>JAODUO010000808.1:157500-180000 GCA_025642075.2 Ridgeia piscesae | reverse complement strand
TGTATTGTCATGTGAATGTACTAGTACGACGACCAATATCATTACACATTCCAATGTTTTATTGTAACTACAATGTGAACACATGGCAATAAAGCTATCTTGTCTGATCTTATCTTTTTTTACTACTGATATATTTATGTCAATATTAAAAATACAGTTGCAATGATGCCCGGCAAGTTGAACGCGTTACACAGGTCTGCTGTGTCTGCAATACTACTTACCCACTTTGCACTGTACTGCGGGTTTAGACGCAATGGATGTTAGCTTACTATTATTAATTACATAATCACTATCACTATCAGTATCAGTATCAGTATCAGTATCAGTATCAGTATCAGTATCAGTATCAGTATCAGTATCAGTATCAGTATCACTATCACTATCACTATCAGTATCACCGTCACCGTCACCGTCACCGTCACCGTCAGCGTCAGCGTCAGCGTCAGCGTCAGCGTCAGCGTCAGCGTCAGCGTCAGCGTCAGCGTCAGCGTCAGCGTCAGCGTCAGCGTCAGCGTCACTGTCACTGTCACTGTCACTGTCACTGTCACTGTCACTGTCACTGTCACTGTCACTGTCTTCGTCATGATCGTGATCGTGATCGTGATCGTGATCGTGATCGTGATCGTGATCGTGATCGTGATCGTGATCGTGATCGTGATCGTGATCGTGATCGTGATCGTGATCGTGATCGTGATCGTGATCTATGACAATGAGTATACACTCATTGTGATAATAAACATAATCATGATACAAAAGCGGGCTGGATGCAGGGATATGTTGAAGCTGGGTTCGTCGGTGCCGTGGACGGAGGCGATGATGAAGATCACCGGGACACGTGACATGGACGCAGGCCCACTGATGGAGTTCTTCCGTCCTGTCATCAAGTTCCTGGAGAAGGAGAATGAGGGACACAGGGTCGGCTGGGACGAGAACTGCCCAGGTGGGAAATAACAAAGGAATAATAAGGCGACACAGCCATGACATGGTTGCATCGCTACAAGGGAGTTGGTACAGCTAAACTTAATTAAACATTAGAGTGAGTCGACATGTTTAGAATAACACAGCTGCAAAAACATTAGAGGTATACTTAACTATTAAAATTAATATTTCAGTTAATAAAGAAATATATGAGTATATATAATTCAGTTAAATGGACTACACACACACACACACACACCCACACACACACACACACACACACACACACACACACACACACACACACACACACACACACACACACACACACACACACACACACACACACACACACACACACACACACAATATATATATATATATATATATATATATATATATATATATATATATATATATATATATATATTATATCCTAACTGACGCTAACATTGAACGTTTGAAATACGTTCGGGCAGCGTAAAAAATACATCGTGTTGACGACTGTACGTTTGTACGACATGGTGGACTTTTGTAAACGAATGGTCTTCGTGCAGTGTTTGCAGAGGAGCTGAATTATTCCAACAGGCATAGAAATGATGTGTGATTCTACTTGTCAACCAGTGAATATGTCGTAGTGTAGCAATGTTTAGGATACGGCGCTGTGTGAGTTACATTTGCGTTGTCACGTTGTCGGTAGAGGCTCCGAAGTGGGACGAAGTGGTGGAGGGAGAGGCGAGGGACTGGCTGAGGAGCTACAACAGGGACATACAACAGATATTGTCGGCGTCAGTGGAGGCGAGCTGGACTTACAACACCAACCTCACTGAACACAACCAGAATATCTCGGTAGGAACTCGATTACTTAGCCCGCGTTGTAATTGTTGAGATGACGTTTTCAAAGGCCCTGATACACTATCAGGCAATGCCGTATGACAATGCAGCATTTTTGATGTTTACTAGCTATGTACAGCCACACGTTCAGACAGTTTCGGACGGAAGTGCAACAATGTGTAAAGGTGACCTTTTCACTGTTTCACCGAGGTGGGGTAGTGTTAATGCGATACGTTCTTTTCATTGGCTATCGGAACCCAGGGTCGGACAAGAATAGCGCGTGTTGGGTCGCCATCAGTCAGTATCTGGTAGTGACGTAAACATGTGCATATTGCCATAGTAACACACACGATAAGACATTGCCATATATGGCACTGTCAGATACCGTATCAGGGCCTTAAAAGCGATTATAATGCTCCTCTGCGCTGAATAGGATTACGGGAACAATCATTGGCCTGACGCTTGCAAATGTCATCGAATATGTGGAAGGTCAAAGACGCTTGCGGTGTTGACGCGTGTCCCGATGTATCGTTGTTGTATTATCGGATGATTAAATTATGTTGAAATAATACATTACGAAAGTATAACACGAGGTTTTAACTAGTGTCTAAGCAACATGTTTTCTCTATTGAAGAGATATTTAGCCAATATTGGGTTTGTGTAAATGGCCACAAACGAAGCACCTGGCGCCACATCATCTGTACGGTAGAGGCACGGCCACATCATCTGTACGGTAGAGGCACGGCCACAGCATCTGTACGGTAGAGGCACGGCCACAGCATCTGTACGGTAGAGGCACGGCCACAGCATCTGTACGGTAGAGGCACGGCCACATCATCTGTACGGTAGAGGCACGGCCACAGCATCTGTACGGTAGAGGCACGGCCACAGCATCTGTACGGTAGAGGCACGGCCACAGCATCTGTACGGTAGAGGCACGGCCACATCATCTGTACGGTAGAGGCACGGCCACGTCATCTGTACGGTAGAGGCCGGCCACAGCATCTGTGCGGTAGAGGCCGGCCACATCATCTGTACGATAGAGGCACGGCCACATCATCTGTACGGTAGAGGCACGGCCACAGCATATGTACGGTAGAGGCCGGCCACATCATCTGTACGGTAGAGGCACGGCCACATCATCTGTACGGTAGAGGCACGGCCACATCATCTGTACGGTAGAGGCACGGCCACATCATCTGTACGGTAGAGGCCGGCCACATCATCTGTACGGTAGAGGCACGGCCACATCATCTGTACGGTAGAGGCACGGCCACATCATCTGTACGGTAGAGGCCGGCCACATCATCTGTACGGTAGAGGCACGGCCACAGAGGTTATTAGTGGACACAAAGACGATATAGCTAATGGTGTCTACGATGACAACAATGACTGCGACGATGATGACGATGATGATGACGACGATGATGACGACGATGATGACGACGATGATGACGACGATGATGACGGCGATGATGGCGGCGATGATGACGACGATGATGACGACGATGATGACGACGATGATGGCGGCGATGATGACGACGATGATGACGACGATGATGGCGGCGATGATGACGACGATGATGACGGCGATGATGGCGGCGATGATGACGACGATGATGACGACGATGATGACGACGATGATGGCGGCGATGATGACGACGATGATGACGACGATGATGACGACGATGATGACGACGATGATGACGACGATGATGACGACGATGATGGCGGCGATGATGACGACGATGATGACGACGATGATGGCGGCGATGATGACGACGATGATGGCGGCGATGATGGCGGCCATGACGACGTAGGCGACGACAATAATACGACATAGAAAGGCAAACATCCTTGTGCAATTCTACTAGAATGCATTGGTCGCTACCGTATTTCAGTTGCAAGCGAATGCAAAAGTTTCCGCCGCCCAGAAGAAACTCGTACAAAACGCGTCTCGTTTCCCGTGGAGGAATTTCACGAATCCCCTGACACGGAGAGAGTTCGCCAAGATCACGAACCTTGGCGTAGCGGTGCTGCCACCTGACGACCTGGGGAAGGTAACTACACGACTGAGTCTGTATGTGTTATCAATAGACATGACTCATGGTCATTAAGCGGCGACTGATTCACGCATGTTCACATTACATTTCCAAAACCCTGGCCTGATTTATTTATGTTTTCTTTGGTGTTTAAAACAATTTGAACCTTATCATGATCTAACATAACTATTGAAATTTTTATATGACTTATTTTAGTACATCTTTACAATTGTTTTTGAAACATGACTGTTGGGCATTAAGTAACGACTGATTTACGCTCAGTTTAGTAAATAATGTTGGATGCAAAAGAAATGCAACTTGGGTTAATGCGTCCATAAAAGAACAAAGTGACATATCTGCAGGGTACACTGGTGGTGCAGCCTTATTGACTGAATTCTGTGCTAGGCATGAAACGGTATAACTCTGTGTCTCTTTCACGCCGCAGCTGCACAAGTTGCGAGCCCAAATGCAACGCATCTACAGCACGGCCAGAGTGTGCAACAAGCCGGGCAACTCGTCCGGGCGATGCTATCCTCTCGACCCGGGTAGGTACTGAGCCCAGAACTTGAGATGCTCAAGTACGTATACGAGTGAACGAACTACACCACTTACAACTTTAAGAGTGACGGTGGGGAAAAGAGACGGAGAGAGGGCGAGAGGGAGAGGGGGAGAGGGGGAGAGAGGGAGGGAGGGGGAGGAGAGAGAGAGAGAGAGAGAGAGAGAGAGGGAGGGAGGGAGGGAGGGAGGGAGGGAGGAGAGAGAGGGAGGGAGAGAGGGAGAGAGGGAGAGAGGGAGAGAGGGAGAGAGGGAGAGAGGGAGGGAGGTAGGTAGGGAGGGAGGGAGGGAGGAGGAGGGAGGGAGGGAGGGAGGGAGGGGGAGTGAGGGAGGCAGGCAGGGAGGGAGGAAAAGGAGTGTGACGTTTCAGCGAGCACCCCTCTGACGACTGGTGTGCTGTAGATCTGACTGACCTGATGGCGACGTCTGTGGACTGGGACGAGTTGCTGTGGGCGTGGGTGGAGTGGCGCAATGTCACCGGACGGAAGATGCCAGATGTGTACGAAGAGTTTGTCGCGCTACAGAACCGCGCGGCCAGAACCAACGGTAGGTCGGACGATGAAGGTCGTCGTTGAAGGGATTCTGTTACTCTTTGTGATGTACGCAATGTTTTATTTATCAAGCCAAAATAATTATTTAACGTATTTCTATATCTATCAATTGCAAATGTGTTTGATTAATCACTTATAACCCTGACAACACATCGATAACATAACACTATGTTTCTTGTTTGGGTTCCGCCTACGCTACCCATATAAAACATCGACAAGAATATTCGGTTCAGTTCGCCTGGCTTCGGATATGTCTGCCAAGTTCGGTGTGTTTAAAGTCAGCGGTGATTGTCGTGGTTCACTGCGTGTGCATAAATGTTCATCATAATCGGACTTCATAATTAATAACTGAAGTTGGCAGAATCGTCAAAGTGATTCGCATAAACACGTAATTATATGTATCGGCGTGTAGCGTAGACAACAACCACGTTATGTAAGATTTGCTTGACAAAAGTAGTTGAGAAAATATTGGGATATTATGACGGTACATCTGGAATGTAGACAAAAAATACTAAGAATTCTTTGAACTTGTTTATTTTCTTATCCATGCATCTACCCAGATGTGGCGCGTTGCGTTGACATTACGCGCATTCATTAGTGAGTATATTTACGCAACTGTGCGCACGCAGGCACACACACACATGTACACAGGCGATATATGCCTATCCGGCCGCGCGCTTGTGTCACGCAACGGTAACACACTGTAGCAAGGTTTCGTTTATAGTGCCTTTATACATTGGCGTAGTTATAACGTGACTTGTAAAGGAACTCAAATAGATGATTGTTTTGCAATATCATTTTAAAACCTCCTGACTTATTTAAAAGTATTGTCTACCCTAATGTCTTCCAGGGGGAATCTTTTAAATAGGGCACGCACATTGTATGCCGGCATTCAATGTTTATGCTAATTTGCCACTACCATTTATGATCCAGTCCTCGACGACTCGAACGAACTTTGGAACTAATTTTCAGATAGATTATTATTTTCAAATTGATTGCGTATTGCGGTATTTTTACTTTGAATACGCTTACGAACAACGAGGTGGGGACCACTGATGCATGGTCCCGTTAACTATCGCTTAAAACGGACCGGAAACGAGAGTCACTTGCGTGCGCCATTGCTTCACGGCCGTCGTCTGTTAGAGCGCAGTGGCTCAGAAGTAGAGCTTCCGATTCTCGACTAAGAGCACCGGGGTTATCACATTGTGTCTTATCAAAGAATCTTTTAAGGAATATTATTTGCTTATTTATTATTTAGAGTACTTATTTATATACTTAATTTATTTACTTTACAATTTCAGTGTTGATTAGTATTATTACAATTTTAATGTGTCTTATTAACCGTATGCATTATGGCTCACGAATCTTATTACTGTCATTTTACTGGGTAACTGAAGAACAATTTCCATTTCTAATGTAATGTTTTAAATGGACAGTAAAATCTTTTGAATCTTTGAATCTTTGAATCTTTGATTCTTTGAGTCTTTGAGTCTTTGAGTCTTTGAGTCTTTGAGTCTTTGAGTCTTTGAGTCTTTGAGTCTTTGAGTCTTTGAGTCTTTGAGTCTTTGAGTCTTTGAGTCTTTGAGTCTTCGAGTCTTCGAGTCTTCGAATCTTCGAATCTTCGAATCTTCGAATCTTCGAATCTTCGAATCTTCGAATCTTTGAATATTCGAATCTTTGAATCTTTGAATATTCGAATCCTGCATTGTGGTGTTAAACGTTGGGCAAGTTTATGCATTCTTCATTGCTCCAATTCACTCAGAGTGCCTGGCTACAGACAGTAGTGGCTATTTTTTACGAGCAACCTTCGCGCATTTATTACAGTGTGGCCGGATACTTCCCGGAAAATTTGACGTGTTGTTTGGTTGAACAGGAATTAATGTGTAAAGGGTTTTAAGGAGGCCTCATGACTGGATACTGCGCTATATATAAGGACTTACCTTTATTTTACATTGGTGTCACAGGTTATCCGGACCAGGGCGCGTACCTGCGCTCTGAGTACCAGGAGGACGGGAGCGTGGCTGACCCGTCCTACGACTTCGAGCAGGACATCGATCGTCTGTGGCGCGAGGTTCGGCCGCTGTATGAGCAGCTGCACGCCTACGCGAGACGGCGACTACAAACCCGCTACACCAACGAGACATTCCCGCAGACGGGCCACATACCGGCACACCTACTCGGTGTGTAGCCTAGAGTACCCAGACTCAACGTTTATTTTATTTGTGTTATTGTTGTTGCGTTGTCGTTGCGTTGCGTTGCGTTGCGTTGCGTTGCGTTGCGTTGCGTTGCGTTGCGTTGCGTTGCGTTGCGTTGCGTTGCGTTGCGTTGCGTTGCGTTGCGTTGCGTTGCGTTGCGTTGCACATGCGCCATACGATACTCCCCAAAACTTATGCGATTTCTGCCCTTACGTATAGAGAGCGGGAATTGAAACTATCAAGACCGTGCACGGTCACTCAGGTTTATGATTTACAAAGTAATCCAGTGCGACACCGTAAGATTGTAAATAGTTTATATTTCTGCCTTCAGATGCTCTCGTAAGGCCGCAAATCGCATACGATTTAGATGAAAATGGTGTCAACGGGCATTAATGTTCCACTTGACACAGTTGTGTATTATTACTTACATTTCCGTCAGTATAACGTATATGGTGTGGTATTATACAGGAAACATGTGGGCCCAATCCTGGAGCGGAATCGAATCGTTGCTACGACCTTTCCCGAACAAGACAGGAGTTGACGTCACTGAGGAACTACAGCGACAGGTGACTGGCGACACTGGTAGCAAAAACAGTCTTATCATCTTCAAGGCCATCGGTGACATAGCTATCATCAGTTATCATAATTGCTGTTTACACGTAATGTCGACTAGAGTCGCCTTAAATCATCGAATAAAAAAATGTGTTGATGTGGCATCTTTGAAATACGAAACTTCGATAGCAGGAGAAAAACCTCAACCACCATCAAAACATAATGGTCCAGTCGTTATATTGGCTACGCCTCTTTAAAAGTAATTACTTATATGTATTTAGTGCGTGTATGTATGCGGACACACACTCACCCCTTTACACACAACAAACAGGATACTCACAGACAAACACTACACGACACAGGACACACACACACACACACACACACACTCAAGCAGCACACGGAGCACACAGCACACAGATAATATACATAATATCATTATATACACTAAATTCGACTAGAGTCGCCTTAAATCATCGAAACACACATAACATGTTTCAGAATTGAGCATCTTTGAAATACGAAACTTCGATAGCAGGAGAAAAACCTCAACCACCATCAAAACATAATGGTCCAGTCGTTATATTGGCTACGCCTCTTTAAAAGTAATTACTTATATGTATTTAGTGCGTGTATGTATGCGCGCGCACACACACACACACACACACACACACACACACACACACACACACACACACACACACACATACACACACACACACACACACACACACACACACACACACACACACACACACACACACACACACGACAGCACGCACGCACGCACGCACGCACAACGCAACCGTAATATATATATATATATATATATATATATAAATGAAATTGTATTGGGAGGTGTTATATGAAACATTTTCTCATTAACGGATGTTTCAGAATATCAGCATTTTTTTTTAGAATGTATCAGTCTGAGGAAATATTCAGTAGGATGTGATTTCAGGGTTATGATGTCAAAAGAATATTCAAATTGTCTGAAGAGTTTTTCACGTCACTCGGCCTCATCGCAATGCCAGAGGAATTCTGGAACAAGTCAATGATGACGAAACCAGCGGACCGAGACGTCGTCTGTCATGCTTCTGCGTGGGATTTCTACAATCAGAAAGACTTCAGGTACGTCAACGGGCGGACCAGGCTAGTGCCCATTTACTAATCGGAATATATATAAATACATGAAATATGTTTGCTGTTAAAGCCTTGACGCTATTCTCTCTCTGTCTCTCCCTGTCTCTCTGTCTCCCTGTCTCCCTGTCTCCCTGTCCCCTGTCTCCCTGTCTCCCTGTCTCCCTGTCTCCCTGTCTCCCTGTCTCCCTGTCTCCCTGTCTCCCTGTCTCCCTGTCTCCCTGTCTGTCTCTCCGTCTCTCCGTCTCTCCGCTCTCCGTCTCTCCGTCTCTCCGTCTCTCCGTCTCTCCGTCTCTCCGTCTCTCCGTCTCTCCGTCTCCCGTCTCCGTCTCTCCGTCTCTCCGTCTCTCCGTCTCTCCGTCTCCGTCTCTCCGTCCCTCCGTCCTCTCCGTCTCTCCGTCTCTCCGTCCCTCCGTCTCTCCGTCTCTCCGTCTCTCCGTCTCTCCGTCTCTCCGTCTCTCCGTCTCTCCGTCTCTCCGTCTCTCCGTCTCTCCGTCTCTCCGTCTCTCCGTCTCTCGTCCTCGTCCTGTCTCTCCGTCTCTCCGTCCCTCCGTTTCTGTGCCTGCCGTGCCTGTGCCTGTGCCTGTGCCTGTGCCTGTGCCTGTGCCTGTGCCTGTGCCTGTGCCTGTGCCTGTGCCTGTGCCTGTGCCTGTGCCTGTCGCCTGCCTGCCTGCCTGCCTGCCTGCCTGCCTGTCTGTCTGCTGTCTGTCTGTCTGTCTGTCTGTCTGTCTGTCTGTCTGTCTGTCTGTCTGTCTGTCTGTCTGTCTGTCTGTCTGTCTGTCTGTCTGTCTGTATTGTGCCGTAGGCTGCCTAGTCTCGCTTAACCGACTGTCTGGTGACTTTTGAATATTGTCCATGTGATGCTAAACAATGCTGCCACCTCAAGGATACTGGTTAATATTGCCGTAATTCCTATTTACTACAAATGTTTAGTTTTATTTAGTTTTGTGTTAATATAAGTTCAATGTTGAATATGTTTCATAGGATATAATTATCTTGCAATAACGCAATATGGCAGGCAGGCAGATACAGACAACATTACACAATAACACAATAATACTATTATGTTATTATGTTGCTTTATTATTATTATGCTATTACGTTATTACATTATTACGTTATGACATTATATTATAAAATAATACTCAAACAATATAACAGTACTGTATAATAATACACTGACTGGTGGGAACTGTGCGTCAGGATAAAACAGTGCACGGAGATCACGATGCCGTGGTTGATCACGACGCACCACGAGATGGGACACGTCCAGTATTACCTCCAGTACAAACACCAGCCTGTCGACTTCCGGCGGGGCGGCAACCCAGGTACGTTAGCTGTCGCATCATTATTATTCGATGTAATATTGTTATCAGCATGTCTAAAGCGCGGACCAGCCCAGCCTGTTCATTGACGCGTATACACATCATAAAATATATGTGGAAACATATAATATATATATTTATATTTTATATATGTAGATATATATATATATATATATATATATATATATATATATATATATATATATATATATATATATTTATAAACAGTCGGTATATTAGCATTCTAATATACCACTGTTTATAATATATATATATATATATATATATATATATATTTATATATATATATATTCTAAAAATGCATGCTCGCAAATGTCGTACACGACAACATTCCACACACGATGCAGTATAAATTCGTTCTGCTCCTTGTTCCCGGCTGTCACAGGGTCTGTGTCAGGTACAGAGTTACATGACCACTCATGTTCTTCCTTTTCAAAGTTGTTTTATCAAACGCGCCAGATCGCGATAAGGCTTGCGTGGTCGATGTCTACGCATGCATAAATAGTCGTCGGTATAACAAAATCATTCGTATATTAGTTATACTTTAACGACATCGCTAAATGTCCGCGGTCTCAGTCCTTTTTCATCTTTCTTCAATACAAGGGTCCCACGTTACAAAGCTAGAACGTATCGTATCGAAAACATCTTCGGATTGATTCATTAATTTAATGACTTTTCATTATTCCAAACTTGCTTTAATTCCAGTTTAGTAACTATATCGTAGAATGTAGTATTACTATTATTTGTTTACTTTAATACTAGGTTATTTTTTATTTAGTTATTAATTAATATTTATTTATTTATTATATGTTGATTAGTTCAACTAACCTATTTATTAATTATTTATTCATTTATATTTGTTTATTTTGATATTTGTTTATTTATTACGTATGCATTATATCTATATTTTTTACCCAGGTTTCTTTAGCGTATAGAGTTCTAGTGTTGTAAATGTCTAATTGAATGATTCACATTTTGGTAGGTGCAACATGAACGTACTACTCTGGAAATGGGTGTCACATAAAGTATAACATTATTGCATTAGCTGTATTTGTTATGGACACATATGTCCACCTATAAAACAGTGTGTTCGTTTCTACGATAGGTTTTCACGAAGCCATTGGCGATGTTATGGCTTTGTCTGTGTCAACGCCGAAGCATCTTCAAGAAATCGGACTGCTAAAGAATTACACGCCAGACGCAGGTGGACAAACATTGCCTTCATAACATAAGCATAACTGTGTCTGCGTGCGTGCGTGCGTGCGTGCGTGCGTGCCTGTGTGTGTGTGTGTGTGTGTGTGTGTGTGTGTGTGTGTGTGTGTGTGTGTGTGTGTGTGTGTGTGTGTGTGTGTGTGTGTGTGCTGTGTATGTGTTGTTTATTGTGTTTTTATGTGTGGTGTTTGTGTGTGTATGTTGTTGTATGTATGTGTGTGTGTGTATTTTTTGTGTGTGTGTGAGTGTGTGTGTGCTGTGCGTGTGCGTGTCGTGTGCGTGTCCGTGTGCGTGTGCGTGTGCGTGTGCGCGTGTGTGTGCGCGTGGCGTGCGCGTGCTATGTGTTGATGATGGTGGTGTGCATGTGTATGTGTGTGTGTTGTGAGGTATGTGTATGCACAAGATCATGAACTATATTAAATAAGGTTATTTATATAATATAATATGTTGTATTAGTGTGTGTGCATGCGATGTGCGGTCTTGAACTGCGTGCGCGTGCGCGTGCGCGTGCTCGTGCGCGTGCGGCCTAACTTCTGTTATAACAGTCTCTACCGTTTGACATTCTCGCCTGAACAACTTTGCTCTAAGTTGTTGTAACGAAAAATTATGGACCCAGAATATCAACACAACATCCGCGGTAGAATGTCCCGTATAGTCATGACTGCGTCAGCTTTTTTAAAGCTTTATGGACCTTTATTTCTAAGCACTCATACATGAGTTGTGATTGGTTTAGAGGTGGACCTGAACTTCCTGATGAGCCAGTCGCTGAAGAAGCTCGCCTTCCTTCCCTTCGGCTACCTCATCGACCAGTGGCGCTGGGACATCTACGCAGGCCGCGTCACTCGGGACACTTACAACGAGAAGTGGTGGGAAGCAAGGTGAGTTTATCTCCCACGGGCCAGTTAAAGCCTCGTAACTTTATGAGCAATTATGCGGTCTACTGGTCGCAGCTAACAACGACTATTCAGTGTAGCTTACAGCCAGTTTCATGAGACCAATTTAGCACTCGCGTAAACAAATCGACGTAGAATTGACCTAATTAGGCCACGGTGCGGAATCCCTGTATGTGTGGTGTCTATAGGCACCCTTTTCACTTTAGCTGCCGCTTTTGTCGTTCGTATAGCAAATGAAAAGCTATGATGAATGTAAAAGATATTCAGTGTAAAAATTAAAAATAATAAGTTCAGAGTGGGTTTGTCGGGAGCAACGAACTTGCGGTGCATCACGTAAATATTTCAATTAGCGTAAAGTTACGCCTACTAAATACATGGCGCAGCATAAGTGCAACTATAGAGCAGACTCATGAAACGCAACTAGCGTAACTTTAGGACATTTTAGGCTTTCGACGAGTTATCGCCCGCTACGACGTCGTAAGTAGGCTATATGAAACCGGCCCCAGTAGAATTGACAGTAACGCTTGGTAGAGTTTGGAACGGATAACGTGCCGTCAACTACATGGTACACCTCTATGTGGATGGTGTGTCGTCGTCTACTTGGTAGAGCTTGGTATTGAACTCAATTTTAACCGAGTAACACTTTTTATGAATACCTGTTGCATTTATGCATTCAGGTTTAGTGTATGATTCTCGCGTGTTATCTATCACTTTGAAGTCTTAATGTAGCGAGATTCCGTTCACGTTCGTTCACATTTCAACAGCGCCACTTCAATAAACGGTATGAATGTCACCTTACCTGGTCATAGGCAGTGTTGCATGTTTGTGGTGTTTTGTGTAATAATTGTAGCGTGGCTGAATACTTCATAGAGAAATCAGGATGCAAACGGGTTCAGTGTAAAGCTTTTATAACAGCAATAACTACTCCATTAACCGATGTATGACAAATTACTTAGCTAATCATAACAAATATTACTGTTTTGTTTATCATGTATTTTATAGGTGTCGATTCCAAGGTATATCTCCCCCAGTTGAGCGGGATCCACGCAACGATTTCGACGCCGGTGCGAAATATCACGTCCCGGCAAATACTCCGTATATAAGGTAGGCTTACGATACTGTAACACAGTACAGATATTACGGAGGGCATAAAGCATCGACGACATTCAGAATCGATTGTTAGGGAGACGTGAGCATCGTGCATTATACTTTTCTTGGAACGGTTGCGGGGAAATTTATTTAATTAATAACCATCGCAAGAATAAAACAGTTGCTGCATGCAACTTCGTCCATCTACCGACCCAGTACAAGCACAACGAGCTTTAGTTGCCTGTCCGTCTTGCAGTCCTTAGAACGTGGGAAAGTTAAACATCACAGCGTATTGCGGTCAATTTAGCTCGCCTCGGCATTATTGCCAATTAATTTTGTTTTGAAATTGCACGTTTTGTTTACTATTTGAACGCGTTGCAGGCGGAATCTTTCAAATTGCGAACATTATTCCGAGCTTAAAAAGAACTACGCACACATTGGCAGGCAGTATGCCTTCAACGTGCATGTAGTAGTCATAAGAACGTTATAGTAAATGAACAAATAAAACCCAGGAGCTGGCACCTGTCATGAGTAGTGCTGTGAATTGTCCCTTCCTTTCGAGAGGTCCTCCTACTCCCAGCAATGTTGTCGTCAGTTGTTTCAGTTTTGGTTTCGGCCTCGTGACATTGTAGGTTTCTTCAGACATGACTGACGTATCTGCGCCCGAGTCAATCTTGAACTCAATTTGCTTGCCTAAGATCGGAAGTGTCACCCTCCAGCCTGGGTCAGAGTCTTCACACTGTACAGACCCTGGGAAGGAACTGTTTTCTTTGGCTGGTACTTACTAGTACTAAACAACAGATGTCCAATTAATACAACTTATTTCAGGCCAACTAGGCCAACCTCCCTCTGTTGGTCGCTAGGTGGCAGCACTACTCATGACAACACCATTGCTTTAACTTGCATTACGTGGATGTATTTGCAAAAACACTGTGTAGCATTTCTGACTTCCGCAGATACTTCGTCAGTCACATTCTCCAGTTCCAATTCCAAAAGTCTCTGTGTGAAGCTGCCGGCCACCAGGGGTCGCTGCACACCTGTGACATCTACAAGTCTAAGAAAGCTGGCAAACTTATAGGGTGAGTGCACTGGTTAAGGTATACTCAGCAGATGCTGATTTTTTATATCGATTTACAGTTAAAATATTCATTTCTAGTTAAACCAGTTTTATTACTTGTCATTAGCGGCAATAAGCAAAACTTTATAATGATGATACAAACATGTTTCTTACAAGCCGTATTGGTATTAGAAAAATAATATTCATTACATTAGACGGCTGCTGTTAATCACTATTGATAGACTTCGTTCATAATTATACTTGTGATTTTGAAACTCATCTCAACGTCGTTTCTACTGCCGTGAAGGAAGAACCGATGAATATCAAATGAGTAGTTGGGTAAGTTTAGTGACAGCATTGAAATCGTCGAAATTAATTTTAATTAATTGGTTGCGCTAAGAATTGAAACGATGCAAATAATGTGTCTAAACATGGTTTTAATAAGTGTATTTTGATCCACATCAGTGATATGATGAAGCTGGGTTCGTCTCTGCCTTGGCCCGACGCGCTAGAAGCCATTACCGGAAGTCGCCGGATGTCTGCTGAACCGTTAGTCGAATATTTTGCTCCGTTGCTTCGCTGGTTGAAGAAGGAAAACAGAGGACAACCGATTGGATGGAACGAGATGTATCGACCAGCTTAATGTATTCTTCATAAATAAAGCATATTAATTACAGTGCTTCCCGTAACGTATATATTGAATTCATTTGCATTAGTACTGTCACTTAAGTAAGGAATATTCAATATCTTACAACCAGTTGTACATGTATTGGGCTATTTTTGAAATGCATTGACATTAGAGTGTAATATAATAAACAACACAATTGTAAACAATATAGCATATAAATGGCCTTGTTCAGGTCTAGCGACAGGCAATTATGGAAACCCTACTTGTATTCGTAATTGTACAAATCACTGATCATTGCGGCATTCCTAGAGTAAGTGTATAACAAGAAGTTTATATGTAAGACTTTGCGTTTTGTGTACAATGGATTGGTATAACAATTGTAATAGCTAAATGTAATACATGAAAATCATTGTCACGTAAAAATGCGTTCGTTTTTCTTGATGAATTATTAGAAATACGGGCGTAAAATGAGAAGGTATATAATTCAGTATTACGTAGTATGACCTACTATTCGGCGCACACGAGAGCTGTCAGCTGTTGCCAACAGTGTTGGTTCGGTTGATAGCTCGTGTCGCGTTACACCACACTCGATGAGAAAGACGCTGAGGTAACCATTACCTGTCGTGTGACCTATCCATCACGTGGCCTGGTTGAATAGCGAATTATACCAATCTGTCGGAAAGGCACGTGGAATATTCGGACATTCCAACGTATGTGTTTTTGCACTTCGTCCCACAACAGTTGTCTTTATGACAAAAACTACATGGTGGAATGTTTGATTTATGAGATGCAGCATTTATAAAGTGGGACCTCGGATATAACCGTTCCTCCGTTGGCAGCTGTCGCACATCCCTGCTTTTAAATGATGCAGCCCGGACATCATACAAGCACGGATAATCGGGCCACATTTACACCAGTCTGTCTTTAAACAGCCCATCATTCACAATATCATGTGCAGTCGCCATATAGTACATAGTACATCGTGTTTTTTATGATCGACATTTGGTTTAGAAATGTACGCGTAGCACAACACCATTCATTTGTCTTGTATGACACCGAGTGGTGAGAGCAGCCACGATCTGAATCTACATGTTCACATGATCAACTCGGTGGAAGTGACTTCCGTCTCTTAGATTTCTTGCGACTCTTGCTCTTATTCTTTACGCTGTTCCTTCGGTTCCGCTTATGTTTCGTGGGCCTTTTCTCTTTGACAAGCGGTTTTGTCTCCTCGCTTGGAGTGTCGTCGACATCATCGTTCCTTTGCGATGTCTCCAGACTTGCTCTCATCGCTTCCATTTGTTTGCCCATTAGAACCATCCGTTCTACCCAGTCCCGCGGCCCCTCAGCCAATGCCACCTTGCGCAGCTCCCATATAATATACACAAACAGGGCGAATATTGCTGTGAATACAATACTCACAACGGTCGTGCTGAACGCCCTGTGCTGTTCTCTCATGAGGCAAACTTGTTCGTAATCGTCATCGAACTTGCAACGACATTTAAAGCTCTTGGTTAATGCGCACTCCTCCACATCCGTCGGTATGAAGAAACTGCTGAAATTTATCGGTCGCACCCGCATCTCGCTGTACCGGAGTCCGCGCAGTTTGCGGAACCCATACCAAAAGTTGTTGTAGAATCCGTTGTCTCCCAACGTCAAATTAAACAGGCCGTTAAGGTTGGCGCCCCTGCACGGTGGATCGTCGAAGAACTCCGGCCACCACCAGCCACTGCTTAACGCAGACATAGAACCGGCGCACATGAATTTGTCGACGACGTTTTCGAAATGAGAGAACCGGGAACCGTTGCTGATGAGCAGAGACTCGTGCAGAAGGTCGATGCGGGCTGGCGAATCGACGTACATCCGGTACATTTGCGACGCGTTGTCCAACCGGAAGCTACCGTAATCGGCGGTGGCCCGACCGCCATCGAACGCCTCCAGTTTGACTTGTAAAACCGACGGACCTTGCGACTTCAGCAGTTCCCACGTGTTCTCGTTCCCGAACCACATACTGTCCTTGGGCCAACGGCCACCGAAGCCGTCGCAGTATTCGGTCCAAGACCTCATGAACGTCACTCGATTGTCGATTCTTCGCTGCTCAACAAGTCATCACAGATCATGACGGTTAATGGCTTGATAATCACGTGTGTCTTATCTACGTTTGAAACAGGTTGAATTGCTGGTGCGTGCAATATATGATAGCATGTGTACACGAAATATAACATAAGTAATGTACACATGTATGTATGTATGTCATATACTGTACCATTTGTAACATATAATGCATTTCAATACAATACAATACAATACTTTGTAACGGTCCTACAAGGGTAGATCATAATAATTATGTTAGACGTTCACATTAACGCAACATAGCAATGCTAATCACGTGCCATGAACAGAGGGTGCTGGTCGATGGAGAGCATTCCCCTGGACTCACGTCAGACAGTTAACTGTCTCCTTTACAGAGACGATCAGTAAAACCAACAAGAATTACACGTGGAATTATATGTATTAACACAATGGGAACACGACTGGCATATGCATCTTAAAGCAACCATGCTTTGTGATGAAATAAACACCTGTAAGAAATGCAACACATTTGAACTACACTCTGGGAAATACAACATTGCAGGAAACAGATAGTCACTCTTATCTAGCAGTACGCATCACCAAAACCTAACCAGATACAAGCGCATCCTTCCGATTACAGCCTCCGTAAACCGTACCAATGCATTTATCAGACGCAATATCCATTCATGCTAAAAAAACCATCTAAAGAACTGCCTACACAACCGTAGTCCGACCATTCCTAGGATAATCATCATCAGTAAGGGACCCACACCCAGATCTTCATCGACTCTATTTAATTAGACCAAAGACGAGCTGCTCTGCTTTGTGTTAACGATAGACATCCAGAGTACCAGGCTGTTGTCAGAAATGTTCAAACAATGACACCTACAATCACGCACAACCAGACGAACAAAGAGACGCCTCACCATATTCCACTATGCCACCTATGGTCACCTATCCTTGCCTGTCAAAACCCACCTCCAGCCCGTACAACGCTTATCAACGCAAGAAAGGTTTCCACATTATCAGTTATACATAATTACTTACTATACTATGATGTACAAATGTATGTCTCGTGAGCACACCAGATAGCTTCTGTTACCTGAATGACCGTCCAACCGCCCCCGTCGCTCATGCGGCAGGAGGCGAGCACAATCCTTTTGTACTCTCCAAGCTCAATCCACACAGGTTTATCTTCCAGCACTAGCCCGAGCATCTCGGCTTCCGCGCAACTGTGAGGACATTCGCACGTCTTCTCGCGATACGGAACTATGCGAGTCAGTCTCACTGGACGCATACACAACAAGGGGACTAGGACGGACACGAGACACGCCTTCATCGTCAGGGCGCATAGTTCACATTGGTGATCGTGGCTGACTTTCAGTCCCCTAACGATTGGCTGACGTCGTGAGGAATAATGTTGACGTGACGACGGTGTGACATCGTTGCAGTAACGTAAAAGAATTGTTCCACGTAACAAATACCGTTGTGCAGACCGATTTCCTGTAAAGACTAGGTTTTATTTATCTTGAAAATATATTCTTATTTTTCCATTATGATTGATTATTAATTAATTAATTAATTATTATTTTTTAAATTTTAATTTTAAATAAATACTTATTCATATATGTATTTATTTTATAACTAGCTAAATTGTGTAACCTTGTCACCACCGCCAGAACCAGTGTAAATGTATGGAATATTTGTCTGTGACTGCCTGTGTAATTACTATTTTTACGATTGTATACTGACCACAATACAATGCTCTCTCTCTCTCTCTCTCTCTCTCTCTCTCTCTCTCTCTCTCTCTCTCTCTCTCTCTCTCTCTCTCTCTCTCTCTCTCTCTCTCTCTTTCTCTCTTTCCCCTCTCTCTCTCTCTCTCTCTCTCTCTCTCTCTCTCTCTCTCTCTCTCTCTCTCTCTCTCTCTCTCTCTCTCTCTCTCTCTCTCTCTCTCTCTCTCTCTCTCTCTCTCTCTCTCTCTCTCTCTCTCTCTCTCTCTCTCTCTCTCTCTCTCTCTCTCTCTCTCTCTCTCTCTCTCTCTCTCTCTCTCTCTCTCTCTCTCTCTCTCTCTCTCTCTCTCTCTCTCTCTCTCTCTCTCTCTCTCTCTCTCTCTCTCTCTCTCTCTCTCTCTCTCTCTCTCTCTCTCTCTCTCTCTCTCTCTCTCTCTCTCTCTCTCTCTCTCTCTCTTTATATATATATATATATTTTACTCATATTCTCTCTACTTTTTCTCTATTTTATTTATATATATATATATCATCATACATATATATATATATATATACATACATATCATACATACTCTACATACATACATACATACATACATACATACATACATTACATACTACATCATCATCTACATATATACATCATATGTATCATACATACATACATACATATATACATACATACATACATAATACATACATACATACATACATAATAATACATACATACATTACATACATACATACATACATACATAATATAAATAATACATAATAATAATAATATATACATACATACATACATACATACATACATACATACATACATACATACATACATACATACATACATACATACATACATACATACATACATACATACATACATACATACATACATACATACATACATATATACATACATATGTACATACATACTATTACGTTTCGCGATACAGAGGTTATGATACGATACGTACTCCATTGACTAGAATCGTAGTTGGGCCTATAAGTAATTAATTACATCGTTGCTTGGCATTTGGAATCATTAACAGCAACATGATATGAATCGATACACTATCGATATAAATATCGATACACAAACAGTTGTGATTTTCACAGGACATTTGTTCTTTCACAAAGACAGCGCGAATAGTGTTTTGCCAAGTTCTATCGTGTATCGCAGCGTATCGCGATAAGGGTATCGAGTACCGTGTACCCTACGGTGCAATGTCTATCGCGTTACGCCGGTGAACTGGTGTATCGCTCCGGCCCTAAATAATACCCGATATTCAATTGTAGGCGTTGTTCGGTCGTCGATTAACAGGAGCATTTCTGATGCACATTAAAATACGAATCGACGTTAAACGATTAGGCTGCAAGCCAATGTTTATTATTTATATATGATAGTGAATCGTTGTTGTAGATAGTGAACAGCCGAATTGACATGCAGTGCTCATTCGTGTTTGATGATTGTATAATTAGGCGTTTTATTCCGTTCAGAGAAATGAAGTCGTTTCGTTCGACAGTAAAGTGCTGAACGTACTCATTGAACTGAAAAAAGATTGTGCGGAGTCTAAGGGTTATCACAAACTGAACATTTGCAGCTATAATCAACATTTTCAACTTAATGTATATCTGAAAGTAATAACATTTGCATGTTATTATATACTATAATTTGATATAAACTGTAAGGTTAGTATTTATTATACCCATATTACAACCATGTGTTTATTACCTTTAAGCTCGTTCTTTCGCTACTGAGTCTGATCACCCGCTCTCTACGTTCTTCCATGTACTTCCGTCTCAAAGGAGATACCAGCTGTATAAAATGTAAAACATCTCGCTATAGCAGGAGTTTTATGCCTGTGGCCATTAGAATGTTGAATGTAAATGAGTCATATTTATGTCACCCGGTTGAATTGTTCTTGTAGTGGATACATCTGGAAATTCATTTGCATTTTGTTGTGACCATCCCATATATTTGAGATGTGATCATGAGTTGTAAAATGCATATCATTTTTAAGGACAATAAAGTGATTTGATTTGATTGATTTAATAGGTCTTCTAAAGAAGACTTGAGAGCCAAATTATGAGAAATACTGTTATCATAAATATCAGCATTGCTGAGACATAATCATATCTAATCAAGATGATTTAAAAGAATGGTTTATATATTTTACATGATACATTTCAGTTCAACCAGGCACTCTGAATAAACACCGAAGATGAGACCGGTTTGGTCTTCAAACGTTGTTACCGCATCAATTCAACTTGGACTGGTTCGACTTCAGCGCTGGTTGTTTTGCTGCCGTCTTCTAACCAACCTCAGCCCTTGACAACATTGCACAGTCGCTAAACAGTGGACGTTTGAAAGGATCAATATTGTTACCATGCATATTTTGCATCCGGGCTTTTGTTTATTTCTCACATGCACGCTGATGAATTTGTCATAACAAATAACATGGCAGGACTACGAACGAATATTATTTGCAATTACATTATGCACTAATTCAAACTATCACGACATTGTTGCGCGCATCGTTGATACTCCATTACTAACAACCCATTGGTGTTATTTATATCTAGGCATTCAATTGATAAGAGATTAACAAATTAAACGTTATGTCGTAACATTTGCACACGCATATGCGTGTGCATGTACATGTAAGGGATGGACGGACAGAGGGATGAAAGGATGTATGGATGATGGAAAAGATGGTGTGTACTGGATTGGTTGGAATGGTTGGTTGGATGGATTGATGGTGTACGTGACATGGTTGGGTGTGTGTGCTGTGGATGGTATGTACGGTATGTACGGTATGTACGGTATGTACGTATGTGGTATGTACGGTATGTACGGTATGTACGGTATGTACGGTATGTACGGTATGTACGGTATGTACGGTATGTACGGTATGTACGGTATGTACGGTATGTACGGTATGTACGGTATGTACGGATGGTACGGATGGTACGGATGGTACGGATGGTACGGATGGTACGGATGGTACGGATGGTACGGATGGTACGGATGGTATGGATGGTATGGATGGTATGGATGGTATGGAGGGTATGGAGGGTATGGATGGTATGGATGGTATCGGATGGTATGGATGGTATGGATGGTATGGATGGTATGGATGGTACGGTGGAATGGTATGGATGGTATGGATGGTATGGATGGTATGGATGGTATGGATGGTATGGATGGTATGGATGGTATGGATGGTATGGATGGTATGGATGGTATGGATGGTATGGATGGTATGGATGGTATGGATGGTATGGATGGTATGGATGGTATGGATGGTATGGATGGTATGGATGGTATGGATGGTATGGATGGTATGGATGGTATGGATGGTATGGATGGTATGGATGGGATGGATGGGATTGATGGGATTGATGGGATTGATGAGATGGATGGGATTGATGGGATGGATGGGATTGATGAGATGGATGGGATTGATGGGATGGATGAGATTGATGGGATGGATGGGATTGATGGGATGGATGGGATGGATGGGATGGATGGGATGGATGGGATGGATGGGATGGATGGGATGGATGGGATGGATGGGATGGATGGGATGGATGGGATGGATGGGATGGATGGGATGGATGGGATGGATGGATGGGATTGATGGGATGGATTAGATTGATGGGATGGATGGGATGGAAGGGG
>JAODUO010000808.1:147500-150000 GCA_025642075.2 Ridgeia piscesae | reverse complement strand
AACGCTTGAACAACTATTGGCCAAACATAAAAACTTCACATTTAGAGGATATGTGACCATGATTTGACGATCACGGAGCCATGATATATTTTAAATAAATTTTCAAACTTGGTTATCATTAACCACTGAGCGCCGCCATATTACACTCAAGCTGTATTTGGTTGACTTGTTCATATCTACTCAATGTAATTGTTTTTCTTTGTAGAAAATATATGGATCTTTTCTGTAGGCAATATATGGATCAACAAATCATTTGTATGCATGTTTGAAATCAAAACGTTAAATTGAATAACAGCAATTTACAACAACAAAATAGTGACAATAATGCTAAGCGCCTCTCTAGCCGTACCCTAGGCTAAACGGACTCTATTTCCTAACAAACTTACATAAAAAAGATACGCGTAAGAAATGTAACTTGGAATGACTTTTGTCATGCTGCCTTGAATTATTGAATACCTCTGTATATAGATTTGAAATGTATCCGTACAGGAATCTTATTAAGAAATTCCCGAACTCAGTGGAATTCCCCATTCCGCAAGTACATCACCGTGCCGTTTAAAAGGCTTTAATTTGCTGTAAGTCGTCGTAATTTAATTAAAGGTTTTATTTCGAACACGTATTTGGCCGTGATATAGTGACAAATATATTTTTCAATAATGGCAGCACTAATTTGTATAAAAGCCATATGTGGGACATTTCGCTGTCTATTCGCTGTATATTTCCAGGAGGGGTGCACGATACCCCCTCCTTCCGACAAGACTAGAAGAACAAGGAATATCTGCTCACTTGATGTAGATATTGACCACTTTGTGGAGAAGTATGAACAGAAAGACGCTGCGGCATAACATAGCAGCTCCAGTCTGTCTTTTAGAATGGAACCTAATCCAGATGGAAAACGATTCCAAAAGAGATCTTTGTTGATTAGGATATATCCGCTGCGCACTTCGAGAACATATTTTCCCAGGAAGAGCTCGTTTTTGTCAAACACAAAGAAAGAACTCGGCACAACTCAATACGCTACATATGGTGCATGAGGTCAAGGGTATCGTTAACGAGGAGACGGATACTGTGCAGATGGAATTTGCAGAAAACATCGTCTCTATTCATGATGAAGAAATCCAATCTGCTTACGTCAACAAAAACTCTGTAACACTACATCCAGTTGAGGTGCATTACAAGAGGAACGTTCAGGATGAAGACAATGATGAGGATCTAGGATGCCTATTTAAACTTTAATGACGCCCAAACAAAAGCAGTATAATTAAATCATTACCGCTTGAATATAATGATTTATGACGTGAAAACCATTGTACGAAATAATATTAATAAAAAATGTTTTGCCATTTGCAAGTTTGGAATGTCATGACCAGGACAACTTCGAGCCGCATGGAATCACATTATATAGATATAAATATATTGTCCTTAAATAAAGACAAATCAGAATATATGATTTGTCAAAAAGAGACGCAAACTCTTACTCTTAAAATCAATAAAATAAATATTGAAAAAGTGGATGAATTTAATTTCCTAGGATAAATTCTGGAAACAAATCTTACAAGGAAAAAACACGCAAATAAACAAACTAAAGTATGTACTTCAGCTAGACATAAAACACTTTTATACAATTCTATAATGCTATCACATCTTAATTATTGTACTACGGTTTGAGGATAAAAAGGTAGTCGGATATTGATAATTAAAAAAGGCAATTCAAATAATAACATTGAACAGGTACTTGAAATATTGAAAATAGATGATCAATTAAAATTGCAAGAACTTAAACATTTTCGATAAATATCGGCAAGGTAATTTGCCAGGTTATTTATTAAATCGGAATGTTATCCCCAATTATAGTATCGGAAAGCTATAAATATACACACATTTATGACACGACACGAATTTGCCAAATAAATGCATTAAACACAATTTCCTCACATTATAAACGATACTCTACAATTACTTCTAGAAAATATTGTTACTTACGTTATACGTGGGTTTGCGTACTACTAAAAAAAATCTTACAAAAATATGAAAACGCATGTAACATATCTGATTGTTACATGTGTCAGTTAAGTCTTCAAAGTCACTAGAATTTTAATATACACATATATGGATAGATGCAAAGAAATGTTATATGCTATTTTTATGGAGTGTCACTTAATTATTGCTACTTGTACTACAGACAAGCATGGAAGTACACATGCATCAGAGATAGTTTCACCTATCAAGAGATAAACATCGTATTGAAGTAAAACAAATACTATTCATTCGTACATAGAGAGGTTATTTAAATATATAATTACAACGAATGGCTCGTGTTAGCGACTTTTCAGTCTTAAGAGGAGTCAGTGACCCCATTTCAAAGTTGTTTTAATTACTTATGATGACGTTTGGTTATGCAGGCATTATGATTATTAATTATTGTACCTTTTTAGGGTCTGTGTCCATCTTGTTCTTGTTCAGCCCGCAGCCCACCCGCTAGACTCAAGACCTAAACCGA
>JAODUO010000808.1:117500-142500 GCA_025642075.2 Ridgeia piscesae | reverse complement strand
CGCAGAGTCAACGGTCGTGTGAGCTTCAACCAAGGCTGGGAGCGATACCGTTACGGCTTTGGCTGGCGCGGTCCGATGGATGACATGTGGTTTGGAAACGAGCCCACCCGAGCGGTGCTGAATGCACAAGAGGACTCGATTCTTCGCATCCTGATGGAGGACACCGATGGCGTGACAGCGTCCGTTGAGTACACTGACTTTTGGTTGGGCACCGAGTTGGAAAACTATCGGCTAAGCATCAAGTTAAGTTGGGTGGATAACCTCCACGACTCTCTGGTCGAGAGCAACGGAGCCAGCTTTTCGACTCGCGATCATGCCATTTCAGTCAATGAACAACTTGCTTGTACCATGAAAGGCAGAGGCGGCTGGTGGTGGCCGGTCAACACCTCTGAGTGTCTGTACACAAACCTGAACGGCATCTACCGCAAAGAAGGAATAGAAAGCAACTTCTTCAGTGGGTACCGCGAAGCCCACGGACTCAACTACAGCGAGATGCGAATACGACCGTTCAATTACACTGTATCGGTAGCGACCAATCCGTGTAAGAACGGGGCCAAATGTGGGTTTGATGGCAAGACGAGCAGTTACCAGTGTATGTGCTCAAGCGAATACTGGGGAGAAACATGCCAACGGAATGCGTGGTTCAAACCAGTTAACATGGCTGCGTTGGTAATCGGCCTCACGTTCCCTCTCTTCCTTCTCTGCATTCTTAGGAGGCTCTTTTGCCCCACGAAGCGACGCAACCGCTCGTACAGGACGGAGCAGATGCACCTGATATTAGCGCCGAGAGTGATCCCAGTGAGAGGCGGGGGAGATTACGTCAAACACGAAGGGGAAGAAAAACCGTCGACGAAACACCAGGCCGAACGCAAGAACCGCAGCAAACGTAAGAAATCCAAGAAAAGCCGATCGCTTGACACAATCTGGTGAAGGCGTTCGCTCCCAGCAATTAGTATTATTCACGGTGCGCTGTAAATAACCCAGCTGTTTGTATGATATTAAAATATGATCGCATGTGATAGGTTGGTGGTGAAACACCGAAAGGAGCGAGAGAAAAAAGTAGCCAGAAGTAACGCGAGACAAGCAATTCGAACATTATAAACTCATCTCCAATAACTTCGCATCAGAACACCCGGTCTCTCGCTCCCTGCCAATGAAGAGTAGCCTACGCTGTATTCCGGTAACTTGGTGACGGCTCGTCGCGATATTTGTGTTGCATTAGACGGATAGTAATAAACATAATAATAAACAGGTGCTGCCAGGTCGCACATGTTACAGTGTCATTTATACAGTTCGCATGGGACACACTGACAAAATAGCAATGGGAGATAAAATTAGTAAACAAGCAAGGATGAGGGTGTTTTATTATCATACAATTCATTCGCGTATATTATCATTGACGCTGTATATGTTCGCATTTGTGTTTTTAAGAGACGTTCGACAATACAAAGTAATTTTCCTTAGTTCCAGTCATTCGAAGAAATACTGCTATGAGGGAACGTCAGAGTAATTCGTACCGTTGGGTAAACTGAACCGAACCACAAACGATGTTGAACTATAATGCCACATATATAAGATAATTAAACGCCCACTAGGATCTTCCAAACACGAAGAAGCCGCAAAGACAGCAGCAGCAGACAGAAATAAGAGAGAGGCATCGGAACGAAATACATAAATCAGTCTTCACCAAATAACAATGTGGTCTGTGATGGCCATGTCACACGCACGCACGCACGCATGCACGCACGCACGCACGCACGCACGCACGCACGCATGCACGCACGCACACAAACACGCACACACACACACACACACACACACACACACACACACACACACACACACACACACACACACACACACACACACACACAAACACTGCTCCAAATCAGAGTCAAAAGCAAGTCCATTGATAAGGTAACTAAGGAAGGTATCTATTATAAACAACAACAAAACCAATACGGTTCTCTGTCTACACATGTGTGTTTGATGACCACTCTCTCCAACAATTGTGCATTAATGGGGTTTCAAGGGGGGTTATAACTCTAAAATGTTTAGGCATATATGTAAGTTTAGCTATAGAGCAATTACTTTCCACTTACTGCTCTTTATAAACACCTATAATAATTATAATGACGTTAATATTCATACAATTTTAATCACGACTGGATACTAATAGATATAATCTTACCTTTTACATTACAGTTACTTACAATTAACAACACTTTTCCATACATTATATTTATAGGTATACATTTACAATTGCGTTCTGTTAACGAATGTGGCGATAGCTGTATGTTTCAGGGTGAAATATCTCATGTCAAATGTCGGTTCAGTGAAGGGATATGGGTTGAAAAGATGGTATATGCCATGGGCTAGTATGTACATTTATTGATCAAAATATTGCATACTGATCACATAACTGTCCTTACTTGGACATTCAAATCACAGTAGCCTGGAGTTTGGTGGATATTTTGTTAATGTTCCTTTACAGCAGTCAACTACAACTCTAGAACAGTAGGTACCAAACAACAAGCATAGTTAAACACGTAACTAATAAATCTGCCTCTCCACCACATATCCAGGAGTATCGATATATGCGTTGATAACCGAAATGTTGGTGACCCTGAGATTGATCAACTTATTTGTATTGATCTCCCTCTGTACTTAGTTTCAAAAGATTTAAGCGCAATAAAAGTCATTATTGTTATTATTATAATTATCAATCTGAAAAATATACTTATTGTTTAGGCCTATATAGTTTCAATGTTGCCGTGTTGTCATATTTGCTTATTTTCAAATGTTCCTAGTAGAAATGCTAAAATTACATTTCAATTTGTTAAGGAATGATGAGTGTAAGTAAGGACAAGTAATACACTTTCGAAGTTAGATTTTTAGAGAGCAACGATACAAAACGTTGTACAGTATTTCGAAAATTCCACTTCAGTTTTTCAGTCGACATAATCATAATTATGTATAATAGTTATATATAATAGTTATATATAATAGTTATATATATATATATAATATATATATATATATATATATATATATATATATATATATACATAAATCACATAAATTAATGTTATACAAAATAAAAACATTTATTTTTAATTAATTAAAAATGCCACTAATTTACTATTGGGAAAGGGCGTGAGCCGGATAGTCTATTCTGCCAAATGGTTCGTGATAGCGGGAAACGTGAAGGTGATAGTGGACAATCAGTACCCCACCCGCTAGTATTTGTGTGACCATGGCATGACGCCTGTCAAATCGCATTTTATGTTCTGCAAAGTCCCAATTTCTTTGCAAAATGTTACACACATCACCACAGATGTAAAATTGAGGTCTCAAACAAATCAATGTAAACTCAACCAATGCTATAAAATAGAAACGAGTGTCATCAAGGCATATAAATGCAAGCGACATAGATACGTTGTTTGGTGATTCTGGAGTTGATTCGCCAATGTTCCAGTTGATCGCACACACTTTGCCAAGCTATTCCACATATTTGGGCGGCCACCGCAAAGCTGCTGCTTCCGATAAATCTATTCTGCTCCGTCAGTGCGAGAAGCGCCGAGTCACTTGCTGGTCGCAATGCACGAGTACGCGATCTATAAGATATATATAATTATATATATATATATATATATATATATATATATATATATATATATATATATATCATCTGTGGTATAGATCGTACTATATATATATATATATATATATATATATATATATATATATATATATATATATATATGCATTTCCGACATCTACGACAAATCCTGCAGATCTCATGGAAAGATCACATTCCAAATGTTGAAGTCTTGAGACGGGCTAATATGTCCAGCATAGTAACCACTGTAACGGCTTCCCAATTTCTTTGGACTAGACATATCATCCGTATGAATGACAGCAGATTACCAAAGGCTGTATTCTATGGAGAATTAACCAAAGGGAAACGTCTTCGTGGTGGACAACGGCTGCGATACAAAGATGTAGTCAAACGACACCTAAAGGCTACACATATCACCGTAGACCACTGGGAGACCCTTGCACAAGATCGACAACAGAGGAGGCAGGCCATTCACAAAGGAAAAAGCCACATTGAAGAAATGTTACAAAAAATATCAACATGATCACAATCTACTCCATGGCCTTCCTGGTGCTTCTGCCCCTGTAATCGTCTGTGTCAACTGCGGGAGAGGCTTTACATCTCAAATTGGACTATTCTCTCACCAACGAGCAATGCACGTAACGGTCGAAACCCTACACTAATGTCATCATCGGACACGATGGACCACAAAGAAGAAATATATATATATATATATATATATATATATATATATATACTATATATATATATATATATATATATATATATATGTATGAATATATATATATATATGAATATATATACATATATATATATATATTATTATATATATATATATATATATATATATATATATATATATATATATGTTTCCAATGTTTCCTTTTCACAAGACGACCACGTTTACAATTATCCTGTATGTCGGTGTGAAATGTATTCAATAATTAGGCACCGTGGATACAAACTGTGTTTTATTAATATTATGCATGGGTTAGTAGGACCCATCCATCATTATTTGATGTCCATTTTATAGCCAGTGCACATAAAATATGTGTGTACTTTAATTATTTCCACTAAATGAGTCATATTGCATACAGGGTCACTGACCTCAGCCATTGTGGCTGCTATACAAATCTATCGTCTGCCAAACAGTCTATGTCGATTTGATCGCAGTGACGTAACATTCATCTTGTGCTACCAGCGTTACTATCAAGCATGACATTTATAGCCAGGGGGCTATAATTATAGCCCTTATGATACGCTCAGCGACTGCCTCATAACGTCACCACAGCTGGATGGCGATCCAAAAGCGCACGCGAAACAGTGCAAATGTGCAAACATGTATATATATGTATGTATATATATATATATATATATATATGTATGTATATATATATATATGTATGTATATATATATATATATATTATATATGTATTGTGGCATTAATAAATTGAACTTGGTCAATGGCCTAATTGTTATGCGGATTTGAAATGTCGGGGTCGCGGTCCCAGATTCGTACGAATCCTGGACTGGTCGAATCTGGGACCACCACAGCGGCGCAACTATAAAATATACTTGGGTGTCGAGATGACGTGTCAGAGCACATGTATGTCTGCTGGAGATATTTGTCGTAGATTAAAATTGTCGTTATTAATGATAGACGTGAGCACGGAAAACGAAACATGGTGGCAGCGGTGGACGTGTGACAATTAGGGGCGTGAGAGACATTTATTTCTAACATTAATTGATTACCCACTAATTATCGCTGGCTCGAAACGGCAATGGCTGTCGACGACGCACAACCTGCCGTCGAAGCGCGAAATGGTGTTGCACCGGCCAGACCACCATCAGCCACTCGTGTTTGGGACAAACAAGGCAGAATCATAGAACATATTCCGTCGGCGTGGGTCTAATTGTTGCACACTGTTGAATTTCAGGACCAAGATACGAAACTACCAGGTCGCGACGCTACAAAACTCACTAGGAGACGAAGCCATGCGTCTGTAAGACGGTTTCCAGTTCACAACACAAGAAGCTTACTTTGTGTAACGTATACAGCCAATTGACGATCAATTTTATTTAAAACAAAACACCACGGTATGGTTATTTGGACAGTCAAACCTCCGCCAATCTTGTTTATAAACTGGTAATGACGCAGTACTGTGGAAATGGAAGTCATAATCGTACGTTTGGTACAAGCAGTGGGTTTGTGAATGAGTACAGTTTCCACTGTCGGGGTGGATGTGCGCGCGGGTCTATGTTGGTGGCAGCGAACTCGTGTAAGCGCCGAATGGTTTCATCGCCAATGCAGGCTTCCTTCAGACTCAAAGTAACGGACACTGGTTCCTTTCGCCAAATCTCGGGCGCCAACGGCAGATGACGCGAGACGTGCGCGAGAATCAAGGAATCGTCCTTTGGGCCGTAATAGTCAATGTCGTAGGGACAAAAGTACACGTCCGAAAGAAATCGACATATACACCGATGACGCACTTCCGCCAACAAAACAAGCAACACAACTTTGCATTATCATACACGTGTTGCTCTCATGTGCTTAGTAAATCTCAATTTTAGACACAATGATTCCTTCGGGAAGGAGCTGGTTCTTCGAGACAGGATCCGCCAGGATGTCGTTCAATGTTTTGCCATCCGCAGGTAATAGGCTGTCGATCGGTAGCTGTTGTCTCATGGCTGCCATTCGTTGTGGTGACAGCAAACGTACGAAATCTTCGTACGGAACAGCGTCATCGGTTAAACTATGACCTCCTGTGCGAACACAAATACACGTAGTTATAAAAGTATGCAAAACAACACCACTAATGTAAATATCATATATGTACTGCTCATACTCTACCAGAAACAATTCAAGATATAATCGATGTTCGTATATTAATTACCCCCATCTGCCATGGGTAGTCTAATTAACTACACCCATCTGCCATGGGTAGTCTAATTAACTACCCCCATCTGCCATGGGTAGTCTAATTAACTACCCCCATCTGCCATGGGTAGTCTAATTAACTACCCCCATGTGCCTTGGATAGTCTAATTATTAACTACCCCCCATGTTACTTGGGTAGTCTAATTAACTACCCCCCATGTGCCTTGGGTAGTCTAATTAACTAACCCCATCTGCCATGGGTAGTCTAATTAACTACCCCCCATGTGCCTTGGATAGCCTAATTAACTACCCCCCATGTGCCTTGGGTAGTCTAATTAACTACCCCCCATCTGCCATGAGTAGTCTAATTAACTACCCCCATCTGCCATGAGTAGTCTAATTAACTACCCCCATCTGCCATGAGTAGTCTAATTAACTACCCCCATCTGCCATGGGTAGTCTAATTAACTACCCCCCATTTGCCATGGGTAGACTAATTAACTACCCCCATCTGCCATGGGTAGTCTAATTAACTTCCCCCATGTGCCTTGGGTAGTCTAAATAACTACCCCCATCTGCCATGGGTAGTCTAATTAACTACCCCCCATTTGCCATGGGTAGACTAATTAACTACCCCCATCTGCCATGGGTAGTCTAATTAACTTCCCCCATGTGCCTTGGGTAATCTAATTAACTACCCCCATCTGCCATGGGTAGTCTAATTAACTACCCCCATGTGCCTTGGGTAGTCTAATTAACTACCCCCATGTGCCTTGGGTAGTATAATTAACTACCCCCCATGTGCCTTGGGTAGTCTAATTAACTACCCCCCATGTGCCTTGGGTAGTCTAATTAACTACCCCCATCTGCCATGGGTAGTCTAATTAACTACACCCCATCTGCCATGGGTAGTCTAATTAATTACCCCCATCTGCCATGGGTAGTCTAATTAACTACCCCCATCTGCCATGGGTAGACTAATTAACTACCCCCATCTGCCATGGGTAGTCTAATTAATTACCCCCATCTGCCATGGGTAGCTAATTAACTACCCTCTGCCATGGGTAGCTAATTAACTACCCCCATCTGCCATGGGTAGTCTAATTAACTACCCCCATCTGCCATGGGTAGACTAATTAACTACCCCCATCTGCCATGGGTAGTCTAATTAACTACCCCCATCTGCCATGGGTAGTCTAATTAACTACCCCCATCTGCCATGGGTAGACTAATTAACTACCCCCATCTGCCATGGGTAGTCTAATTAACTACCCCCAATCTGCCATGGGTAGACTAATTAACTACCCCCCCCCATTACACTACACAATCATGTAAATATGCATTTATGATATTACGTTAGAGTCACCACATTGTATGTATTATAATTTAAGACCAAGAAGATGAACATCACAATTTACACACAATACAACTGATTACGTTATTTAATTTATTTACATAAGGGGTTTATCTCCGTCATCAGGATCAGAGCTGTCCAGTTGGATTACTCTCTTAGTACTGCGTGCTCAGTGTAAATTACCATTAACCGGATACCACATTAGGGTCACGCGAGTAATCCGAGTAGGCCAATCAAAGTTGACCCAAAAGGCTGCTGGTTAATGCAGCATTCACCAGGTGGCACCACAGTAGATCTAATAAAACACTTGGTTTTGTGTCGGTTCTAATCTGCTGGTATTGTGCATTCATCACGGGACACCACACGTTAGACATGCTTCAGTGTGTGCCAGGTGTAACACACTAAGTGATAAATAATTCACACTTTACAACAATTTATATGTTTTATCATTGGGCCACATTTATTAGTTAAGTTAGTGGACAAAATCAATGAGACACGACACAGTTGTAGAGCTCTTATTTACATATTTATTTCAAGTTAGTAAAAGTACTGACTATACAAACAATTAATCACAAGTCATCCGTACATTAAGGTCACCTCTACATTGGGTCAGATTGACCAGAGTAGTGAGGTGGTTGTATTAGTGGGATTGGCTGACTCCTTAGACAGGCATTTTTCTGTTACGGGAATAGTTTTGGTCCTTGTGGTGACCCTAACTGCAAGGTGGCTATATTTCTGGGGTGACTTTGCACAGCAGGGGTCAGCAGTCCTCAGACAGCGGCTGTTGTTCCTTAGACAGAGAGAGATTTCCCCTCGACTGAGAAGTGAACATGTCAGCCACCAACAGGAGTACACTGTGCTACACACCAAACCATACAATACACATGCAGAATGTAATACTACAAACTCAGCCGACATCTGGTACAAAGCTGTAAAATGTGTATAATAAGCCATGTAAGTCTTGTGCTCGAAAATGAGGTTGGGGGCACTTAGGGGCAGGAAGTTGTTCGGCATTTAAGATAAGAAAGGTATAATGCAAGATATTTATGACCTGATGTTCCTAGTATTCATCAGTCGGAAGCTACAACTGTCATCCGTCATTACAATATTATTCTTGTATCTAGTCCCCAATCAGCTCCAGTCATGCGGAGTCTCGCCATGTATTTACAGGCCCTATTAATACATATAATAATAATTGATCATAACAACATTTAATATATTTATGTCTGTATCAGGTGCAAGTGCTGCGTGACATACCTTCCGTGTGGAACTGGCGGATGTGTTTGCCATAGCAGAACTCATAGTCCCACCAGCCCTGGCTCTGAAAGACATCAGTGACATCATCAGTTATCTGCTACTGCAGCTTAGACACGGTTATGGGTGCAGGCTTAGACATCTTGGGCATGTGTTATAAGCTGTAACCTCCCATGGGCAAAACTGATCGTGGGCAAAACTGATCATGGGTACAACATCTCAAGGACATAACCACTGATATACATAACCATTTCAGGGCATAACACCTCATAGACACAAACACTCAGGGACATAACCCTTCATGGATATAACACCTCATGGGTGTGACACGTCAAGGACATAACCACTCATAGATATAACAATTGATGTACATAACCACTCATGGACATAACCACTCATAGACATAACCCCTCGTGGACAAAACACCTCACGGATATAACACATCATGGACATAACACATCATGGACATAACACCTCATGGACATAACACCTCATGGACATAACAACCTCATGGACATAACACCTCAAGGATATAACACCTCATGGACATAACACCTCATGGACATAACACCTAACAGACATAACACCTCATGGACATAACACCTCATGCAAATAACTCCTCATGTACAAAGCCACTCATAGACATTACCCCTTGTGGACATAGCTATAGACGGCTAGGGCCAAAATTTTGTTTATTGTCATTTCATCACTTAAAAATGTCATCTAACTTGGAGTTTATCTTTTTGTTCCCTGAAAGCAAAATTTACCAAGTTTTTCCCAATACACATGTACAAGTAAACCACAGCCACAGGTCTGCCTAAGTCATGTCTCTTGTACTGGCCCCTGTCTTGTGAGCCAACTACGTCGACATGGACTAGAAAGAGGACAACTGGTGGTATTATTCCATATACCTGGCTACTCCACCTCATGAACAAACAACACTATTATGTACAGTTAATTAAAGATAACTGATTAGATAGAAGAACATTAATTGACTATCAAGATCACAAAACAACATACATTCCACAACGACAGACTATAATATATAACAGAAGCAATACAATTTCTCATGACAAGAAGCACTCAGCCATGCAGTCGTTACTGCACACACAAACATTAATTTTGCTCATAAACCATTGTGTGCTGACAGACGGGTTGTCATTTAACTGGCTAATTGGGTAGAGCTGGTAAGCACAGTGTGGCTTTGGACATTGTAATGAGGTTATTACACTTGACTGATAGATATCTGTAGTTATTCATTGCACTGATTATAAAAGCCAGGTGTGGGTTTTAAACAGCTGATCGCCTGTACACACCTGTGTAATCAGAGAGCATTTACCTAGGCACCTGTCACATGTTAGTCGGAGTAAACAGCAAGAAGAATGACATACCTAAACATGGTGCACAGTTTGTATATAAACACTTACGTTGTTCCGTACTGCTGTGCTACACAGACACAAAACGACTTCTTGGGTTTCATTCCAGATTTGATATAAAAGTCAGTACTCATAAATGACAACCTGTGTCATAATTAAAACATTTTATTTAAAATATTACACGCATGCTGAGTTGTATTTTACTATCAATCTAAACAACCAAATGTATGCATTTAACATATTTCATGTTGCACATTAGACATATCTTGCTGCTGCTAAAATATTTTCAAATCCACAATACACATTTTAACGGTTATTTTAACCAAATAAATGTATTCTGTCTTATAATTATGTAGTTATACTTTCAATTATATGTACTCATAATTAGTGTTCATTAATTGCATAAATATAATCATATGTCAACGTGTACTTACATAATGTAAACATGGCCCTTCCTCCATTGGTTTCAGTAACTCTGGAATCCCCGTTTCCATGGCGATTTTCTCTTTTTCTTCTTGTTTCTCCTTGGTCACCTTGTCGGGATAACTGCACTGGTACTGTTGACCATGCTTGGAGCTGAGACGGACAGCCCCCTCTGGCAGTTCCTGGCCACACAGACAGATAAATGGTACATACATCTCACATGCACTGTACAGTAACAATGTCTGTATGGTTAGATTACCTTAGAGTAGGAACAAATGACATCGGTATTTCCACGAAAAAGGTGCTGTCCATGGAACTTGAATTTGTGTCTTCAACAAGGTTGTTTCTAGTACACTACTGGCATAAGTTTTGATTGAGCTGTAAAAGGTCTGGTTTTATAAATATGTCTAGATCTATGCACAAATGGATTGCCCATGCTTTTGTCACCACTTAAAGGAATTTTTTCAATTACAAAATATTTTTAATGTACAATTTGTAATTAATCCTTTTAACATAACTATTTCATATAATTATGTGCCTACATTTTGTTGCAAATATGTTTTGTTAATCACTTATAATCATGACAACACATTGAAAAAATTACTCTGTGTACACAGAGTTTATAGTTTGGCATTTGCCTATACTCTCTATATAAGGCATGATCATGAATGTTTGGTTTAATTTGCCAGACTTTGGTTTTATCAGCCAGACTTTGGTTTTATCCAATCAATGGGATGTAATTTCTAACGTTGCCATTTCTGCCGAAGAGAAACCATTTCTGCCTGGCAGAAAACCTTTCTGCTCGACAGAAAACCAACCCTGTGACTTGAATTAATAATAAGTACACCTGTTAGTGAGTGAGTCGATAGCATGGAAACCATTATTGGCCCTGCATTAGCATTTGTCCAATAACAAACAAGCGTCAGTGTGACTTGAACCATCTATTAAATTAATACGACTATCTTCAATTCCATATGTGTGGAAAGACATACAGCAGTGAGACAGGTGTCTGGCTACACCCCTGCTGACAAGTAAATTAAAATCATGTCATGATATTTCAAGTGACAGCTAGTGTGCTACTGGGGCTTTGACATGGACAGAGAGTGAGTCACTGACACGTCACTAATAGTCATTATGCTGGGCCCTTAGATCGTATACCGGTAGGTGTAAATGCAAACTTTTGGGTTTCTATATCCAGGATAGTGAAATAATTTGTTCATGCTCAATATAGATCAGTGGTGTTGGAATGAAAATCAGGACAAAACGAGATGATGCTGCTAGAAATGTTATAAACAGAATGCCTGAATGTCTGAATGCCTGAATGCCTGAATGCCTGAATGCCTGAATGCCTGAATGCCTGAATGCCCCACTACCTGAAATTCCTCAATGCACAAAACCTAGTCGCAATGCTCCAACAGTATAGTCACAATCCACCACTTTTGGTCGGAATGCCCAGGGGAGTTTACTATTGTCAAACCTGTGTATATAGTACAGATCCAGTACACAGTACAACTGTAAATATTAAAACATTACATATTAAATGCACGATTAATACAGAATGATGTTTCGTTGGCTTTCTGTACATTACTGAAAGTAACTCATGTTTTGTCTACATATATGTGCAATTGTAAATATTACGGAACCTATCATGAAGTATCAATTACACCTTCCTTTGATGTGTAGAAATAATATAGTATCACCCTAATAGGCAACTTGCTCATGCTTGTTATATGCAAGTTACAAGTTTTGGATGTGTGCTATTCTGGTATTGTTTTACTGAAAGGATTTCAGGTAGATTAGTTTAACAGCTTTGCATGAATGAGTTATGGTGAAATCAATGTATATGAATGATCTACGCATGTACACTCACTGACTATTTCTATTATGGATTACTCAGTTCAACATATTAATAACAGACATAAGTACTTTTTTACAACATGAACAAATAAGTCACGGGGCATTGCAACAAAAAGTGGTGCATTGCGACCACCCTGTTAGATTCTGATTTTTTGTAGTACAAAACCCCTACTGGGGCATCACGACTAGTATGGTTGGTCGGTTTCAAAATGGCCGACTTCATGTTAGCTGGAAGTGGAATAAGAGTTTTTGTGCTTTGGAAATGGGAATGTGGGATTAGGGTGGAATGGATTGGGAAAAGAATAGGACAGTGTTGGGGGATGGTAGGGCGGGGTTGGGTTCAAATATATATATTTGTATTCGTATTTGTATTTGAATACAGAAATATTTTGTATGTATATTTGAACAGAAAATCACAAAAAGGCATGCATTTGATATTTGGTCTGTATTTGCAAATACAATCAAATACATATAAAAATTACCAACAAGAAGAAAACCATTGCCTGACATAAACTGGCTCAAGAGTCAAGACAGAATGTTTTTCACACCTATGGTATGGTCAACAGAGAAAATTGGCCTACAGTGAAGATGGTCAAACATTAGCATCAATGAATGAATGGGAAACCAGTGAAGCATATCTATAGCCACAAAGGCAGGTACTCACAGGGAATGTGCTTCAAAGAATCCTGCTGTCACCTGTTGTGTGGGCTAAGACAAAGGAATCCAGGATTATTCCAGTGCAGGGGAAGAGCTACCCACTAGTTGGTACAGTAGTACAGATAAGGACAATCTAGTAAACCTGCCTGCCAATTAGTCTACAGCAGTCAATCAAGCCAAAGACAAAATTCCACCCACAATGATACACTTGAACTATAATGGAAACACACATGTATTTGAATCATATTTAAATCAAATTTAAAAAATGGCTCTGTATTAAAAAAAAAATGGCAGTGTATTTGAATTGGAAATTTGTAGTTGTATTGAAATCTGGAAAAGCAATGTATTTGTCTTTTGTTTGGCCGAGTTGTATTTGATCCCAAAATGTGTATTTGGTTGGTGGCGTGTGTTGTCTATTGGAGGTGTCTGAATGGTGTAGTTGTCAGGTTAATATCAGTGCAGTACACCATTGAAGGCTTCCAGGTTGTTGAGGATAAAATTTATCCTCAACAACCTAATACATTAGATGGAAGTATCTTCTATTGTTTGGGGAAAGAAGCTGTATTCGTAGTAGTTGTGGGAGGTGGATATTTTTTCTGTATTTGTGTGGGTGGTTGGATCTTGTTTGGCTGTGTCCGGGCTTCAGGTATTGGTATCGATGTCTAGGAGATTGTTTGTAATTTTGTACAGGGTGGAAAGTCTGGCCTCAGCCCTCCTCTGTTCTACTGTTGGCCAGGAGAGGGCAGAGCCCAAGATAGACCCAGATACTTCCCAGCTGTAGATATGGACCACAAACTTTGCTGCCCGGTGCAGGACCCCCTCTAGATAGTTTCGAGTGGTATATGTATTTGAGGTGTAGACGGACCAGACTCTTTTTTGCGCAGTACAACCTGTTTGGGGCAAACGTATACATGTGTTATGATTATGTGCATTTAGACAACTTGTCAGATATAAGTCCTTATCGAAACCACAACGTACAATGTAAAATGCAAATCCCGTAAAAGACACATATGGCCTAAAATCGTGTCGATTATCTGCACTAACTAAATCGCTGTATGTCTACGATAGTGTGGCAAACTCAATATTAAATCGGACATTTAAGATAAGAAAGGTATAACACAAAGATATGTATGACCTTACTTTCCTAGTATTCATCAGAATATTATCAGAAAATTTGAATATTATTCTTATGTCCTGTCCCCAATCAGCTCCAGTCGCGCGGAGGGCCTTTAAGTGGGTCACAATACATGGCGAGAATCCGCGCGACTAGAGGTAGTGCTGAATGGGGACTGGATACCATACTATTCTAACGAAGTATGACAGTTGTAGCTTCCGACTGATGAATACTAGGAAAATCAGGTCTTAAATATCTTGTGTTATACCGCGAGACTTACACGCCCTAACTATAAGACAGTGACAGTGTCGCCGACCGTGACACTGACACCGACAGTTCTAGAAAAATAGTAGTACAATACTGTCATAAGAGGACTCGGCCTCTCGCCGTCACTCACTCCGTCAAGACATTCGATGCAGTGTTTAGTACTGTTTACCTCCTTAAACATAACTGGTGTATTCTCGTAGTTGACCGACTTCAATTCTTCCATGTCGAGAAAGCCATAAATACCGCAGAAAAGTACACTGAGTTGACACAAAAACAAAACGATCGCTCGGGCTTCTGTATTTTCCGGAACTAACTGCCCGGAACCGCCGGAACTGCCGGAACGGGCTCCAGAACGCGTTGCAACGGACTTAAAACATAAATTATGTATACTCTTCGTATGAACTTGATAATTTATGTGTACTTTAATATTGCTATAATGTAACTCATCTGCAAGTACGAACACATAATATATTGAATAAGGTATATTTATTAGCGCCGGAACGTACGTACGTTCGTACGTACATGAATACATACATACATACATACATACATACATACATACATACATACATACATACATACATACATACATACATACATACATACATACATACATACATACATACATACATACATACATACATACATACATACATACTTACATATATATGTTGATTAACATATCAATACAGATCTATACGTTCTACTGTAATAGCAACTTTTCAGTGTACACACCACACAGCTTATGCTATGGAAGATACATCTCACAGCTTGTGCCATGGAAGAGACATCACACAGCTTGTGCCATGGAAGAGACATCTCACAGCTTGTGCCATGGAAGAGACATCACACAGCTTGTGCCATGGAAGAGACATCACACAGCTTGTGCCATGGAAGAGACATCTCACAGCTTGTGCCATGGAAGAGACATCACACAGCTTGTGCCATGGAAGATACATCACACAGCTTGTGCCATGGAAGAGACATCACACAGCTTATGCCATGGAAGAGACACCACACAGCTTGTGCCATGGAAGAGACATCACACAGCTTGTGCCATGGAAGAGACATCACACAGCTTGTGCCATGGAAGAGACATCACACAGCTTGTGCCATGGAAGAGACATCACACAGCTTGTGCCATGGAAGAGACATCACACAGCTTGTGCCATGGAAGAGACATCACACAGCTTGTGCCATGGAAGAGACATCTCACAGCTTGTGCCATGGAAGAGACATCACACAGCTTGTGCCATGGAAGAGACATCACACAGCTTGTGCCATGGAAGAGACATCACACAGCTTGTGCCATGGAAGAGACATCACACAGCTTATGCCATGGAAGAGACATCACACAGCTTGTGCCATGGAAGAGACATCACACAGCTTGTGCCATGGAAGAGACATCTCACAGCTTGTGCGATGGAAGAGACACCACACAGCTTATGCCATGGAAGAGACACCACACAGCTTATGCCATGGAAGAGACATCACACAGCTTATGCCATGGAAGAGACACCATACAGCTTATGCCATGGAAGAGACACCACACAGCTTATGCCATGGAAGAGACATCTCACAGCTTATGCCATGGAAGAGACATCACACAGCTTGTGCCATGGAAGAGACACCACACAGCTTATGCCATGGAAGAGACATCACACAGCTTGTGCCATGGAAGAGACATCTCACAGCTTGTGCATGGAAGAGACATCACACAGCTTGTGCCATGGAAGAGACATCACACAGCTTGTGCCATGGAAGAGACATCACACAGCTTGTGCCATGGAAGAGACATCACACAGCTTGTGCCATGGAAGAGACATCTCACAGCTTGTGCCATGGAAGAGACATCACACAGCTTGTGCCATGGAAGAGACATCACACAGCTTGTGCCATGGAAGAGACATCTCACAGCTTGTGCCATGGAAGAGACATCACACAGCTTGTGCCATGGAAGAGACATCTCACAGCTTGTGCCATGGAAGAGACATCACACAGCTTGTGCCATGGAAGAGACATCTCACAGCTTGTGCCATGGAAGAGACATCACACAGCTTGTGCCATGGAAGAGACATCACACAGCTTGTGCCATGGAAGAGACATCACACAGCTTGTGCCATGGAAGAGACATCACACAGCTTGTGCCATGGAAGAGACATCACACAGCTTGTGCCATGGAAGAGACATCACACAGCTTGTGCCATGGAAGAGACATCACACAGCTTGTGCCATGGAAGAGACATCACACAGCTTATGCCATGGAAGAGACATCTCACAGCTTGTGCCATGGAAGAGACACCACACAGCTTGTGCCATGGAAGAGACATCACACAGCTTGTGCCATGGAAGAGACATCTCACAGCTTGTGCCATGGAAGAGACATCACACAGCTTGTGCCATGGAAGAGACACCACACAGCTTATGCCATGGAAGAGACATCACACAGCTTGTGCCATGGAAGAGACATCACACAGCTTATGCCATGGAAGAGACATCACACAGCTTATGCCATGGAAGAGACATCACACAGCTTGTGCCATGGAAGAGACATCACACAGCTTATGCCATGGAAGAGACATCACACAGCTTGTGCCATGGAAGAGACATCACACAGCTTGTGCCATGGAAGAGACATCACACAGCTTATGCCATGGAAGAGACATCACACAGCTTGTGCCATGGAAGAGACATCACACAGCTTGTGCCATGGAAGAGACATCACACAGCTTGTGCCATGGAAGAGACATCACACAGCTTGTGCCATGGAAGAGACATCACACAGCTTGTGCCATGGAAGAGACATCACACAGCTTGTGCCATGGAAGAGACATCACACAGCTTATGCCATGGAAGAGACATCACACAGCTTATGCCATGGAAGAGACATCACACAGCTTATGCCATGGAAGAGACATCACACAGCTTGTGCCATGGAAGAGACATCACACAGCTTATGCCATGGAAGAGACATCACACAGCTTATGCCATGGAAGAGACATCACACAGCTTATGCCATGGAAGAGACATCACACAGCTTGTGCCATGGAAGAGACACACACAGCTTTGCCATGGAAGAGACATCACACAGCTTGTGCCATGGAAGAGACATCACACAGCTTGTGCCATGGAAGAGACATCACACAGCTTGTGCCATGGAAGAGACATCACACAGCTTGTGCCATGGAAGAGACATCACACAGCTTGTGCCATGGAAGAGACATCACACAGCTTATGCCATGGAAGAGACATCACACAGCTTGTGCCATGGAAGAGACATCACACAGCTTGTGCCATGGAAGAGACATCACACAGCTTGTGCCATGGAAGAGACATCACACAGCTTATGCCATGGAAGAGACATCACACAGCTTGTGCCATGGAAGAGACATCTCACAGCTTATGCCATGGAAGAGACATCACACAGCTTGTGCCATGGAAGAGACATCACACAGCTTGTGCCATGGAAGAGACATCACACAGCTTATGCCATGGAAGAGACATCACACAGCTTATGCCATGGAAGAGACATCACACAGCTTGTGCCATGGAAGAGACATCACACAGCTTGTGCCATGGAAGAGACATCACACAGCTTGTGCCATGGAAGAGACATCACACAGCTTGTGCCATGGAAGAGACATCACACAGCTTGTGCCATGGAAGAGACATCACACAGCTTGTGCCATGGAAGAGACATCATCACAGCTTGTGCCATGGAAGAGACATCACACAGCTTGTGCCATGGAAGAGACATCACACAGCTTGTGCCATGGAAGAGACATCACACAGCTTGTGCCATGGAAGAGACATCACACAGCTTGTGCTATGGAAGAGACATCACACAGCTTGTGCCATGGAAGAGACATCACACAGCTTGTGCCATGGAAGAGACATCACACAGCTTATGCCATGGAAGAGACATCACACAGCTTGTGCCATGGAAGAGACATCACACAGCTTGTGCCATGGAAGAGACATCACACAGCTTATGCCATGGAAGAGACATCACACAGCTTGTGCCATGGAAGAGACATCACACAGCTTGTGCTATGGAAGAGACATCACACAGCTTATGCCATGGAAGAGACATCACACAGCTTGTGCCATGGAAGAGACATCACACAGCTTGTGCCATGGAAGAGACATCACACAGCTTGTGCCATGGAAGAGACATCACACAGCTTGTGCCATGGAAGAGACACCACACAGCTTGTGCCATGGAAGAGACATCACACAGCTTGTGCCATGGAAGAGACATCACACAGCTTGTGCCATGGAAGAGACATCACACAGCTTGTGCCATGGAAGAGACATCACACAGCTTATGCCATGGAAGAGACATCACACAGCTTATGCCATGGAAGAGACATCACACAGCTTGTGCTATGGAAGAGACATCACACAGCTTATGCCATGGAAGAGACATCACACAGCTTGTGCCATGGAAGAGACATCACACAGCTTGTGCCATGGAAGAGACATCACACAGCTTGTGCCATGGAAGAGACATCACACAGCTTGTGCCATGGAAGAGACATCACACAGCTTGTGCCATGGAAGAGACATCACACAGCTTGTGCCATGGAAGAGACATCACACAGCTTGTGCCATGGAAGAGACATCACACAGCTTGTGCCATGGAAGAGACATCACACAGCTTGTGCCATGGAAGAGACATCACACAGCTTGTGCCATGGAAGAGACAGTCGTGTATTTTCGCTTGATAGTCTTTCAGGTTATCCAGAGTTACCAGCTTCACTCCAGATCTAGCTGGCCCAGATATATGGATCTAGTGATGGGCAGCTGGTGATACATGTACCATCTGTCAGCACACAGATAATGGGACCGGACTGCGGCCTGTATGCAATCGCAAATAATATGTTTGAATTCTGCCACGGTGGTTTCAATAACGTTATAGAAGAAAACTTGACATGTGAATTTCTGCAAGATGGTTTGCGAAGCCATCTGATCAATTGTTTCAGCTGTGATAATTGTTCCCTTTTTGTGGTCATGTCCACAATGTATACCTGTATAGAAGGGCATGATGACTGGATGGACTAAATCAATTATATGCTAACAAGTCAGTATTTTTGTTTCAGTTCATCACATTGTGGAAAAAGCCTGAGGACTGGAAAGATGAACTGTCAACTTCTATTGTTGTACTTGATATTTAGTGATTTTTCATAGCCCCAATCGCACCAGCTTTAGCCATGGCTTCAGATTTCCGCAGACGGCGCATGCGCACTTTTAATGGCGACTCATCATTACAGTAAAGCACATGCGGTTGTTTACAAACATACGTCTACAGTCAACGAACCACATTAAATGTTGTTGTTTGTTAATTAAGTTATGTAAACACGGCTGTGAAAACAGCCTTCCACCAGATAGTCATCCATGGGGCCGTCGCTTAGCAACGTCTCATCTTCTTTTATTTCTTTTTTATTTCTTCGTCGAGAGCATGCATGCAGTTGCTTATGAACACACAACGCTTTTCAAAATTGTTGCGTATCTATAGAATTGTTTTTAATTAAGCGGCACCGCCATGAAGCAGATTTGCTACATCACTCGAATCCGACTCGAGTCACACATTTCATTGACTGGCTTCTCCACTCGGCCCACACTAAAAAGCGGACGCCGAACCGCGGGCGGACTACAGCATGTATGTTTTCACAGGGCATTGATTAATACCAGCTATAGGCTGTTATTGATTGCTGGCTACACAGCATTTTGCCCTTAGCCGTACAAACTCTGTCAGAACACAGGTAATGTTTCCCATCTGCAGTGCATACATATTTGTGTTTTCCTAATTTTTCATACTAGATCATAATAAATTAGTATCTATCCATGATATAACGTTACATTATTCGCACCTATTATATGATTTTATTTTACTGATAGTATAATTTTAAGTAATCGTTCGGTGCATGTATTATGATATGTACATACATTATTTGTACACCGAGCGGGACACTTTACCTTTACCTGACCTTCAGCATCTGATATTTACATTGAACTGAAAATTGTACATCAAAAATGGATTCTACATACCCAAATACCCCTAAAAAGACATATTACACATCATTCTAATACAGATGGTTCTAAAGTATTTTTTAAGATCTGACAAGTGGCCATATTGGATTTATGCAAATTACTAGAGTTGCTCAAACCTGCCGTTTGGGCAGTCAGGCGGAAGTTGTTCTAGGACCTGATGAGTCCAAATCAAACAAAACGTTCATAAGATAGGACACTAATATGTTCACTGTTGAACACGTGACTGTCAAATGCACAAGTTCTTAAGGGTATCACTATGCGATAAACTGTGGGTGCATTGACACGTCTTTCTAATAGTTCATGAATAACGAAAATAAGCACTGTTGCTTGATTCCATTTGTTACATCGTGTGATTTACTAAGTTATGCAATTATTACTTTACTATTATTGAGCAACTACATGTACATTATATATATATATATATATATATATATATATATATATATATATATATATATATATATATATATGTAACAATAAAGTTATTATTACTATAATGTATTCTCTAAATTTAACACAGTTGTTTTCGCACGCACACACACACACACACACACACACACACACACACACACACACACACACACACACACACACACACACACACACACACACACACACACACACACACACACACACACACACACACACACACACACACACACACACACACAACGAGAGAGAGAGAGAGAGAGAGAGAGAGAGAGAGAGAGAGAGAGAGAGAGAGAGAGAGAGAGAGAGAGACCACACATTATTGTCTCTGCCCCAACGTGTCGTGGCTTGCCAACAAAACCGTTGATTTTGGACACTGCAATTACTACATCGAACTCCGTACCGGCGCGGCGTGGCTCTGTACAGTCTGCGAACAATACGTGCCACATTCAGAGTTATTTAGGAACGAGTCAAGCGGTGTGTGCGTGTACCGTTCGCTTACCACAGCAAGACAAAATGCCGCCGACACAAGATCAGAACGCTGCCACTGATCCGGACCCAAATACGACCGACGATAGTTGTTTCGTTATTAAATTATTCCGATTGTTGAGCCTCGTCAAATTGGACGTTTTCTCACTCGTGATGTACATGGCCGACTTCGTGTTTGATATTATGTTGGTGCAGGAGTATTATGCCCTTGGAGACTGGCACTGGTTCGGCATTACTCTAGGCGTCGTCTTGGTACCGTCACTGGTCGTTAATGTCTTCAGCTTGTGGTTGTACCAACAACAGTGGAGCGACGTTTCCGCGCGCCGACGGTATACCACATACATATTCTTTGGTGTACAATTTCTGCCATTAATGAGGTAAGTGACATTTTGATTAGACTACTGTATACCAGTAGTATTACATTGAAGACATCCCCAAACAAGTTATATTTCCTATACGGTATATGCTAGTTATGTGTTTGGGCTCTTGACGACGGACATGATGTGGGGAGGGGTGTGTACTCGCTGCGTTGCCATTGAGCTTCAACGTCACCAAAACAGTATAACACGAATTCCCCAGTGAATGGCTCGTCCGCCAAGCCCTCAGTTCCGACGCCTTTGATATTGTTTTACATTAGTGTAAAATGAAGTGTGTCAGTGCAATGTGTACCACGCAGCTACAAGACGTCTAATTGTTTCCATCGCTCGATGACGATCTATTAGCTCAGTAGGCCGGTTTAAATTAGTCAGCCTTTTTCAGAACATCAGACGCCTATTTTTAAACCGACCTTTTTGTGGTACGACTGAGAATGGTCACTGCCAAGGTATTTGTCGTCCTCGGTGGTTCGTTTACGTCCCAGACGGGCCTGACATTATCCAATTTACGTGATGTCAGAGTTACAAGGGATCCGCAGTTCCCATTTGTTAGAGTCATGTTTACATCAAATATACCATGTCTGCGCGGCCCGTATATTGGGTCGGATGCCGGCGTGCCAGGCGGATATATTAACCACTACACTATCGCGAGTCCCATAAGTAGGCATTATTTAAAAACATACCTTCACAATCTTGCTTGTCCACCACAGCTCACTTGCGTATCACTGCAACTGATGGCAATTGGAATATTGTTTAATGACTCCGAAATTGATTGAATAGCCCTTTTTATATGTCTTTAAGCTTGGTTTCCAAGGCTTTCGGCCTAATAGAAGTTATCTTATTATTATTTATGTGCATGAATTAACTAATGCCTGAGTTCACAAAGGTATGCCTACACCTGTGACAAAAGCTCACAAAATGAGAAAATTATCATTTCCAGTGAATGTGAACACCTCCTCACACATTATTGGGCTCCTTGCGATCAGACTTGTATTGGCTTCACTGGAATGATTATGGCTGTTTGTGAAGTTCCCTGATATTATTTATGGCACCATGCGTCAACTAGTAAAGCACCACTGGGATACATACATGTCAATTTGCCGTCTTCACGAGCCCTTTGATAATAATAATGATGATGATGATGATGATGATGATGATGATGATGATGATGATGATGATGATGATGATGATGATGATGATGATGATGATGATGATGATGATGATTTTACTTTTCCTACAACACAAATAGTATAAACATTTTAAAGTCACAATGTTTCCCTGTTATAATTCATGCCGTTTCGTCCGATCATTCGGCGCACCTTCATATTCTCTATATTTATGCATAGCTGCAGTTTGACGCCCGTATTTACAATTTAGAACGTAGCACTTCGAGCATAGGACGAGACAGATAGTAGAGAACTACGATAGGAGGAAACCAAACGGACTAACTTGAGAAACCAGAAGCTTGAGGAGAAACAATGAATATCGTAATTATCTTCGCTTCACCGACGACATCCACATACGCGCTATTATACCGCATGAAGTATAATAATTGGTGTAGGTGCTAGCAGATGAAAGTGATTTTAATACCGACGCTCAGGTTCTTCCTGTAGCCAACTCAAATGAAATGTATATGGTTAAAACCTCCCTCCGCTGATCCATCATTTTACCAATACTAAACCATATATTCTGCGTTATTTATATTAACCACTTTAGTTCCATAAAATATGGATGATTTGTTATGTTATTATTTTGAGCTAGATCTCGATCAGACACGTATGTGATATAAATACCCATAACGAAGACGTGGAAACAAACCCTTTTTAGTTTAGTTGATATTAGTAGTAATTAGTATGATTTTAGCAATATACTACCAGACAAATTTAGCTACAATAATTTTCAATACAAACTACTCCATCCAAACATGCAAGGACTATCATAAACATTTGACCATTACTTTCAGAACTATACGTTGAAATTGATTTTGTTTTATTCTGTGATATATTCAAAATTATAATAATGGAATGCTTTACAGTGACACATCTGACCATTTATCTATAATTGGTCTAATTGGCAAGCAGAAGCCTGCTAAAACGCATGAGCCGTTACAATTCAAACGTTGCTCATTATCGAACAAGTCAATCCAAAACTTTAAACCTGCTCTGCGCCAAATTATTTGGTCGTGCCTACATCAAGCAAATATAGAAAATGCGTTCATGTATTTACTGAACACGTGAATCGTATCACTGCGTTCTTCGCACCAGAGAAAACTGTCATACTTAAATCGGCATTTGTAATTTGGAATGAATGGGTAACCAAAGGTCTAATGACAATTTGTATAATTACAAATAAACTGTATTGGCAAACCAAATGCATATTCTGCCTACACGCGTTATGCTAAATACAGACATATGTATAACATTAAAACAATTATTAAGACAACCCACTATGCTAATCAGCTACACACATTCATTAATGACTCCAAAAGCATAGAATTTACTAAAAACTACGATTGAAAAAACCCGATGAATCTGACATTCCTTTACATTTCAAACATAATAATGATATAATTACAAATCCATGTTAAATTTCGAATGCATTCTGATCGGTGTTAAGTCCGTTATTAACCTTATCTATACAAATGATTTAAGTGCTGTGTCGTAAACCAGGTTGTGGCATTTATATAATTATATAAATTTCTACGTCTTATTATTGGGGTCACGAATGGATTAATCCCTGATAAATTGGCGCTCGAAATTCAAGCCGTCTAAAATAATAACGTTAAGATATCCTAATACTCACTCAAGCTTCACTATAATGAGATGTGTTTGCCAAAAGGCAACACATGACC
>JAODUO010000808.1:100000-110000 GCA_025642075.2 Ridgeia piscesae | reverse complement strand
TGCTGTTTGCGTATAAAGCAAACTACCAGGGCAGTTTGGAGGATCCATATCCCATTTTGGAGCTCCTTATTCGGTTGAAACGCTGTGACGTCATATAACATGAAATGACGTCAACAAAAATGTTCATTGATTAAAACAGTTCTAGTTTCATGAAGTTTCAAATGGACTACCACTGAGCATCCAGTGGGTCAACCGAATAAGGAGCTTCAAAATGGGTGTAAATGCTCCAAATTGCCTTGTCCGTTTGTGTTATACATACAATACTATACAATACAATACAATACAATACTATACTATACTATACTATACTATACTATACTATACTATACTATACTATACAGTACAGTACAGTACAGTACAGTACAGTACAGTACAGTACAGTACAGTACAGTACAGTACAGTACAGTACAGTACAGTACAGTACAGTACAATACAATACAATACAATACAATACAATACAATACAATACAATAACCTTTAATAGTCCCCCAACGAGGAATTTTTGTGGTAAAGATTCACATAACACAACGAGATCAGTAGTGACAATGCTTATAATAGTAGTGCACCCCATTGTATCCCCCCATCCTCCCCGATCATTTTCCCCTCCCCGATTTCGCGTTTAGCAGCCTAAAAGAAGTGGGAAGAAATGTTTTTCGATAACGGTTCGTGCGTGTTTATGAATGTAGATGTATGCATAATAAAATATTGGCAGATACAAAAATAAATTCTATAAATATCATAAATATTTGTGTAAAACCCATTTTAGTGCATCACTATTTCCTAGATGCTTCGAATTGTGAATAACGTCTAGCGATTACATTCCGTTGAATCAGATTAAGCCAGTATTCACTGTAATTGATCAAGCAAATTGATGACACAACCAAACTCGGTAGCAGTGTTTCCCCTGCTCTGTGATGAGCAAGGTGGGCCATCTATCGGTTTTTCTAAGCCACCTTGATTTAAATAGGCCAAATTTGCCACCTATGCTGCGACCTTGTAGTTATGCATTGGTGTCCTCTCTGCTTCCTAGGCAATAGGTTAAAACACTCATCAGAATGCACCATTTGAAGGTAGTTAAAAAAATTGTTCTGAGTGCCTATGCCCCGGATCTACATAATTTTGAAACACATTCGGTGCTCGCTCAGCTCATCCTACCACCTCGCATATCGTTTTACTCAGGGGAAGTGCAGACAATTTCAATTGACCTGATCCAAAGGTGTTAAGCATGTGTTGTTACACAACCATAGCCACAGATACAATTCCTAATATGTGGTATATTTATGTTTACACAGCCAGAGGACATCCATGTAAAGATCCGAAAACCTCCAAAGAAACTGCCGCCGATAGAGACGGTAGGTTATATGCACGGAAAATCGTTATTTAATGTATAGTCTAGCTTCGCTTTTCCCAGATGTGTTGGAATTTTTGACTTTGTTCTGGTACTGAAAGCAGATTGTTCTCGTTTGCACGAATAAGCGCCGTAAATACATCGATCAACCTCCACCCTGCAAATAAATGCTGATAGCCCTTTTCTCCCTTATATATTCTCTTAAATTGCTTGTTTATTGGATATTTAGCCACATTACGAATGCCATCACAATACAAGAGGCTGCTTTGCTAATCAAACCTTAGATGCCTACTGACTGTACGCTTTCTTGTTGAGATGGCGTAATTGTTCAAGCAGAGGTTATTCATGAGAGCTCGGAAGTTTTACATGATGGGAACAAGCTATGAAAACTATCAGTCTGTGGTTGGGAAAAACATTTACAGTTCCAGTCTCCTATCGATTGGCAAGTACGTCGCAAAGTTATATCTTTTCAGACAGTCTCTTACGGCGAGGAGAGTGAGCTCCGGGCCGTTCATCAACGTCCCTCGTAGAACCGTTGTTGCAGTCAGTATAGGGGTTAGCATTTCGAGAGGCCAAATCTATGGCGATCTTGAGCAGAAGAAACTTGATGTGGCCCACCATTGTTAGTCCTAGTTCTGTGTCATAGTTTGTGTTGGTACCAAACCCATTTCTTTGAGCTGCTTCAGATGAAAACAAGCGACATTATAACTGCTTATGAAACAGGTAGTGGCTTCTTGATAACCATTCACGTACAAGTGTCCATTTTTGGTTGCTTTTATGTGGAATAAGGTTGAGGTTTAGGGTTAGGGTTAGGTTTGGGTTAGGGTTAGGGTTAGGGTTAGGGTTAGGGTTAGGGTTAGGGTTAGGGTTAGGGTTAGGGTTAGGGTTAGGGTTGGGTAGGGTTAGGGTTAGGGTTAGGGTTAGGTTGAAAGTACGTTTGACAAGATTGCCATTAGGTGTTTTACATGCATTTGACAGGCATTTGTACGTGAGTGGTTAGCAAGAAGCCACTACCTATGAAACAGCTCGGCTTGATCACTGACAGGGTTAACAGTCAACCGTTTTCTGCAGCGCGCTATTCAGAAAGGTGATAAAGAGATAACAATAGTTTCCATCATGATCGCCAAATGGATGCAATGTGTGAACGGAAACACACGCAAAGAAGCGCGCAACCTGAGGGTACCATCGGTACCAGGCACATGCAAGATCGTGTCCAGGAGTCAGCTACATGAAATGGCGTACCTGACTCGATCGTAGCTAGGCGGTGTACTGGTCGTAGCAAATTGCGATTAATCGATGTAGCTTAATTACGGCTGCGTTCATGAGACCAGTTTAGCATTTGCGTAACTAAATTGACGTAAATTTACTTAATTAATTTACGTAATCAAGGTTTATCTGCTCGCGAAATGTGGAAGCAACGCGACCAATATACAATTATTCCGGTAGTCGATTACAATCTAATCGTAGAACAACAACTACTACGTAATGTAAACAACACACTCGCACATGCATGCGCACGCGGGCGCGCGCGCGCACACACACACCACACATGCACACACACACACACTACACACACACACACACACACACACACACACACACACACACACACACACACACACACACACACACACACATACCACACACACACACACACACACACACACACACACACCACCACACACACACACACACACACACACACACACACACACACACACACACACACCACCACACACGCACACACGCACGCACGCACGCACGCACGCACACACACAGTAAACTGTCAGAGACTCTCTTAGTGGTACGATATTCCCTGAAACACACATTAGTTTCAGCGATCTTGTCTACATTCACGCCGACCATAACAAATCTCGCGCACGGAATTGGTATTTTTTGTGAGCATAGACGGTGTTTCGATGAATATCCGCAAATTCGTAGGAAACCATCTGAGAGCTACGTCGTACAGAGGGAAACGGACTGCGTGCTACCAAGTCCCAGGAGCTAAAGCACATGAGTCGCCACGGAACGACAGACATGAGTCGCTTCAAGACTACCCGAAGTCGAGCCACCTGTACCGATAAAGTTGTCCGAACCAGCGAACTCGCCGAACACTCGGGACCAAATATAGATGAACTGTTGGTGAACCCCCCAACGATGACGAACCCACGAAGACACCTAACACACAAGAGAACAATTTTGTTTTACACAGACAATCTGCTAGAGATCGCCGGCCCCAACAAATATTTCAGTGACTACACCATGTAAAAGATGAACAAACGAACATAGACAATACAAACCACGTCAATTTGTGTCTGGCTTCAGATAACCACGCCGCCAAACGGACCACGTGTGTGACACAGGTGCCTCCTGTTAGGCCCCCGGGTGTATCATCCATGCCTGATTTGCGGTTTGTCAGACATATGTAGAACTAATCTTGTTTATCGACTCTCGCTCGGCTGCGTAACGTCGCCGAATAGTCTGTTCACGTAAAGTGCTGCCCCCTCACGGAGCCTGGGTAATCGACGCTAATCCTATCGTAATTCCTGTTTCATGAATAACTGCTAATTTGTATATCTCATTATGTTTGTGAGAATATGAGTTCAATTTGAATAGTTTTATAATATTTTATTATCTGATAAAAAGGGTAGTCTTATTTAATTTATTATTTCAAATTCGGCCTGAGAACCAATCAGCGTCTCTACTTTATTCTGGGGTTAGGCGGCCCTGTCGGTTACATCGGCAGCCCACAATTAACTACCTTCCATAAACCGTTCAGCTCTTTATATTGGCAATATATAACTGCACAGAGATTCAATGTAACCAACCGACCTTAGTGGCCCTTAATGCATTTCTCTTTGTACAGAATCAAGGCAGTACGCAAGATGCAGAATCTCAAGAGCAACCGCCGGTATGATTATTTTAGCATTCATAATGCATAATCATTCAGTGGTAAATACAAGTGAAGCTTATCTAAATCAATATTCTTGTCACAATTTGTGCAAACATGTCGCATTGCGAAGCTTATTTTTGCAACATTAGCTAGGTAAGCCTATTATTGCATAATCATTCAGTCATAAACAACAGCGACACTTATTTAAATAAGTATTTTGGCCATTATGTGATCAAATATGTTACGTCTGCCTGTTTAGCAACCTTCAAGGCACGCCTAGAGACACATTTCTTCTGACTGTTTCCGTGGCTTAGTTTAAAGTTTGTGCACTTTTATCGATATTTTATTTAACCTATTTATATATTTATTATACATATATACATTTATTCAGCTTACATAATTCGTGTTAATATATTTATATTGATTTTGTTTATTTATTTCATAATTGTTATATATGTCACTTGTGTATTTACGTGTTTTTCTTCTGGTGTGTATTTGTATTTTAGGATTTTAATGTATGTAAAGCGCCATGAACAATTTGAAATTGGATGTGGCGCTATATTAAATAAAATATATTATTATTATTACTATTATCCCCTCCGACAATTGGATAGTTTGTTCACGTAAAGTGCTGCCACCTCACAGAGCCTGGGTAATCGAGGCTAATCCTGTCATAATTCCTGTTTCATGAATAACTGCAAATTTGTATATCTGATTATGTTTGTGAGAATATAAGTTCAATTTGAATAGTTTTTATAATATCTGATGAAAAGGGTATCCATATTTAATTTATTATTTCAAATTCGGCCAGAGAACCAATCAGCGTCTCTACTTTATTCTGGGGTTAGGCGGCCCTGTCGGTTACATCAGCAGCCCACAATTATACCAGGCGGAGTTGAGGGGCTAAAGCGTGCTGCCACCTCACGGAGTCTGGTTATTAAGGCTAATGTAAATCCCCATAAGTACCTTCCATAAATCGTTCAGCTCTTTACATTGGCGATATATAACAGCACCGAGGTTCAATGTAACCGACCTTAGTGGCGCTTAATGTATTTCTCTTTGTACAGAATCAAGGCAGTACGCAAGATGCAGAATCTCAAGAGCAACCGCCGGTATGATTATTTTATAATTCATAATGCATAATCATTCAGTCGTAAATACAAGTGAAGCTTATCTAAATGAATATTCTTGTCACAATTTGTGCAAACATGTCGCATTGCGAAGCTTATTTTTGCAACATTAGCTAGGTAAGCCTATTATTGCATAATCATTCAGTCATAAACAACAGCGACACTTATTTAAATAAGTATGCAGGCTATTATGTGATCAAATATGTCGCATTTCGAAGTTTATTAATTATGTAGTGCGTTCAAGGAACATTAGTATTTCCATCACGATTGGATCCGTGGCGTGTGTATGAATAATATTTAGTTAAATATTTACATACAACTGAATGTAGAAAGGAATTATGCCCACTCAGGGCGAAATTCGATTCGTATTCCACATTCAAGCATTGTTTTTCATCTCTAATAACATTAAGACGTCTGCCTGTTTAGCCACCTTCAAGGCACGCCTAAAGACACATTTCTTCTGACTATTCTCGCGGCTTAATTTAAAGTTTGTGTACTTTTATCGATATTTTATTTAACCTATTTATATATTTATTATACATATATACATTTATTCTGCTTACGTAATTCGTGTAAATATATTTATATTTATATTTGTTATTTATTTTATAATTGTTATATATGTCACTTGTATATTTACGTGTGTTTTCTTCTGGTGTGTATTTGTATTTGAGTATTTTAATGTATGTAAAGCGCCATGAACAATTTGAAATTGGATGTGGCGCTATATTAAATAAAATATATTATTATTATTATCCCCTCCGACAATTGGATCGCAGCAATATCGTACAGGCAACATACATTTCCCAAAACACAGGGAGCGCATTTAATAGGTGGATCACCATATGAAAGCTGTGCGCTCGCGCTGCTTTGGAAATGCTTTTCGACAATGGCCTATTCAAATAGATTTGGTTGTTATTTTATTGAGGACATCCCTCCTGATGGCGCTTTCACGTAATAAACAACGTGAACAAACTACGAAAAGGAAGTATGAACGCTTATATATCAAAGATTATAGGGGGTTAAAAATAGTATGTCAGCAATTCTCAAGATTATTACATTGACAAAAATATATACATTTTCGAATCGATCCTCCTATTCATGTTCTGATGTTTACGACACATCTGAGAAGACGTCATAAACTGTCGAACTGCGCATACTCTAAAGGTCCATGGTATAAGGGAAAGTATAATAATCTGGATACTAACATGATTGGCCGACAGAAGACAAAGAGTAGGGAATATTTCAAACTGGAAATAAGAGTTGAGTAGAATGCAGACCCTCCTGAACTGTGTATACATTCATCTTGAGAAGACCAAGGTGTACGCCAGGATAGTCTTCGTGGACTTCTCATCTGCCTTCAGTACCATCCAGCCTCGCTGACTTGCACTTGGTTCTCATGGTGCCACGTCATCAAACTCAGTGATCGGAGAGGAACTTAACAGTGTAGATGATTTCTACAGGCAAAGACGGGGGGCAAAGACGAAGGGAAGGCAGATATTTCTAGATCCCTAAATCGCATGTTACGTACTATATGACTGGAAAACATATTACGAGTTAATGTTAATGTGTTAATGCTAGCAGCGTGAACATGTTAAAAATGTAATAGACAGTTATCTGGCGAGGGTGGTTCATAATTAGATGGAAAATTGTCAGACTCTCGACAAGCCAAAGCCGTCCTTGTTCGCACGCCGTCATGAGCATGTATCTCTAGACGGCAATCCTGTTCAGTATTGCTAAATAAAAAACCATTTAACTGCGTATTTTGCGTCTTCACAACTTGTAAAAACCGATAATTATAACAGTAAAAATCCAATTTGAATGACCTTATATATAAAGGTACTTTATATTCTGTTTGTTCCGCTGTCTGAACATATTATATATCATATTCATGCGCTAATATTAAATAATATCCCGCGCCAGGCGAGGAGGTTTGCTAGCCTTTACCTACGTTACCTCGCTTTCTTGGACGCTATACCATTGCCTTAGCATTATTTCTAAGCCTCGTTTAGGACTCACCGGAAATGCCTGTTTCATGCGCGAATGTTATATACCAAATTACTTTTTTTAAACTGTCCCAACAGATGTCTAAAAAGAACGCCAGCAATAGTTGGCTTTATCACGATTCTAGCCTTCAACGTCATCCTCGTAATTTTCATAGTCATCGCAGGTAAGTGACAGCATGATCACGATCTTCTTGAGATAAGCATTTCCTTATAAGTTGCTTCCATCCCTTAAATTACAATAATTAATTTTCTTACCATAAATTACAATAATGTATTAACTTACCATACCATTATATAATGACCAAATGTTCTTGTTTGTTTACATGTATATTCGAATGCTTTGTATTGTCATTTTCAATAGCGTAACACTGGTCGTCGTCATTAAGATATTCACATAACGCAAGTCGGGCATACACATAACGACGCGAGTGAGTTTCAAGGCTCTATTTTATTTGCGGCTTTTTGGTGTGAAAATACGGACTGTCATTCCGACGCAAATAGCGAGGCGACGCGCCGTGACTGGTTGATGCAACTGAGGCCGCTGCCTAGCGTAATCGTGGGGAACTATTAAAAAATTGCGGGGTTATCTGCTAATAATCGGCGAGCTGTGCATGACCAACCCTTCAGTAATTTCAATTGAAAAACAGTTACTGCGGAAATGGGAAATTTATTAAAACAGTGATTTCAAATATAGTACTGCACGCTTTGCAATGCTATCACATATTTTCAACATTTTGGGATACCTACAAATATTCTTATGCAATAAGAGCATTCATAAGATTGCTAGCCAGATATTTAAATGACTTTGTTCTTTTATAGAAAGCCTGAATGAATTTCATTTTGTTCCGCGGCAGACACTGTACTATAAAATCCATAATTCGTAACATATTAAAATTATGTTGATAGTATTATAACACGCTACATGTTTTATACGAATGTCGTCCACCTGGGACAGATAATAATAATGATTATATAATGTGCTATGTGTGATCATCCTTTCTATTATTTCCATAGAAAAACAGTCACTGAGGAAATGGGAATTTTTTTTAATGAGTGATTTCACAAAGAAGCCTGTGAGCTTTGCCATGCTATCATGTATTTTCCATATCTAGCAACATATGCGAACATTCTGGTGCAATAATCACCCTGAAAGATGATATATGAAGTCATTACAGAGAACTTTCAATGATTTTGTTGATGAAAACGATGTCACTCCGAATGGCGTAGATTGTATTATATGTTGTTGTAGCATCCACAATTCTCAAGATATTAAAAGATGTGCTTAACATGTATGTGAAGCAGAACCATTCGCCCATATTTTCTGACATTTTCTTTCTCCTGAGTTGTATACTTATTATGTCATAGTGGTTTGTCTTAGGCTACCCCTTTCGCAATTTCACTGAACATTAATTGTTGTCATGAAAATTGGGTTACTGCTAAAGACAATGATTTCTCACACAAAGCTGTGAGTCTGCAATCCTCTCACATATCAAACATCTCTAGGGATGTAGACCTTTCGAAAAATCAAAATGAGCATTCGTCCCTAAACAAGTACCGACAAACCGACTGGCTCATGGCCATAAGGTGCTTATAGCGCTAAACCTCAGTCGCGTCGTTATGTGTATGGCGGGCTTAATGTCACTCGTAGATAGTTACCAATGTTGTCATCGACTCTTTCGTGCTTTTGTGTAACTGCAGGAATGCATACATTTATTATTTATTTCAATATAATCGCCATCTAAAGCCACGAGTACAGCAGTACAACCGCATGGGCTAGGTGCCGCTAGACGGATATTGGTACTTTTAATCAATATTTGTCAAAATATAATTGTGTGTCGTTACAAATCAATGAATGAATGCTTTCGTAGGAGATGAATGTCGGATAAAAGTTACTATAAACAAGAATATCCAAAACAAGCAATGTCATCAATCATAAACAGCATAACGATGTTAAGTATACTGTATTTAAATCCAGACCAAAACAGTACCGACAAACCGTCTGGCTCATGGCCATATAGGTGCTTAGCTGCATAACCACGTTAAGTATACTGTATTTAAATCCAAACCATTTGGTTTCAGTGCGATCGATAAGAACCCGAACTCCAGCAGCATCGACAGGTATGACAGTCAGCTGTGAGACAAGAACAAAATGTCTATCTCTTGAATCCACCATATAATCTTACTAACTATAGACATAGATAATGTTATATTTATTGACACAGTGAAGCCAAGTTCAAATGCAAAACGTAAAACGTATTCAGAATAACAGTACGAAAATGTTTAAGATACCTAAGCGAGATATAACGTAAAATTACTAACACTACTGATTCAGTAAATGTTCAATGGAGAACATACTCTTTTACATATAATATACTAATCACAAACAAAAAGTACACCAGGGTTGTATAACTTAAGTTATTACATTCTACATTTCCAGTGTCGCCAATGACCTACTCAACCCCAGCGCCAACAGGTAAGGCACTCAGCTCTGAAATAAGAAACTCCCTGATGTAAGGTTTACTCGTATTCGTTAGGAATACCGGAAAATGTGAATTGTGATTTAATGTGACACTGAACGTAACTGACAGTCAGGCAGAGTTGTTTATTTGTCTAGCACAGCGGG
>JAODUO010000808.1:67500-95000 GCA_025642075.2 Ridgeia piscesae | reverse complement strand
TGGGCATGGGCATGGGCATGGGCATGGGCATGGGCATGGGCATGGGCATGGGCATGGGCATGGGCATGGGCACGGGCACGGGCACGGGCACGGGCACGGGCACGGGCACGGGCACGGGCACGGGCACGGGCACGGGCACGGGCACGGGCACGGGCACGGGCACACGCAAACACCATATCCTGTTACTGTTCTAGGAAAATAAAATATCATTCTTATTTTAGATTGGGTGGCACGCCATCAACGGAAAAGATTTCCTGTCGGACATAGCCATAGATTCCATCCGAATTGAGAATGGACATTGCCTTGGTGGTGAACCCAGCGTTAGTACGACAGGTAAATGTGATTGTATGACATTATCATTATAATTATATATATATATATATATGCTAGCGATTGGGACTGGGACGTGTTGAAGTCGACTAACGTGTGTATGTATTCATTCTCTGAACCTACGGCCTTACATCTATAAAATAGCGATCTGTAAAATACAATGATTGCCGATTACAATGGTAAAGGTAAGGTCTTATATAGCACGGTGTCCTGTCCTTTGGGTATTCTCGGCCGAGCAGGTCTGACTGTACTCTCAGTTTGACCTCTTCAATCCAACACCATCTCGACTTCTCTGGGAAGCATTACTCCTTGCTGCAATGAATGCACACAACTATTCATACGCAAATAGCCACCACTGTAAGTAGCAACTGTAAGTAGCAACTGTAAGTAGCAACTGTAAGTAGCAATCACTGTAAATAACCAATACTGTAAATAGCTAGATACTAATTGGAAATTATAAGTGAACTGACAGAGTGAACGAACTTGCCAAATGTTTGACACGGCAAAACAGGATTCGGACCCGCATACCCTCGACTGAAATTACTGTGCTCTAGATACTTCGACATAGCGCTCCATACAATGCTTGTGACTGAAACATCATGATTAGTTTTTCACAACATATGTCACACACGACTAGTCTTAACCAAGCTCGTAATCACAACATTGTCGCAACTTAACCTGGTGTTAGCTTCCGGCATGATCACTTCCTGCATGATCACTTCCGGCATGATCACTTCCGGCATGATCACTTCCTGCATGATCACTTCCGGCATGATCACTTCCTGCATGTTCACACAACACAATTAACAAGTATTAAATAGGAATATCAAATATGCCACGCATTAACGTATTAATATCCATTACATTTATCAGTATGACTTATTATATTGAACAGACGATATATATATATATATATATATATATATATATATATATATATATATATATATATATATATATATATATATATATATATATATATATATATATATATATATATAAACACCAAATAATATACCGTTTGTATTTGATGACAAAAGTAATGGCATGAATGAAAAGTGACGGTATTTGTTGGAAAATACTAAATTATTACGAAAAGGTCATGTTCGTTAAAATATTTGGAATTTTATTCGAGAGATACATATTAAATGTCAAAACGTACATCAGGTTAACTTTTAATATACAAACTCCGTAATTTTTTATAAACCCGAACTTTGAAAAGAAAATGTTAGTTGTTTAAATACAAAAACTATGCTATTTAAAATATCAGCCATTTTTTGTGAAGCTGACAGATCACCCAACCACAGCAAAGACAACGACAACGACAAAGAAAACGACAGCGACAACGACAGGTAAGAAGCTCAGCAATGAGGCCAGAACAATTCTGATGCCATTTCTGATACTTTATATAAACAACTTCGTGAACCCACGTGGATGCATAAGCGCGTGGTAGTCGTGTGATATAGAGACGTTAATATTCAATGGTGCATAGATGCATAGTGCTCAGCAGATAATGCCAATTAGACGGTAACAGCAACTTACACGTTACACATGTTTACACTATTGCGCGGTCGCGTTGAAGCGATGCGCTGATGTTTCGCAAGATTACCACATCATGGTACCATACTCATACAGCTCACGGACGAGGTGCAGTTGTTTAAATACATCAGCAGTCCTCCACACACCGCGTGTGCCACCTGCCAATGATGTCAACTGACACGCCTGGCTTGCGAATGTGTCACTTCGCTGAGTCATAAAACAGCAGCACATTCTACCACTGGTGCTCTGAACATGTTCGTACAATCATATGCACAAATAAGACTGAAAAGGTTTTTCAACATTAGGTTACAATAACCCCATTAAATCACAAACTACGCATGTTATTCTGGTATTTACAATATGGCCGAGCGTTTCAGTGAAGCCTCCAGATCACCAAACTACTATGACCTGAACTACTATGACAGGTGGTGCAACCCCCTAAAATTCGCACAAAACCTAGTTAAGGCTCTCCAAGATTAAACATGACTATAGTCTTGTTTCATGACATACGAACAGATAAGCATGACGCAGAAAATTATAAATGCCTGAGGGATTGACCCAAGTGCCTCCGGGCCTCTGCATTTGCCTATGGTAAGAGTAGAACGTTTTGATGTGATCCCTTTCTATTGCGACCACCAGTTGTCGCAGGGGTTGTCGTTTGGGTTGCGGTTTAATGTACCAAGAGGTTTTGCTAAGTACGTTTTGTGGTGACACAACAGAACATCCACCTACGCCGCCCGTCTTCCAATGCTCGTTCGAAAACAACCTCTGCGAAATGTATCAAGACAAGACGGACTCACCGAACAGGGACCCCGACGCTACAGGAGACATCGACTGGACACGGCTCACCGGTGAAACAATTACCCATAACACCGGTCCGAGCTCGGGGCAAGGAGGTTCCGGGTGGTACATTTACGCCGAGTCCAGTGCTCCGACGTTGAGCAAAGACGAAACGAGGTACGATTGTTGTCTACATTGCCGGTTCTGGGTAGCTGCTGACAGGAACGTCACTAAATCTGTTGAATTTAGTTCCAGGTTTTTGGTCAGGAAAGTGAAATGAAAAGTAAGATTAAAAGCAGTGTCGCCGTCCAGAAATACACTAAAAACGCAGCACATTACTGCTCACGTTAAGAATATTCCATGACATTTGAGGACATATTAATTAGCTTACTTTAATACATATGTAGTGTTTTGACTGTAAGCATCAATATTTATTTATTTATGCGGGCGTATAGTATGTATTTCGCATGTAAATAGAGTAATAATATTTTTTATTTCCAATACTTTATTTATTTATAGTGTTTAATTAACAGTTTTAGTATGATTAATTTAGCGTGTTCTACATTTTTATCTGAACTATTTATAAGATTATTATATATATATATATATATATATATATATATATATATATATATATATATATATATATATATATATATATATAAACACCACAATCACTCCCACACCCGCACTCACATACACACACACTCACATAGCATCATCATCACCATGCTGGTTTCCCTTGATGGTATCCTTGAACCAGAGACGAAGGCGCCCTCTCTTTCTGTGACCAGGAGTAGAAAAACTGCTTTGGTAGAGCCTGTCTGGTGACATCCTCATGAGGTGTCCAATCCACCGGAGATTCTTTCTGATAAGAAGATCTTCCATAGATGGCAGCCCTGTCCTTTCGAGGATGTCCTTATTTGTCACTTTGTCCATCCATGTTATCCTCATGATCGAACGCAGATGTCGCATCATGAAGACATGCAGTTTTTTCACCTGTCGTTTGTACACTGTCCAGGCCTCAGCTCCATATAGGAGGGTGGACAGCACGATTGCACGGTATATCTTGCCCTTAACCCGCATGGACACACGGTGGTTGTTCCAGAGTTTCTGGCGTAGTCGGCCGAAAGATGCATTAGTCTTGGCCATCCTCCTCTGTATTTCATCGTCAATGCATCCATTACTTAATACAGTGCTTCCGAGGTAGGTGAATTCCAGAACATAATTCAGCTTGTTTCCATCAACCATGATATCCTCCTCTTGGGTTCTAGTAGAGTTGGGTTGGTACAGCACCTCGGTCTTCTTTATGTTAATCTCATGCCAAACTTCTTTGACGCATCGGAGAAAGCGTTCACTATTTTCTGCATCTCTTCAGCAGAGTGTGCAACCAGTGCACTATCATCTGCGAATAGCAGCTCTCTCATCAGTATCCGAGTAGTCTTGGTTTTCGCTTTGAAGTGTGCGAATGTATGTAGACGCCATCTCCCATGTCTCGAAATGCCTCATCGAGCATTGCTGATAGGAAGATGGAAAAGAGCGTGGGGGCCAATACACAACCTTGCTTGAACCCATTTGTAACACTGAATGATTCCGAGACTTACATTGGAGTTGCATTTCCCAATCCCATGTTTGCCCATGACCAAGGGCCACTTGTCATTTTCTGGTTAGGGTTTGCTCTTTTTGCCTTCGGTTCTGTCAAGAACCTGTACCACAAGGCAGTGGTTTACAACTCTGCATGGCAGGGGCGTCAAACTCCCTGAGGTATTGCAATACCTGAGGTACTGCAACACCTGCATACCATATGGTGTGTTGTCGTGACATTGCTCGTTGAACAATGTTGTCACGACCAGATATGTCATAGGAAGAAGGTGGACAATATATTATACCAATTGTGATATGTAGTATGATTCTGTGTTCTTGTTACGACGTCGCTCCCTGACCAGCCTCTAGGCAACATTGCTCAACAAACCTGTGCAAATAATAATGCACAATAATATCTTAATTACTAAACCATCTACATAGACATCATTCTTCGTTTCACATTTTCCCCCAAAACATAATATTGTAACATTCCGATATTACATTAAACTATTGAATTTATGTTGTACTAATTTCAACGGATGACGACCATGAATGCAAGGGCACAAGTGTGTGTACAAAACGAGTGTTATCGTAACTTATATTAGCATCTGCCAACGACTTGTTCACGCGCGTATTCCTCATTGCCAGTGGGCAGCCAGCAACACTGATATGACAGCTGCGTTTATATGGTTATGATATCAATAAAACAACAATACAAAACACGTAATATTTGTTTACAAAACAAATATTGCATCGAGGAAAACGCACACGACCGTGACTGTGCGCGGTGTTTTTCGTTTGAAGTTAAATTAGAAAATTGCAAAACAAAGTAAACGTTTAACAGTTATAACAAAGACACGGTGGTGATTCAAATCTCCCGCATGATCAAAGATCCGTACATTCCTCTAATTCTCTCAGCATTCCAAATAATATCTCGCTGTGTTTACAGATTGGGTGGAACGCCATCAAAGGAGATGACTTCCTGTCGGACATAGCCATAGATTCCATCTGGATTGACAAAGAAAAATGCCTTGGCCGGTAATCTAACATCAGATTGGTACGTATGATTAGGTGATCTAAAACAATGATGTTTATTTGGGCAATTGACCATAGCAGCCACTAACTCTGGAGATAATTAGACACAAACAATAGTAAATTAGTCATGATTTGTGTGTGTGTGTGTGTGTGTGTGTGTGTGTGTGTGTGTGTGTGTGTGTGTGTGTGTGTGTGTGTGTGTGTGTGTGTGTGTGTGTGTGTGTGTGTGTGTGTGTGTGTGTGTGTGTGTGTGTCGTGTGTGCGTGCGTGCGTGCGTGCGTATGTGTGATTTATGTTATGTATAATAGCTTTATTGCCCACTATACTGGAAAATATACATTACATCAACGATGCAGCATAAAACAGTTGTCAAGTCACATTCATCCACGTCGTTAACATGGTAATAGAGGCAGGTATGCAGACAATATATATTGAGTGACTGCAATAAATTCGATCAACTGTGATTCAGAAACGAAGAATCGATAAAAAAAACCACAAGGAAAGAAATCTTTACTATTTTCAATTCGATAAATCCCAGCTAATAAGGATCTTATATACGATGATATGGGCTTTTATACTCTTTTCTAAGGAAACGTGTTTTCATAAATGCCAACCACCGGACCAGGAACCATGGAATCGTAGACAAAATCTCCGACAGTTTACCCCTATGCTAGTATAGCGCCTACGAACTATTACATTCCTGGAGTTGCCCAACAGACTAAAATTATACATAGCATGTCTATGCTTTTACTGAACACTTTCTTCACCAACAAATAAACCAAAACTCATAAAACTGTATGCAAATTAACGTGGGAAAAGACACGATATCGTTCTAAATGCGTAGACTTGCGTTGTCTCTGGTAGTACAACAATCGCTGGCGTTTCATGTCAAGATTAATCGTATTATTATGCAATTTTTATTTGTCATCGAAAATATAAATTTTTACTGATGTACATGTTTTATATGTTGCTCTTTGATGTTGACAGGATTAGGATAATGGCTCACGTCGATTACTGTTCAAGTGGAGGCAACTGACCAAGACTCATGATGCAAAATGATCTACTATACGTCTATTCGTTATCTTCGTGTGAGACCAAGACTACAAGAGAAGTGACATCTGCATATTTGCAACAACGACAATTTGAACAGTATTTCTACGGGAACTGACGTTCATGACATAGACACATTTTGAAAGTGCAAATCCAACATAGTAAGGATTCCGCTTAATAAGTAGACCTTTCTCTGATATCCCTTGGACCCTCAGATCATCCGTTTCCAAAAAAACGCTTTGTTCCTAAAACTACGCTCAATAATATAGGCAAACGGGTTTTCTCTGTAGTTGCGTCAACGATCTGGAATAATCTCCCTATTTCAATTACACCTTCTGCAGCTGCAGCCAACTTTCGTAAAACCTCAAGTTATACTTTTTTGAAATTGCCTTTTCACCATCATGTTTCGACGGTTCCCTGCTACAATGACGACTCTTGCCTGCCCCCGTTTATGATTATGCCAAATTATTTTGTGTTGTTTGTTGCTCCTCTGAGTTTATCGTTTCAATTATATATAGGCGCTACACATGTGCTACAATTGCTATTATTAAATTGCTACATAGAAATGCAAACTTTTTAATGACTTTCAATCATGCGTCATTGGCGTCTGGACGCGGTGACTATTGGTCGGAATGAGTCAGGGCTGGAACCTCAATATGCTGGTCCTGTTGCAGGGGCAATTTGATGTAATGACATAGCATGTGACATAGCATGGTAGCGAAGTATTTATATGACTTATCACGCACAACAAGAAAATACAGTATGTTAATTCATCGTCTCGCCTATCTCAATATTTTCTGTCGATTTTGTCACGGACCATATATACGTCAAATTACTGGCACGAAACATTCATCGTAAAATACAAAATTTATTATTATATGAATGAAAGTCGGTGACAGATTGTTATGTCGCCGATAAGATACATGCATCCATACACACACACACATACATACATGGGTACATACATACATACTTACATACAAAAACATATATTGTACACACGTTGTGCATACATACATACGTACATACATACATAAATACAAACATTTTATGGTTCAACACTCCTTCAGCAGACAGGATAGCAACGGCATAGCCCTCGTTGATTATCTAGAGGGACACAGCTTATTTGTTTGCAATGCAGCATTCCTGCATGCCGCTCGTCACAACGCAATGTGCCACGGCAGCGCCGTGATGAGACATTACTCGTTAGCGACCACCGACTACTCGTCACGATGCTCGACCCCTAGCAAATGGTTAGTGAACTGAAACGTCAGCGCAACACCATCTTACACGTTTTGCATCAAAAGTTCGCATTTCAGGCGCCCGTTGAGTGCCCTAATTGTAGTAGTGTTGTCCGCATTTGCAGGAAGACCGTCACTGTTGGCAGACCGTTTTACTCCCGATGAAGTACAGCGAACGATCAACAAACTGAAAAGCGACGAGCTAGTGTGTACGACGACATACCGACCGAGTTCTCAAATACTTGGCAGACCTGCTGGCGCATACAATTGCCAGGATTTTCAACGTTGAGCTGGAAGTCCACTAACCATTAAGTAAAGATCTAACCAGATTTAACCAGATTTAACAAGATTGCCACCTAGAGATTCAACTCTAGATGGCAGGTGGACTAGGAAGCCATTTGGCTTATCGAGAGTCCAACCTATCTATCTAAGTATACCCCGCCCGTCTTAGATATATGTCGATTTTATTTTTAAATATATTAACACTACTAGCACCTACACAATCAGCTGATAATCTGTTCCATTCGTTTACTTTTCTTTGTGAATATTTTCTAATATCCAGTCTACAATGCTTCTTTGCTAATGTAACTCCATGTCCTCTAGTCCTTCTCTCTTCCTTGACTGTGAAAATAATATTTCTGTCAATATTTTCATACCCATTCAATATTTTAAACACCTCAATCTGATCTCCTCTCAATCGTCTGGTTTCTAGTGTTGTTAAGCCACATTCTCTTAGACGCATTTCATAACTAATATTCCTGAGTTTTGGTATAATTCGGTTGCTCTCCTTTGTACTCTTTCTAGCATATCAATATCCTTCTTGCGATATGGCCTCCATGCTTGTATACAATATTCTAAGTGAGGCCTAACTATTGTTTTATACAGCGGTATTGTTAGTTCGTTTTCTTTGTACACTATATTTCGCCTGATTAATCCAAGAATTTGGTTTCCCTTCGCTGCTGCAATTCCACACTGCTCTGACACCTTCATGTCAGCACTAATAGTTAACCCTAAGTCCTTTTCTTTTAAGGTAGTATTTAGTACAGTACCACCCATTGTATATTGTGCATCTTCATTCCCATGTCCTGTGTGGAGGCACTTACACTTTCCAAAATTAAACTGCATTTGCCACTTCTCCGACCATTCTATCAACTTTTTAAGATCATCTTGTAAATGCTGTCTATCTGCGTCACTTTTAATTTTCCTAACCACTTTTGTGTCGTCCGCAAACTTCAACACCTTGCTTGTTATGTCATCATCCAAATCATTGATATATATTAAGAATAAAATAGGTCCCAGTACTGATCCTGCGGTACTCCACTCAAAACCAATTTCCAGTTTGAAACCTCCCCATCAACTACTACTCTTTGTCTTCTATCAATAAGCCATTTTTCTATCCAGTTGATCATACCATTTCCTATGCCATGGACCTTTAGTTTAAGTAGTAGTCTTTGGTGTGGCACTTTGTCAAAGGCTTTTTTAAATCCAAATAGATTATATCTACTGGTGATCCCTCATCTACCCACTTTGTGACATCTTCTAAAACACATATCATATTTGTTAAACATGACCTCGCTTTTAAAAAACCATGTTGAGATGGGTTTATCAATTTATTTTTAATATGAAAATCAACCCGGTGATCTTTAATTAGTCTTTCTAATAGTTTGCAAATCACCGATGTTAAACTCACTGGTCTATAGTTCTCTGACTTGTTTCTCGAACCTTTTTTAAAATAATGGTATAATGTTTGCTTCTTTCCATTCTAACGGAACTTTTCCCTCCTCTAATGACAAATTGAACACTGTTGCAAGCGGTATGCTGATATGTTCTACAATTTCCAATAGTAATTTGGGAGGAATCCCATCCACTCCAGGTGATTTATTATCCTTCATATCTCTTATTTTCATAGCTACCATTGTTGGGGTTACAATTAGTTGTCCTAAATAGTCAAACTCTCTCCCTTCGAACTTAGTCTCAAGTACTGGTAATTACTAATATCTTCCCTGATAAACACCGAACTAAAGTACTCATTTAGGTTTTCTGCCATTAAGAATCCCTCTGTTATTATGTTTCCATCACTACCTTCTAGAGGACCGATCTTATCCTGAACTTTCTGTTTACTTCGAACATACGCATAAAAACTCTTGCTGTCATGTTTTATATTAAAAGCTATTTTTGTTCGTAGCTTCTCTTTGAATTTCTAATTTCAGCTGTAGCTTGATTAAGTGCTTCTTTATAAATGCTATAGTCTTCTTCACTTCCAGTATGTCTATATGTCTTCCACATAATTTGCTTGTACTTGATTTTTCTAATGGCTTCCTTCGATAAGTGTTTCTTCTTTGACCGTTTCCCCTGTTTTTTCAAGGGGACAAATTTGTCAACGACGCAGTCAATTTCACTCTTTAAAATATTCCAGCATTCTGTTGCTGTCTTATTCTTCAGTGTGTTATTCCAGTCTATCTTTGCTAAATATTCCCTCATGTCCTTATATCTTCCTTTGTGAAATTTTTCTTGTACCTTATTTTTCTATTCCGTTCTCCCTTTACTTTGATGATAAAATGTATCTGGTTGTGATCACTACACCCCAGTGGCTCACATATCTTGAGTTTATCAACAAATTCCTTCTGTGAGCACAATACTATGTCTAACACATTCTCGCCCCTGGTTGCTTCTAACACATGTTGAGAAAGGAAACTATCTTGAACTAAATTTAAAAACTCTTGATCCTCTCTCCCGGTACTCTGTAGAGATGTCCACTGTATATGCCCATGGTTAAACTCCCCCATAATAATACAGTCCCGTTTACTCACTTCTTTGATAGCGTTATGTATTTTTTCATTATCTTCTATGCTTATGTTTGGACTCCGATACAATAACCCAACAGTTTATGTTGAGTTTCCTGTAACTATGTGACACCAGACAGCTTCTTCACATTCTGCTTCTTTTTGTAATTTTTTTATAAGCCTGGATGGATTCTTTAATATATAAAATAACTCCGCCTCCCCTTCTTCCTAATCTATCTTTCCTAAACATTACATATCCTGTCATTCCTAATTCGGCTTCTGATATATCGGGGGTGGCCCAAGATTCAGTTATATCTATTTAAAGTGGAGTACTGGTTTTAATACAGAAGCCAAGCAAACCGACAGGTCCTCTGTCGAGTGTGCGTCCGATGGTATTACTAGCAGTGCTCGAAAGACACTATTGCTCATCGTCCTTTCGACGATCGCGTCGAAAGTCGATAACTACCTGTCGCCGCAGCAATGTGCCAGCGCGCAACGTCAGCGTGTGTCGATCGAATTTTTCGTCATCGACCTGAATCGCGTCTCCGATGTCATCCGCCGCGACAAGCTACTTGGCACACTGCAGACATTTCTCGGTGATTCGGAAATGATTCGTATTCTTCTCGCCGACAGCTCACTCGAAGCGCGCCTACATGCGATTGCCATCCATTGGCGACATCCATCGGCTCTCAACAAGGCGACAACCTCAACTCCTTGCTCTTCGCTGTCTATCTTGGAGTGAATTTAAATGTCCGGTGCTGCTTGTATGAATCAGTCGTTGTGACATACAACATGGGCACGTGGGAATTAACCAAAACGGACCTAGATCGCCTCCATGAATACGCCACATACGGCAGCTACTCTGCATCCACTGGCCACACCATATATCAAACAAACTGTTATACTACCGTTGCCGCAGCAGTCCGATGAGTGAAGCCGTCCAGCCAGCAACATAGCTTGCAAGCGCACACACGCACGAATATTAAGGCCTATCACGCACGCACGTACGTACGCTCTTAAGTTATTTCTGTTTTATATTTGTCTGTGGAATAGTGTCCCAAATGTTTACTGTCAGCGTTAAAGGCAAGTGTGTTAAGGATAATTATACACGCACGCACGCACGCATTCACGCGCGCGAGCACGCACACACACACACACGCACGCACGCACACGACACGCACACGCACACACACACACACCCACACACACACACACACACACACACACACACACACACACACACACACACACACACACACACACACACACACACACACACACACACACACACACACACACACACACACACACACACACACACACACACACACACATGAATGCGCATGCGAACGCACACAAAGGAAATGTTAGTCTCGGTTACCCAGGCTTCGTGAGGGGGCAGCACTTTTAAGCCCCTCAACTCTGCATGGGAAACTAATGCTCTGCATTTGTTAACCGCCAGGGCGGTCTAATCCCAGATTACGGTAGAGACGGTGATTGGCTCTTAGGCCAACTATAAAAATTAAAATAACGATATAGTTTTACAAGATAATGATATCCTATGAAAAGTATTCAACAATGAACTTTTATTAACACAAAAATAAGTACAAATTTGAATATACAGTTGTTTATAAAATACGAATTACCGCTCACTCTCACGAAAAACACTCATAAACTAATACAACGTCCTCACGACAATATGACAAGTTGTTACTTAGCAAACTTAGATGGATCGTCAAACAAGCAAGGGATCAAAGCTAAGGATTACTAACGATTGTATCAATCCGCGCGAAGAATTGCACACCAGTTGGTTTCTATAGTAGTCAGCAGATCCCACTACGCTAGTTGGAAGCGAAAATACGCTTTGTGGCAGAACTATTCTTTGCATATAGCTATTTCCCATATTACCCGAGTATCCCGTTTTACCCAGGTTTCCCCTACAATGCTGCAAGAATTCGATTGTGACAGACTGTGGCGCCGCACCACGGAAATCAACAAGTAAAAATGTAGTTAAAACAATGGTGATAAATTAAGGCGCGTGAGCAAATAGTTCCCCCGACAGAAAAGTGTAAATTCCAACAACATCGCCTCCAAACAGGAGTTTGTTTTGACACAGTATGTCATATATACACTAGGTTCAACGTGTCCATTATTGTATGTGTCTAACAGCCGCACGCATTGACAATTGGACGAAGATGTGCGGTTGAATACCAAACAGCCCGTGCTGAGTGAAGTCTGAAGATCATTCACAGATGTGATTTTGCAAATTTTGAAGAGCGTCCTTTAGCGAATTTCTTGTAACTAGTTCTAAACGATATAATCCATGCTTTATTCGGCTTTATTGTTCTTTGCTGCATAGCTTTGGTCGGTAAGTGAAAACATTCTCTAACTACTCAAAGAAGACAAAGTCAAAGACAAAACTGCATACGCGAGGCGAGCACATTAAAAACAAACTGATGAATCAAAACATGCCAATTTTTACAATATTATAATAAGACGCATGTGCATGTACACGAATATTAACAATCACTAACTCTTAATGTGTACCACGTGTGCAATCGAATGGTTAAAAACGTATATTTTAGCGAAATATTTATAAAATATACGCCTCGTGACGAAGTCTCGCGAACAAATTCCCGTGCTGCGAGTCGAAACGGTAACGGCTAACGCGGTGCCGGTGGTGGTAATAACTACTACAAAGATTGAACAAGATTGCCATCCGCGTGTGAAATCCAGATGGCAAGAGGACAAGGAAGGTTCCGGTATATTGAGAGTTCAACGCATACTATTTATGTACATGCCGCCCTTCGGAGATATTTAACAATTTGTTGATGTTTTTTTAAACACGCCATTAGCCTGAAACAGGGACCATCTCGCAACGGGGGCCAATGAGCATTTCGTGTAACATAAGTTATGTTTAGTCGGGTTGCCGCTGTGGTGGTCCCAGATTCGACCAGACCAGGATTCGTCTAAACGCATATTTGGTTTAACAACACTAGAAACCAGAAGATTGAGAGGAGATCAGATTGAGGTGTTTAAAATATTGAATGGATATGAAAATATTGACAGAAATATTTTTTCCACAATCAAGGAAGAGAGAAGGACTAGAGGACATGGAGTTACATTAGCAAAGAAGCAGTGTAGACTAGATATTAGAAAATTTTCATTTTCACAAAGAACAGTAAACGAATGGAACAGATTATCAGCTGATTGTGTAGGTGCTAGTAGTGTCAATATATTTAAAAATAAAATCGACATATACCTAAGACGGGCGGGGTATACTTAGATAGATAGGTTGGACTCTCGATAAGCCAAATGGCTTCCTAGTCCACCAGCCATCTAGAGTTGAATCTCTAGGTGGCAATCTTGTTAAAAATCTTGTTAAAAATCTTGTTAAAATGAATGCTCATGGATAAAGATGATTTGTAAATCAATATTGTGTTACAAACGTCACAATTTTAACAAGTGCTTTATTGCCAATTTACACCCATACACAATAATTGGAAAACATTTAGTTTTATAGATACATATTGTATATTGTATAAATTATTATAAATACGTCTTAAATTATATATTATTTCGTTATATTTTTCACAAATGCACCCCGTCATGTTTTATGTACCCATTTCAATCTCGGTGATTGCCCTGATAAATACATTATTATATGATCATTTCTTGTGAAAATGGCGGCCATTTTTAATGTTGGTCACGTGAACATAGTCGGACATCATTAAAAATTGATCCATTCAATACGCCAATACGTAGAGACACCAAAATTATGTTCCTAGCAAGCTGTAGTGTAAAGATGGACACATTTTGTAATTTATCAAAATCACGGCAGCCATGTTGGATTTGTGTGGTTCCCATGAGTTGCCTATTTGAGGAGTTGAGGGACACATAATCTACAAGATTTAGGAAAAACCCTTAAACGATCAACCATTTCCATGTTCACAAAGGGCAACTCGACTATTTTCAAAATGAATCCTCACAAACTTCATTTTACATCTTTGTTGATCACATTGTTTGTGTAGATGCCAATTGAACCTGTTTTGCGCATGCTTTGTTACATCTCGCGGCAAATACTAACGATATCCTTAAAATGAATATAAATAAGCATTGCCTGAAATTTGTTTTCCATGTATACATACAGATTAAGTATGGATGTAATATATGACCAAATTAAAATGCATTGTAGCATGCATTCGGTTTTAAGCCGGTCAGCGATTCCCGCGGAAAGCTCAAAGTTACTGAACACGGCGATCATGTGGTATCGTGGCGTCAGAGATGACACATACTGACATCAGGCGGACCCTTTCTACGTATTCAGAGCATGTTTACAAGGAAGAGTTGTGTCGAAAAGAGCGTCATAATAAATTAATGCGTCGTATTCCCATGTAATACGAACAATAGTCATCACACGGAAACATTTAATATTTATCTTACGGTTCCACATATTTTTTGAAATATGTATATATATATATATATATATATATATATATATATATATATATTAAGAAACATTACTGTTTTAGTACGATTCTGATTTGGTATAAATGCATATTTTTAGATGACGATCTGGTATGCACTACCAATATCACAAACAACGAGGCAATGGAAGCGGGCCGTGTCATGTACACTTGCGAGGTAACGTACCAGGGTATTTGGGCTCCAGTGATGGAGTGGAGAAACAACGATGGGATGCTAGATGCCAATAATGAAACGACAAAGACCACAGCCAAGTACACGTACGCTCCAAAGTTGACACCTGCAGACAACGGGCAGGTCGTCACTTGTCACCCTTACTTTGACCAACCAAAAGCTGGCTTTGTAAACGAAAATTACGTGGCGGACAACATACCATCAATTGACAGCGTGCTGACTATGTACACTTGGCCAAAGATTTTTGTGCATCGTAAGTATGTATGCTGTATTTGTAATGAAGCAGTTATCAAATAATGGTAATTTAGACTATCACAAAGTGTTGATAGATTTAATTCAGCTTATATTTAACATGCTATACGTTAATTTATCACATTCAGTATTTAGGTACACACAATATTACACTCCAACGCAACCTCACAGTGGGACGTAAACATTGTCTTGTGTAATTGATGATGTGGCAAACAAAGTGGTTGTTATTAGAACACGTGGTGGAGATGTATAATATTCGGCATCAGGCACGTTTACTGAGACACGCAAATGCCATGGACCATTTTGATTTCGAGATAAGTTTCATTGAATTTATTTCCAAATGAGAAAACATCATACAAATGATACAACGTACCACATAATACAGTTGACAAACTTAAACATAGTAAAAGATCAACTAGATCACCTGCACTTTTCTCCATATCAGTAGAGTATTGTCATTATCTTGTACACAGTGTTAGGACTGTGTGCATGCTTCCATAAACCTGGCGAGAAAAAAACTCGACATTTCTCCACAATATAGATCTGCCAATAGCAAATTTTGGCGAATAATATTCAAACCTTGTCGGGTATATTGACACAATTATCCCATTGACACAATTATCCCACGCGTATCTCATACATAATGAGATACGCGTGTCATTTGTCGGAATTCAACGGTTCTTCAATGTCATTAATTCATTCAGTCCGTTCAGCAGACGACACTGGAGCTGATTCAGGAGGCGAATCAGAAGAGGTTCTAGTTCAACTAGAAGGAGCTGGCTCAACTGTAACTTTGACCACAGGAGCTAGCTCAACCGTAGGTTCGACCACAGGAGCTAGCTCAACCGTAGGTTCGACCACAGGAGCTAGCTCAACCGTACGTTCGACCACAGGAGCTAGCTCAACCGCAGGTTCGACCACAGGAGCTAGCTCAACGGTAGGTTCGACCACAAGAGCTAATTCAATTAGTGCTTCAACCACAGAAGTTAAATCAACTGTAGCTTCAACCACAGGAGCTAACTCAACTGTAGATTCGACCACAGGAGCAAGCTTAACTTTATGTTCGACCAGAGGAGCTAGCTCAACTAGCGTCGACCACAGGGGCCAATTTCAAGTACAGCTTCGACCACCGAAGCTAAATCAACTGTAGCTTTGACCACAGGAGCTAAATCAACTGTAGCGTCGACCACATGAGCTAGCTTAACTACAGGTTGAACCGCAGGAGCTAACCCAACTGTAGGTTCGACCACGAGCTAGCTCAACTGTTGAATCGACCATAGGAGCTAGCTCAACTGTAGATTCGACCACAGGAGCTAACGCACTATAACATCGACCATAGGAGCTAACTCAACTGTTACTACGATCGCAGGAGGCGACACAGGAGCTAAAGCAATTGTTTATTTGTTTGTTCGATCACAGGAGGCGACACAGGAGCGCACGCACGAGGTGGATCTGGAGCTAGTCCAACTGTTGCATCAACCACAGGAGCTGACTCAACTGTAGCTTCGACTCCTGTAGGTAACTGAACTGTTGCTATGACCACATGGGGCTAACTGAACTGTTGCTATGACCACAGGAGCTAACTCAACTGTTGCTATGACCACAGGAGCTAACTCAACTATTGCTATGACCACAGGGGCTAACTCAACTGTTGCTATGACCACAGGGGCTCTGTGAACTATTGCTATGACCACAGGAGCTAACTGAACTGTTGCAATGACCACAGCGGCTAACTCAACTGTTGCTATGACCACAGGAGCTAACTCAACTGTTGCTATGACCACAGGGGCTAACTCAACTGTTGCTATGATTACAGGAGCTAACTGAACTGTTGCTATGACCACAGGGGCTAACTCAACTGTTGCTATGACCACATGAACTAACTCAACTTTTGCTATGACCACAGGGGCTAACTCAACTGTTCCTCTATGACCACTGGAGCTAACTCAACTGTTCCTATGACCACAGGAGCTAACTCAACTGTTCCTATGACCACAGAAGCTAGCTCAACTGTTGCTTTGACCACAGGAGCTAACTCAACTGGTCCTATGACCAAAGGGGCTAACTCAACTTTTGCTTTGACCACAGGGGTTAACTCAACTGTTCGTATGACCACAGGAGATAAGCGAATTGTTCCAAAGACCAGAGGAGGCGTCGCAGCAGCTGTCTCACCTGTTGTCACGGTCGTCTTTGGAGGCGTCCTCGCTGTTCTACTGCGCGTTGCCGCAGGAGTCGTGGTGTAGTCGATTGCCAGAACTCGACGAACCACAGATACGCGAAGTATGCATAGTTTGTACAATTTCTATCTTTTGTTCTGGTAAACGACTGTGAGTTGCGCACATAATAGTTGTCAGCATACGTAGTGGGAGAGGTGGAACATTGTTTCGTATAGGTTATCAGACCATCAAATTGTACTTGTTTATATTAATATCTTTTTGCAAGCAACACCATTTATGTGAAAAAACAATTTTGTATCCACCTCTGCATAAAATTGACATTACTGCCATCAGTGATGTTATTTATGATTCAGATTTGTTTAGAATCCCAATAAATTACGAGCGTAACACATATAGACATCGTTTTTTTTTCTTTCAAACATTAATTCATAGACATACTTAAATTGCCTTCGAATGAGGCGTAATTTGTCTTTATCTTCTGCTAAAACAATATTAGTTGCACTGATTAATAGTCGACTGGACTATTGTAATTTCCTTTTTAAATAACATTGCCAAAAAGACTTATCTAAACTCCAATGTGTACAGAATTGTTTAGCACGCGTGGTACTTAAGGCCCGCGTTTCTCACCATCACTACCACTACTTAAGCAGTTACATTGGCTTTCTATTGTATACCAAATATAATTTAAATTTGCTACTGTTACATACCGTACTCTTTCTACTCACCAACCGACACACTTAGTTAATCTGCTACATTTCTCTGATATTTCTAGGACCCTCAGATCATCCGCTTCCAAACAACTTTTTGTTCTTAAAACTAAGCTGAATATTGGCAAACATGCTTTCTCTGTGGCTGCGCCAATGATTTGGAACGAACTCCCTATTGCGATTAAATCTTCTGATCCTGTAGACACCTTTCGTAAGAAATTGAAAACATATTTGTTTGAAATTGCTTTACACCATAGAATTTCGGCGGTTTCATGCTCCAATGACGAGTTTTTCATGTTCGCGAGTGCGATGAGCTAAATGATTTTGTTTGTTGCGCCTCTGAGTTTGAATATTTTAAAGGATTTAGACACTGTAGACGTTTTGCAATTATTATTAATTATTATTATGAAGCTATATAGCAGCATGCATTATAATATCGATTCAATAAATATGTGTTTTATTTCCTATAAATGCATGGAACATAACATGTAAAGAGGTTAATTAAACAGTGCGGTAGAAGACAGAGGAAAGATAGAAGAGAAAGACAGGGAGGAGGAGATATTTTTGACCAAAGAAAGTATTCAGGTTAATGAAGTAACATTAGAAAGAGAAGTGTATTGTTGAAAAGGTGATCGATGTAATTCAGTTGCGGAGAACCGGACGTTAATGATTGGTTTAAGTTACCAAAGTCCCCCGTATATAATGTGGTTTAATTATCTTGGCGCATTTTAAACACGGACATGTAAGATGTAATATGTATGGGGTGATGAGTATACCAGTTTTGTTTTAATATATCATTACGTCGTTCCTAGAAATATGTTAGAGTCATATCTCAAATAGCAAACGTTGGTATATAGCTGAACTAGCATGTGTATATATGTAAGCTGTTCCTGATATCAGATATGGCATGCTGGTACACGTTTGATACATATATTTTCAGGGAACGGAAGATGGCTGGCGCGCACGGGCTGTGACTATAGATGACCATCAAAGAGTTTGGCGCAGTTCGGGATTTTAAGCAATTGCTGCCAGTGCTTACAAGTGCATGGAAACATTGCTACATTCAAACACATTTCGACATTTCGACAGTTCGACAGTTCGACAGTTCGACACAATGGTGTGATCATTAAACTGGTGAAAGGGAACGACTTTTATCTAACATCCACAATATCCGGATCAACAAAGTTTGCAATCTTACGATTTATAGATATTTGCACGGGTATGTCGTTATAATTTCTGTATTAAATTGCAGCAACATATTTACGGACTTCATTCGTCTCGACTACTACTTAAGGCCTGTTCACTCTGTTCAACCAGTATCGAATTCGACGTCGAAAGCCATCTTGCAGACCGCGAGGTGTTTTCGGGCACGCGTGCCGTTCCACGCGAAGCCTTTGCGTTTGCTCGACACTTTGATAATGCTTAGCTTCAACTGGTCGTTTGGCATTCTTCGACTGGCTATTTACCTCACTCGTTACTGGTTTCATATCCGTGGTAAGCCGTTGTTTTATTACATGCTTTTCTCTTTGAAGGTTCACCTAAATTAAACAACATTGTGATTTCCTCAGTCCCTTTCAAAATGTCCTTTTTGCATGGTTGAAAACTAGTGATGTTTATCGGATTTGTGTCGCTGAGATCAATCCAGGAATGTTAAGGATTGATAATATCAAAGAATAGCATGGGCTTACATTAAACCAACTTATCCATTTTGCTTGACATTGACCTGGTGTCCAAGACGACAGACATAGTTACATGCATTGCATTATACTGTTGGAATATATTTATCAGAAGAAACGTACGCATGACACTGATATATGTGGATGCTATGTTGGTACCACGAACTTCATAGTTAGTGATGATTCACCGACGAGTCATCAAACATGTGACGATTATACATGAATACACAGACACCAAGCCGTCCCGGATTTGATGGTGTCTAAATAAAGTTATTTCATTATTATAACGGCAGTGCCATACATGAACATAATGATGGCTGATAAAAATATTAACTCAATTCAGTATTCAACTGTAAACATCTTTATTACAAAAAGTATCAGATATAGGTCTAGGGGACGTGCTTTCTTAGTTTTTCTGTTGCTTTTAATCTTGAACAGATTAACTGTAGAGGCCATATTTTAGGGGGTTATTCACGCAAGGGCTGCATATATATATCCACATCATATCATCATGAAAGTTGTGTGTACATTTTGAATGTCATGTGCCAATCCCAACATGTAACCCTGGCACGACAGCTGGACGAGTGCAATGGTTGTGTATTGCTTGCGTTAAAAGGCACGTTTTAATATAGCGCAGTATCTAATCTTCAGAATTTTTCAAAGCGCTTTTCACTTTACTCCCTGGAAGACTTGTTCACTCGAACATCATTTCGGCTTCTCTGGGAACCATTCAGCCACGCGGCAATTAATTCGTCAAGACTATTTGTACACATATGTTCACCACTATATAGAGCCAGACACTCAGTAATACAGCTGAGTGAGCTGAAGCAATGTAGAGTGATTTGCCCAAGGTTTACACGGCAGCACAGGATTCGAACCCGGGTCTTCTTAGTCGAGAGTCCGATGCTCTACCTCTGAGCCACTGCGCTACTACATTGACTGCTGCTTTGTCGGAATCAGGAGGAGACAGCAGCACCAGCTCAGCTGTAGATTACACAGATATTCAGTGCTACATAGCTTCCCAGCCAGACGAAGTAGTAACATCTCTCACAGGCCACGTTTTTCCCATGCATACGCACTAAATTCCACACTTTGGTATTGTTTATCATTTGTTCATGCCCGATATTCAACTCAAGCACAATTTTCTTTGTTGGGTGGGTTTGACAATAGTTACATACTTTCTTACTTACGTTTCTCACATGGTCCATTTGATGTAGTGACATTATGGATTCCTTCGACAGGGTGTGATTTGACGCATTTGATAGATTATCCTCAATCAGCATTTATCTCCGAAACAATATTTTTGCGACCTCTTCTAAGGGCACTTTATTAGCAGGTTTGCGAAAACAACTGGATAAGAAGAATCGTGGGAGTGCAGAGAGCGGATAAGAGGAATTGACGAACTGAGTGTGGAGGTTGGAGTGGGGGAAAGCTTTAAGAAGACACTGGTGATGAGTAGGTTGCAATGGGCCCGACATGTGGAAAGAATGTTAGCTTTTGGAGAGAAATTTGGCAACGAGTGCAGATGCCCAGAAGGTGTAGGGACAAGGAGGCGAGGAAGACCGAGCATGTGATGGGAGGATTGCATTAAAAGAGATCTGGAAAGAATGGATATGGAGAACAACAGCAAAATACAGGAGTTGGATTCTGGTGATAGAGAACGCAGTGAATGAAAAATGAGGAGAGGAAAGAAAAGACGTAGAAGAGATGACAGTAACCATGGCAACCTCACCCCGACGGAATAAAAGGAAGCTTAACTATATGGATGATAAAATCCTGTGTCTGATTGAGGTTTCGCCAATGAAAATGTATACTTACGAGTAAACAGATTGAAGTTTCGGCAAAGAAAAATGTATACTAAAGAGTAAACTGCAAAGGTCTATAATTAATAAGACAAATGGAAGCTTGGCGGGAGATCACCGCGAAAGTGAATGCGCTCGGTGTGGCAGTTCGCACAGAGGACGACCTCAAAATGATGGTCAGTTTTCATATCTAGTCAAATGAAAGATTACTATCTTTGGCATGTGTTCTGCTTTCAAGTGTCACCATGTCATACACAATTGATTATTTATGATCGTGTTGTTAACTGTCAAAAAAGTTAAGTAATAGAAACTTAAACTAATTAAAATCCCAATTATAATATATATTTTAATATGAGTATGGACTCACTAATTCTAGAGAAGGACAACTCCTGCGTTACCCAAGTTTGGGCTGTTTGGAGAAAACCACCTAAGAAGTCAGAAATGGCGCATATCATAAAGTTCGACAGATGATGTGTTAAAAAAGGTTTCATTCATAAATCGGTATCATTAAGAATATGATTACGTTTAGAAGTGTTTGGTTTCTATTAACTCATTAACGTGCATGGCATGTAACATTTACCTTTTGGTTTTCTTTAAAATTCGTACATTAACATGGGCCATGAGGTGGACAAATTCATGTAGATAAATACGTTTTGTCACAGTGTGTTGTTTGACCTTAGTCTCCTTCTTCGCCTTTTCCCACTAGGTGGGGTCAGCGGCCCGAATTCTTGATTTCCAGAATGTTCTGTCCTGGGCATCCTCCGGGGTGATCCGCAGTGCCTCATTTCTCTTACTTTCCCTTGCTTGACCTTAGTCTAGTAACATGAAACTATTATGTTGCATTTGAAATATAAATAGCCATTAGCTGACATGCACAGTGAGAATGATTACATTTTCCTGGCCCTGTCACCTATGGGCTGTTAAGTATGCAACATCTACAACAAAAGGGAAGGATTTATCTCCGGTTTGGGTAACTTAATCCCTTTTGATTTGACTTATCAAACTATATGACTGTGAAAGGAAGTCCTACATAAGCTGTATCTTCTGTACGCGATGAATCATGCAGCCAGTTATTGTTTCTCAGTTCCCTACCCTCCCAATTTTACGATATTGGGGGCCCAGCTCCATTGACCAACCCCACGTTGTATATGACACTGCTTTCATAACAAACAATTGGAAACTACAGTCGTTTGAACATGTATTTACTGTTTGAAACACCCGCTTTCTTTATACGGGAAATAGCAGTAGGGAAATCACGCTTTCTTAGTGTGCTAAAATTTAGGATAAATACATGAAGAAATGTGTGTGTGTGTGTGCACGTATATATATATATATATATATATATATATATATATATATACATACATATGCTCTACCATTTATCTACCTTATCAACGGAACTTCCGAAACATTACGCGTTTGTGTGTGCACGTATATAATTACAGATACGTACGAACATATATATATATATATATAGAGAGAGAGAGAGAGAGGAGAAGAGGGAGAGAGAGAGAGAGAGTTATGTGTGTGTGTGTGCGTGCACATATAAAATTACAGATACGTACACACACACACACACACACACACAACATATATATATATATATACATATAGAGTATAAATATGTGTGTGCTCTACCATTTATCTACCTTCACGTTTATGTTGAACAAACGTATCAAACATAGTGTATTAATAGCATTGAAAGCAAACATATGTGTTGTCTAACAATTTAGATCATAGCCTTCAGAAATGTGGCATATGTGTCATGTCATCAACATTTTTAAGCTTGAAACTCAACGGTCTTCAAAACATTATTTGTGGGAATGAGCATGTAGAAATGGCAAGCATTTGTGTAGTACGTAAAATTTAGGGTCAACGGTGCTTAGTGTGTGTGTGTGTGGCGAATGATGATGTAACACAACATTTCATATGAATATAAAATATATATAGTGTATTGTGTGTGTGGTGTGTGGGTGTGTGTGGTGTGTGTGGGTGTGTGTGTGTGGTATATATACATCGTACCACACATATATATATAATATATATATATATATAGTGAGAGAGTATTATATATATATATATAAATATATATATATATATATACACATATATATATATGTGTGTTTCATGCCATAATACATACGACACACACACACACACACACACACACACACACACACACACACACACACACACACACACACACACACACACACACACACACACACACACACACACACACACACACACACACACACACACACACACACACACACACACACACACACACACACACACACACACACACACACACACACACACACACACACACACACACACACACACACACACACATATATGCTCTACCATTTATCTACCTTCACATTTATGTTGGTTTATCAATTATGGTGATTAATGCATGAAATAAACGCTTTCGTAACCCAGAAAATGGCACATCAGAACTGGCAAATGTATGTGTATGTCGTCAACAATTTAGAACACATATAACATTCGGTACGTAATGGTCTTCAGAACTTTAACTTGTGGCTAATTAGACATGTAACATGATCAACATGTTCATAGAAACTAACACTTATCAACGGAACCTCCGAAACATAACGTGTGTGTGTGTATGTGTGCATGTGTGCATGTGTGTGCAAGTATATAATTACAGATACGTACACAGACATTATATATATATATATATATATATATATACATATATATATATATATTGTGTGTATGCGTGCATGTATTATCGATACGTGCACACACACACACACACACACACACACACACACACACACACACACACACACACACACACACACACACACATATATATATATATATATATATCTACCATTTATCTACCTTCACGTTTATGTTCGTGTATCAACTATGGTGTTTAATGCATGAAACAAACACTTTCGTAACACAGGAAATGGCAAACGTATGTGTATGTCGTCAACAATTTATAACAAATGTAACATTCGGTGCATAATGGTCTTTAGAACTTTAACTTGTGGCTAATTAGACATGTAACATTATCAACATTTTTTATAGAAACTAACACTTATCATCGGAACCTCCGAAACATAACAGCCCCAAGACAGAATGTTAGGTTAATTTGTCACCACGATATTCGTCTTTGACAATCAGTAGCGCACTTTCCGTCTGTGTTGTTGGCGCGGTAGCAGTGTAGACACTCCAGCACGCACAACGTTTGGCAGTCAGCACAGGTGTCCTCGTGAGATGCGTGATTTCCACCACTAATAACCCCTTATTGGCTCTGCATACGGGTTTGTTGAACGTTAGGTATTATGGAACCACAAGAAATAACAATGCAATGTATAGCTGTGAAATTGATCTCATCCAAATGAGTGTGTATGCCGGCGTGTGCGTGCGTGCTGCCGCGCATGCGCTACTGTATTGGTGTGTGCGAATGGGTGGATGAATGGGTTGATGGTTGGAATAAGAGTGGGAGGGTGGGTTGGTTGTTAATGGGATATGTTTAGGTGCGTGACGTCATACTTTGTGACTTGGTCTCTGCATGTGTGAGTGCGCGTGATCAGTGGGTGGAAAGACCAATGCGTGTATCATCTGTAAGGCTCAGACATCGTGCAGGTGACCGCATAGTGCGGTCACCTCTGAGTGCCGGTCACCTCTGATTGTTCATGCGGAGATACTCTGTGTACGACTGACATGCAGCAGAAATTATATGCATATGTATAATTCATTTACATAAAACAAAGCGAGTTAGTTATACTTGCCTTGACAAAACTGGCCAGTGTAGCCACGATCGCATTCACAATATAATCCTGCTACATAATGGAGCCTGGCGTCGACTTCTCCGTCAACTATGCAGGTTCCCGCGTGCTGACACGGATTCGATTGACAGATTTTGTTGTTAACTGGTGTAACAAACAAAGTGACGACATTGCCGCATAGACAGAGTCAATCCCGACCAACTCAAATATTAAATAGAACCATGATTACATTGATATGTAAATGTTATAACAACAGCATATATTACTATGAACCGTATAGTAACTACGGATAATGTTGTAGTGTAGCACCATAACATTTTCGACACAAAGCAACTCACTTGATTTGTTGACATGAAAAACGTTGATAAAATTAAATATCTCAATATATGCAAATTATATTTACATTGACACTCCAAGCCGCTCCAACCAGAGGCACACTTGCATTTATAATTATGACGTTCGGCTATGCATGTCCCACCATTCTCGCAAGGATAATTTCCACAAGGATCTGAAACAGATGACAACAGCAGCATGCAGAATAACACTTAAGTAATAATAATTAATACTAATGTATATTAGGTCCAATTTGTCTACAGGGCCCACTGTGCCCTCATCATCCATATTTAGAAATATGATGGCAGCATCGTTAGCATAGTTGAAGGTAGAATATTTATTATGATTGAGTGAACCCGTTTAATACAACTCATGATTGGCAGACGACTAGACATGCATAGTCTTACGCTGCACATTTACTTTTCTAAAACAAGGCAACAATCAAACATACGTTTACCCAGTAAAGGTTTAGAAACGGATATGGCTACAAATGTCGATGCCACGGTAAGGGAGAGATATCCACGAAGAAGCCAGAAGGCCACATCACGATCATGTCGCCTATTCCCAAAGTGTAAAAAAAACACCAATGAAAACGTTGAAAGACGTGCTTCGTCACATTCAGCCCACACGCACGAGGGTTGCAGCTGAATAAGAAACCCAGCATCGCGTCGCCTAATGACGAGTCACAGCCCACCATGAGTGGAGTAGCTCGTGGAAGCAACTTGAAGTCCGCGAAGCCATTGCGACACTTTGCTAGCAGCAAATCGACTTCAAAAGTTGACATGCCTGTATTGCTGCGAGCTGTTTTCGGAGAACAAAAGTCGGGAGAAATTAATGAAATGTGGGGAAGGCAAAGAGTGGACACACGGCGGTTGTCCGTGACATAATGTCGAAGCACAAACATGTGAAATATGTTTCAGAAGAAGAAATAATTATTAGTTTTGCGCAAGATGGCAATTTCAGAAGCACTATCCCGTATATAAAGATTGGTGGAAGGGGTATAGCACAAGTTTGCCATGCCAAACTGTTAGGTGTGACCATTTCTCAGGATCTGACATGGAATAAACACGTGGAAACTAAACATTTATTTTTCCAGGACTGGGTTACGCGGAGATACTTAGGCGTATTAATCTGGATATGATAAAAGTAAGACTGGACAGCCTTTGTCAAAAATATTTTGATAAAATTAAAGTCGGCACACATAGAATAAATCATCGGCTGCCTGACAAAAGGTACACGAAATATAATATTAGAAAGAAAATGTGTACCCGTTACCAGTAACTAGAACAAATAGATTCCGTAACTCCTTTATACCGTGGGGTTTATACAACTGCCAGTAAACACGGCACGGCAGAACACAGTCGATTAATACGGTATCACATGTAGTATTATTGTATGATGTGTTAATGCGTTGTGTTTTATTGTATAATGTGAATCCAACTCAGTTGAGTTGCTAATAAAACTTGTGTTATTATTATTACATTTACAAGGCGACGTTGTTGTGCAATGCACCCACGAACGCCAGTTTTCATTACAATCTACTGCATGACGTCTATGGTTAACCAGGAATTAACGTGAACAATGTGATTCAGAAACACAACTGTTTCAATAACAAGGCATACACTTAGCGAGTACTAAATTGAGATTTCTAATAGAAGAACGTGCAACTTACCACTGCACACAAAGCAGTGCGGAGACATATCTTGGCATTGTCTGGTATCTACGTTGAAGCCATAGTTCGGTTTATGGGAACATAAATTATGTGTTTGTGAACTCCCTTTG
>JAODUO010000808.1:0-62500 GCA_025642075.2 Ridgeia piscesae | reverse complement strand
ATATTGACGTCAGTCAACACAAGACTGGTAGATTCACACACAAAAAAGAGTGACATTCACTTTTTAAACTGTCTATGGTATCATATATTCACATGCAACACCATTATTACATGTCAGAACCAGCGCTGTTTTGTAAACGAGGCGTTCGTGGACATTTGAGCATTTGATTGGGCAAAGGGAAAGCATGTTTTTGATTGAAGTAATGCAGTTTAGCATATAATGTGTCAAAACTAGTGCATGTTTATGTACACGTAAAACAGTACTGCTATATACTACCATATTACACAATTTCGTTAGTCTGCGTGATCACTATTGCCGATATTAATTTAATGTTGGTAGCTGATGTTTCTTAGGTTTGGTAGATATAATAGATATTTTTAATAAGACGATACTACTTTAGAAAGATTCTGCGCCACCCTGTGTTTGCCAAAAATATATCAATAATTGTTATGTGACGTTTTTGATTCCAGATAACTTTAAGACATAGACTGTATAAAATGTATTTATTATACAGTTTGGCCATTTACGCAGTATACAATTCGCATCACTAGCTATTTAGTTATTTCAATAAATTCCAAAACTGGTTATCTATATAAAGCCATCCGTAATTCAAAATTAGGAACTGCATATGCTACCATTACATACCTATTGATTGTGTATGGCACGCACAGGGCTTTCAGTGTGGCAGCCCCAAGTCTGTGGAATACGCTACCCCAGCATTTGACATCAACTGCTATGACCACTGCTGCATTTATAGTAAAACTAAAGAAATTTTTATTTTCAAGAACTTTTTGTTCAGCTCTGTGAGCAATGACTGTTGGAACAGCGCTATATAAATGCCACGATGATGATTATGATTATTACCTAGGATCAACTTAAATACTTACTCATAGGATTTAAAATGACAACTTCGTACACATGAAGGTGGGTGAAATACTCGATACGAAACCACGGTAATACTTCAGTTTGAGTGGTACAGCAGGTTCCTAATGCTCCCAAACTCTTTGTTTTTTCATCTATTATTTTGTCACAGCAACGTCTTCCCGACGATTGCCAACACTTCATATAATGCGCCAAGTTGAATCCACCGGGCACAGCTATCAACAAAACAATATATATATATATATATATATATATATATATATATATATATATATATATATATATATATATATATATATCGTGTATATATGTGTATATATATAATATATATATATATATATATATATATATATATATATAACTTATATAAATATATTATATATGTATATATATTACACGTGCAGATATATATATATATATATATATATATATATATATATATATATATATTATATGACAAATGTTTGTGCATGGCGGCCATATTTTACAAGAAGAGATCCTGGAATTCTTCGAAGAAATTAACTTGGTGACGATCTGGATGGCGATAAATACAAACAAAATACGCAGAGAAATAAGAAATGTCAACATATATAGACTAACATCTGGAATTGTCATGGCTGATCAGCAGGTTAATTTATAACAGTTTTGAAAAGAGAAGTCCAATACCTTATGCGACTGGACGTGGTCGATGGTGCAAAACATAACCACGAGGTAAAATGGCAATACATGGGGCTGTGTTATGATATGTCAGGTAGGTCTCAGTGACAGCAAGGATATCAAATGTTTTGAAAATCATAGGTTTTATCAAATGGAAGGAATGTTAGTGGTGGCCATGCGAAAAATGCGCATATATATACATATATATATATATATATATATATATATATATATATATATATATATATATATATCATATATATTGTCGCATATATATATATTATATATATATAATATATATATGCTATATATATATATATATATATATATATATATATATATATATATATATATATATATATATATATATATATATATGTGTGTGTGTGTGTGTGTGTGTGTTGGGTGTGTGTATACAGCAAGGATATCAATTGTTTTGATATTTTTTAGTTTTATCAAATGGAGGGAATGTTAGTGGTGGCCATGCGAAAATTGCGAATACACACACACACACACACACACATATATATATATATATATATATATATATATATATATATATATATATATATATATATTGACAAATTCTTGTTTCTCTGGGTGTTTTATTTGTACATTTAACGCCATCTAGGTCACCCAGTTAATGTCTTCGAAGCATTTCAAGATTTCATGGAAATGTGCCAACCACGCATACAAAACTGCACATTGTTGGTAATTATAATCTGCGTTTGGATATACCATGTTTAATGATATTCAAGCACATTTGACACAAAGCAACATGTCAGTTTCCCAATCCACATACATGGTCACTGTCTGGACCTCTTGATAACCAGCTGGTCTTGTAAAACGATTCCCGACTTCCACAGTTTCAGATGGCTTATCGGACCATAACACTGGCATTGCTGATCGTAAAATGCCTACAACCCCAGCCATCTCCAAACACAACGTGTTTTGCAGAGCCATTCCCAGTAGCAAATCGCAGCACTAACGTCTGATATCCTTACATGCGACAATGTTACACATATTATAGAACACGAATCATAATTTGTATGAGTCGCACCGTCAAATATTTAAAACATTGTTCGACAAAAATCCACCGATTAAATTCAAATCTGTCGTACAAAAAGACAGCTCCTCGGATGACCGCGGAAATCAAAACATTGAAAAGGTGCTTCGCTAAAATTTCTTTCATCCTTGGACATATCACGCTATTCATGAAAACGGCATTACTGTAACCGACAAATAATAACAGCATTCCCTTTCAAATGTTACACATGTAAGTGTGTATTTTATGATATAACTAAATGTTTACTATAATGTTGTAGATGTCCTTTGTGCAAGAATGATACACCATTAGCTAGCTACCATTTTGTTTTGCAGATTTCTGAATTAAAACAGATGCAAGTGATAGCTTCATGAATACAAAAATAACTATGTCTAAGTGATAGTAATGTCTCATTGTGAATGGAATCTCATTAGTACAACATCACATGTGTTTGTCATGCATGCATGCATTGCTAAATACAAATTTAACTTTGGTTTTGCATGTGGCCTAAACGTTGCCGTAAGAATGTCATGGAATGTATTACAATGCTTCCTTCCCCGCGATGACATAGCATACCAGATAACGTAAAAAACATCATTTTATATTGCTGAACCATATGTAATTAAATTACGTATGTATATGATGCACAAGGTTTATTTCACAAAATAAACAAGGCAATCTCATATAGTATACTTGAATGTAAACTTGGGAAAGAAAATGTTCTCATTATGAAGGGAATCTAGCTAGTACAATATCACATTTGTTTTTGTCATGCATGCATTGCTAAATGCAAACTTATCTTTGGTTTTGCAAATTGTGTGTTAGAACCGCAGCAGAACAACTTTCCTTTTTATCTGTAAGAACGCGATGCAATGCTTCCTCCTCCGCGATAACGTAGAATATCGGATAACGTAAAATACACCATTTAGTATTATCGAACCATACGTGATTAAATTAGGTATGTATATTATGCACAACTTGTATTTCACAAAGGAAACAAGGTACCCTCATCTAGTATACCTTGATTGTATACTGAGGAAAGCACGTATATGATAAAAAATGGATAACCTAGATTACATTCTTAACGAGGACGCTGTTTTTCTGCCACTTTGATGTCTTCTGACGATCAGAAAAGTTGATTATGATCATGGTTTTTGCTTTTAGGTGACAACCCCATGTATATGTGTTAAGCAGGCATACTTTCCAATTAGATAGCACTTCATTGGTACATAGATATTATATAAATGTTGCAGATAACGTAGAATACATGACTTTTGTGGACAGGTGTAAGGTAAGGAAAATATATGCGAATAATTTAGAGAACATCATAAAATAATAGGTATGTATACATAGAATGAACTTAAACATGTAGTTAAGCAGCTAACAGTTACTGAATATTATAATTACCAAACTGTTTAATGCTATCCTTTGCTGTGGACAAGCCAACATGGGATTTGTTGAATGATTCGTTGGCATAAACTCGTATAAATACCACAATGAAAAAACAATTATCGCAAGAAAGAGCAAGCCGAGCTCCATTTGACTAATCTGTTTTGTATTCCTATTAATCTATACTACCGATTTTATAGATCAAAGACACACTATGTTCTACTGGATAAATTATCGGTAGTTTCAACCATATCAGAACGGCTTAGAATGAGTAAAACGTGGAGACTTAGTCAAAACCATTGCCAAGAAATGTTGAACACGTTGTAGTTTAGTGATATCCTTAATAGCAAGATTAAATTAAAGCGAATTGCAATCGTCTAATCTATTGACTAGCGCAGCTGCAATACTTTTGCAGTAGGAAGAGATAATGTGTTGGTGTAATGCATTTGGGGTGAGTGTGGGTGCGTGGAAACATTACTTATTTATTGTGGCGCAATACTTTTTAGTTTTTGTGGCTGCTTGTACAGAATAGAAAATTGTAAATGCATGCAAGCTACTCAAGTTATAGGGAAACATGTGTTATATCCAGTGGTACTTTGTTTTGGGGAATCATTGTTACACTTTCATTACAGAAGACCTACTGAAATTGTACACGATCGACAACATTATTGTGGACAAATTAATTCAATGTTTAATATCAGGAACTCTCACAAAATGTTGCAAATGCCTTACTAAATATTCGTTTTGTTGTATACTATTAGCCTTACCTGCCTTATTTGCCATATCTTAATCTTTTCCATCCTCTTCGATTTTGGTTTATCGCAATTGTTGTTGTTGGCATGTAAATAGTCACATTTATCCAATGGGTTTCTTATACCAATATAACAAAAACATCGCCAAACCTTTTCTTTTATAAAAAATGATATATCCTCATTTGATGTATAGGCGTTGCTGAATGAGTGCAACATTTATTTTGACCCCATTAGACTCACTTGGGGTGTTTTAATATGGTAGATGGTTTGCATCATAGGTACACGGTTGAAAACAGTATTTACTAAATTTAGGTATTTCATTGTGTGTTTACATTCTGACCATGAATATTTTGTTACCTACCAATTGGCGGGGGAACATTGGCGGATGTAGATTATTGAAACTGGTGGTGCATAAATGTTGAAAAACATTAGGAAATATAGATTGATAAGTATTATTCTTATGTTAAGCTTATTAATAAAATATAGTACTACACATATATTTACTAGTAGTTTTTATGAATGTTTGTAAGTTAACTGTATTTTTGAGCAGATTAATATAGTAGGTGATAAGAGGGTTAATCTAGCTTTCGACAAGTTTGTAACCAAGATTTAACATTGGACTGATGAGTGTTATTCTCATCTTAAGCTTATTCATAAAGTATAGTACTATACATTTTAGTAGTAGTTTTGGTTAAATGTATAAATTAACAGTATTTTGAGCAGATTAGTACAGTGGGTGATAATAGGGTAAGCCAGCCTTCGACAAGTTTGTAAACAAGATTGAACAAATCGGATTATTTGATAGAATATTTAACATATAAAGTAATAAGTATAACAGCTACATACTTAACATAATACTTTGATTAGGTCACATTGTTATTAATAATAAGCAAACTTTTTAGTAGGAAACCCTAGCTTTTTATGTAGGTAGTATCTAATGTATAATGTTCCGCTAGGGAAGGGTACCAGTAAAGATTAAAATTATCGTTCATGGTAGCATAGGTAGTCAGTTGTGTATAACATAAAGTGTGCTGCAGTTGTAGTTGATATGAAGAATAAGTTAATTTTGAATACTCGTAATATGGCACTTTGCAAGCGGTAAGTGAACACCTGGTGTGTGACCACTGCCACAGCTTGGTGGATTTTGCCGTATCTGGATGCGGAAACTCTTGGACAGAGACAATGGAGGAAGTGTTTACTGTCCAGTGCTTGGGGTGTTGGAATGACAAACAACTTGTCTTTAACAGCAGAGATAGGTAGGCTAACGGATATGGTGAAGGCGATGGAGATGAGAATGGCCAAAGGGAAGAATGGAATAGAGAGCGATGACATGGGGAGAGGTAGGAAGGAGCAATGTAGTAAAACGGAGGATGATGAAATGAGACTGAGAGTAGGGAGGCTGATTACAAGGAAAACAAATAGAGAAACAACAACTGAAAACATGACATGGAGGAAGGTGACAAGGGAGAAAATGGCAGTAGAGAGTGACAATGGGACAAGAGAGAAGAGAAGTATATGCGACAGGAGGAAAGATGAAGGGAAGAAAGGAAATGAGAGTAGATGTGACGAAAGGGAAGTGAATAACAGGGATGATGACAGGAAGAAAATAGGCAGGACAGGAAAAAAAACATATAAAGCGGCAGGGGGAAAGTCAACGACCAGGTAGATGCAAAACGGAAGAGCTACTCTGAGGCAGTGATTGACGGGGCATTGGGAACAGAAAGGGGATTTATGGGCGAATCCAGTTTGCGAAAGACAGACAAGACATTAAGCAAAGGAGAACATGTTGTTGTTTTTCTTCCGGGTGCTACGATAGAGCATGTGCCTGAACGGGTAGAGAAATTATTGGGACATGGGCCAGGGAGGATCTATATTAGTACATGTAGGGACGAACAATGCAAACGGGGGACCACTAGGATAGTACAGAGATACAGACAGTTGGTAGGGAAACTAAAGAAGACAAGAGTTGAACAGATTATTCTCTCAGGTATCTTGCTAGTAATGGGAGGAAGGGGAAATATAGAAACAGCAAGAGCATGGCAATCAATGCTCTAGTAGGGCAGATGTGCGAAGAAGGCGTTGGAATCATAGATTTGTGGGGGGATTTTGTTGGGAAAGAAGACATGTACATGAGAGATGGCCTCCATCTTAGCGGAAGGGGTGCAGCAGTGTTCCTTGAGAACCTGCTTCGATCTATGGACAGTGGAACAGGTTGCAACTATTTAAACTAGATTCGCAGGAGGACTCATAGAAAATCCAAATACTGGAGGCATAATCAAAGACAGCACAAAGAAAGCAGCACAGAAGAGTTTGGAAAACTCTTCTGAATTTTGTTTTAAATGTGTTTGTTTAAATGCAAGAAACATAGTAAACAAATGAAATGAACTAAACTTTATGGTAGAAGATATTCACCCTCACATAATAAATATAACTGAATCTTGGGCCACCACCGATATATCAGATACCGAATTAGGAATGACACGATATATTATATTATATATATATTAAAGAATCTATCCAGGCTTATGAAATAAATTAGAAAAAGAAACAGAATGTGAAGAAACTTATCTGGTGTAACATAGTTACAGGAAACTCAGCATTAACTATTGGGTTAGTTTACACATAAGCATTGAAGATAATGAGAAAGTGCAAAACTCTATGAAAAAAGTGAGTAAACGGGACTGTATTATTATGGGGATTTTAACCATGGGCATATACCGTGGAAATATCTACAGAGTACTGGGAGTGCGGATCAAAGGTGTTTAAATTTAGTAGAAGATAGTTTCCTTTCTCAACATTTGTTGGACATAGTTTTGAGCTCACATAAGGAATCTGTTAATAATGTAAATGTATGTGAGCCACTGGGGTGTAGTGGTCATAGTGGGATATTTAGCAAACATTGATTGGAATAACACACTGAAGAATAAGACAGCAACATAATGCTGGAATACCTAATCAAAACAAGCTATTCGGAAAATCAAGTACAAGCAAATGATGTGGTAAGACATCATTTTATAGACATACTGGAAGTGAAGAAGACTACTATTTATAAAGAAGCACCAAGCTACAGTTGAAATTAGATATGCAAAGAGAAGCTATCAACAACAATTGTAATACAAAATATTACAGCTACAGTTGTTATGCGTATGTTCGAAGTAAACAAATAGCTCATGTCAAGGTCGGTTCTTTAGAAGGTTGTGATGGAAACATAATAAAAAGAGGGATTCTTAATGGCAGAAAACCTAAATGACTACTTTAGTTCGGTGTTTACCAGGGAAGATATCAGTGCATTACCAATACCAGAGACTAAGTTCGAAGGGAGAGATTCAGACTATTTAGGACAACTAAGTGTAACCCCAAAAATGGCAGCTAAGAAAATAAGGGATATGAAGGATAATAAATCACCGCGAGTGGATGGGATTCCTCCCAAATTGCTATTGGAAATTATAGAACAAATTAGCACACCATTCGCAATAGTGTTCAATTTGTACTTAGAGAAGGGAATAGTTCCGTCAGAATGGAAAGAAGGAAACATCATACCATTATTTTAAAAAGGTTCGAGAAACAAGTCAGAGAAATAGAGATCTGTTAGTTTAACATCGGTGATTTGCATTTGCAAACTATTAGAAAGACTAATTAAAGTTCACTTCGTTGATTTTCTTGTTAAAAATAACTTGATAAAGCCATCTCAACATGGATATATATAAAAGAGAGGTCATGCTTAACAAATATGTTATGTATAAGATATCACAAAGTGGGTAGATATAATATACTTAATTTTTAAAAAACTTTTGACAAAGTGCCACATCAAAGATTACTTCTTAAACATTAAGGCCCATGGCATATGAAATTGTGTGATTAACTGAATAGAAAATGGCTTATTGATAGAAGACAGAGTAGTAGTTGATGGGGAGTTTCAACCTGGAAATCGATTTTGGGTGGAGTACCGCAGGGACCAGTATTGGGACCTATTTTATTCTTAATATAATATCAAAGATTTGGATGATGATATAACAAGCAAGGTATTGAAGTTTGCGGACGATACAAAAGCTATACCCCATATATTTGCTACTGGAGACATTTTCGGTATTAGTCATATATATATATATATATATATATATATATATATATATATATATATATATTTATATATATATATATGATTGAAACTACCGAAAAGATTTCCAGTAGCAAATATTGCGTCTTTGGTCTATACAATCTGTGGTATGGCGTAGATATGAATATACATAGCTTAGTCAAATGGAACCCGGCTTGCTCTTTCTTGCAATAGTTGTCTTTCTATGGTGGTATGATAATGTATACGAGTCTGTGTCTACGAAACACCACAGATATCCCGTTTTGGCTTGTCCACAGGAAAGGGTAGTATTAAAATGGATGGTAATCGTAATATTCAGTAACTGATAGCTGCTTAACAACATGTTTTACTTCATTCTATGAATACATACCTATTATTGTATGATGTTCTCTAAAACATTCGCATATATTGTCCTTACCTTACCATGTGAATAACTTGTTCACAAAAGTCATGTATTTTACTTTATCTGCATAATATATATATATATATATATATATATATATATATATATATATATATATATATATATGTGTGTGTGTTATCTGACTGGAAAGTAAGTCTACTTAACACATATACATGGGGTTATCACCTAAAATCAAAAGCCATGAGCATAGTCAACTTTTCTTATCGTCAGAAGACATCAAAATGGCAGAATAACAGGGTACTCGTTAAGAATGTATTCTACATTATCCATTCTTGTCATATACATGCTTTCCCCTGTACAAATTCAAGGTATACTATATGAGGGTACCTTGGTTCTTATGTGAAAAACAAATTGTGCAAACTATACACACTTAATTTAATCACAAATTGTTCGATAATACCAGATGGTGTATTTTACGTTATCCGGTATACAACGTTATCGCGGGGAAGGAAGCATTGAAACACATTACGTGGTGTTCTTACGGCAACGTTTAGGCCAGATCCAAACGAAAGTGGTTATGTTGCGGTTCTATCACACAATTTGCAAACCCAACGATAAGATTGTATTTAGCAATGCAAGCATGATAAACAAATATGGTATTGTACTAGCTAGATTCCATTAATAATGAGAACATTTTCTTTCCCGAGTTTACATTCAAAGTATACTATATGAGATTGCCTTGTTTATTTTGTGAAATAAAAGTTATGCATGATATACATACGTAATTTAATCACAATTGGTTCAATATTACCAAATGATGTACTTTACGTTATCCGGTATTCTACGTTATCGCGGGGAAGGAAGCATTCTAACACATTCCGTGGTGTTCTTACGGCAACGTTTAGGCCAGATCCAAGCGAAAGTGGTTCTGCTGCGGTTGTGACACACAATTTGCAAAACCAAAGTTAAGTTTGTATTTAGTAATGCATGCATGCATGCATGACAACCGTATGTGATATTGTACTAGTGAGATTCCCTTCACATTTATCGATATCGTATAATACACACTTATAAATGTAACATTTGAAAGAGAATGCTGTTATTAACCCAAATAGTATCAAGTCAACAAAACGCAAGTGAAACTTATAAAAGAAACATTTCAACACATGCAAACATTGCAACACAATACAACGTTTCAGGGTATAAATAACTTAGAATACCCATGACTATTCTTTCTGAGTATTTATCATTCCATTGTAGCATGTAATACATCTTGGGTATCTTCCTGTTGTCTTTAGTGATTGAAGTTCTATTGCACTTTGTTGTTTTACAGTTCAAATAAAATGCCGCGAAAGTCAGCAGACAATCAAAATGTAACAACATTGAATTGACCCCGGAAGCTACGAAGAAAAGAAGACATAAAATTCCAGGGAAAGATGCGAAAACATACCGAACAAAGAAGTGACCGAAATTGAAAGTCTACGCCCCTACAAAGATATTACCATCAAGAAAACAACACTTGTAGAGGAGAACATATTTCGAAGTCTACGCTCACTTCAAAAAGATTTCTTGGAATGCTTGGATGCCTCTAAATCACACTCTATACTAGAACCTTCCCAATCTTAAAACGCACACTCACAGAAACCGAATGCACCTTGCAAGTAGATTTTACCCGAGAACTATGTGTGCCATTTGCTGGAGGAAATAAGCAGCATTTACTACTCTAAGGACCAAGTGAAAGTTCGTCCTGCGGTGATACACTACAAGGGAGTTAACGGTGAACTTGAAACACAAGAGCCTCGTGGTGCTGTCAGATGAAATGGCGCAGTGTTGCACCATAAAGGTCATCGTTGGTGGGATAAAGCACGTCAGCTTATCAGCGAATGTGATTGCTGAAACATGAACACTTATACCTATGCTAAAAAACGCTATATATGTGGTGCAATACGTTGTAACAGGTTGAGCATGTGTTCAAATAATCTTATATTTAACAGTATCTTTCAATAAATCAATGATAAGAAAATATTGCTTTCGTATACATTCTACGTTATCCGTATACTGCAGTGTACACATGAATTTGTCATAATAATTACAGTATTTCATCAAGATGTTTCAGTAGTTGATACTTCCGTAAATGCTCCAGATGTCAAAATAAACGCTGTGTATTGTATGATTGTTAATTAATTTCATTCATTATACATACATTTAACACAAATTAAGAACCATTTTGATAACAATCATATCGAGGTATCATGTATTTAACTAGCCCCAAAATCCATTAGGTTGTCATTACGTATTTCTCACGTTAAAAATACTCTGAGCCTGAATCAGTTTTGCATACTCATCTGAGTGGAATATCTCATATTCAATAGTAATTAAGTTTATGCAATCATATTTGGTGAAAAGTGGTATCAAAAGCTTTACGCAAATCCAAGAAATCACTAAGAACCGAATCTTTTTTCCAATGCTTTTATAATATCACAAGTAAGCACGCTTACGGCATTTATTGTTGGACGTTTTTCACGAAAACCATATTGGTGGTTATTCAGTATTTTATTGTATAAAATAATAAGTCCTTCTTTACACAATTATTTCCAATATTTTTGAAATTGTAGGTAATGTTGATATAGGTCTATAATTTGAAATGTAATCTTTGGTGTTGGACAGGTATAATTTTCGCAATTTTCAATTCCTGTTGAACTATCCCCTCCACTATTGACTTGTTTATTAATATAGCCATAAGAAAAACTATTTGCTCCCCAAACATATTTACATCAAGCTCACTCAAATTATCATAACCATACTTTTTTCATGGATGGAAGGCACATTACTATTTGTTGGATCTCGTTTCCATCGGTTGGATTCATAAAAAAAACTATTTGAATTTAGTTTAGGACAATTTTGAAGATAGGTTGAAAATTCCTGTTTGGATCGAGGTATCGAATTTGCGTATTTAGGGCCGACATTTGTAAATAAGTTACAGAATGCATTAGAAATCTGATTAGGATTTGTAATTATATCATTATTAATTTCGAAGTGTAAAGGAATGCCAGATTTGTCGTTGTTTTTTCCCAATCATAGTGTTTAGTAAGTTCCATGTTTTTGGAGTTACTTTTGAAAGCGTTTAGTTGATTAGCATAGTGAGTTTTCTTAGCGATTTGTTTTAATTTGTTATACATATTCTGTATTAAGCATAACGGGTGTAGTCAGGATGCGCCTTCGGTTTACTGATACATTGCCGATATAGTTTATTACAGTTATTGAAGACTTCATTAGTTCTTTGGTTATCCACTCATTCCGAATTACACATTTGGCTTTAATTTAAACTCAAAACTATAATAACATTAAAATTAATACCTATCAAATTAACAAAGTGTACCTTATATTCAATCATAATACTAAAGTTATCTGATTGCTAAGTAAATGTATATCATCAACACACAGCAGGACGCAAGGTGACACGTTGCACCACAGCGAGCTGCGCCTCGCCGCACCCCGCCGGGCCGCGCCGCGCCACGCCGCACCACACCCAGAGCTGAATCGCGTACCACAAATAGTAAATGACGTGTTCTAACGAAATGAGTCACATGTCAACAAACTTGATTTCGAGAAAACGTAGTGTAAACATTGCACGGTGATATTTGAAGATTTCGACTTTTCGTCACCAAACCACACTTTAATGTCTTCTATCAACTGGCAATGCATATCTGCCATTGATATTACTATTTAGTACATTTTATAACCTTTTAGAAAAGCTATGTGACATTTCACCCATGAATTTCGTAAATCAAAACCGATAAATCGCACTTGTTCGAGTGGCATTCTTCGGAGTTTCCCTCGCCGCATGGCGGACATATTTGCTACTACGGGAAGTACCAAAGAGGAAATCCCCAATGACGTCAATGTTAGCCAATAGGAACGTTTATCTGAGAGGCATATCTGTAAACAAACGTCACCAGTTGTGAAGCGCAGCTAATGGCGGTCCCCTGATGGTTTAAAGCTGCGAACGCATGCGCAGTGCGCATTCGCTAGCCGTAAACAAGTGGAATCGATCGGATCGCCGCAACGAAACATTGCTAAATACTCGGATTATATTGCGATAACCGCAATAAACTACTTGCAAGACAAATTTTCGACAATAAGCGCGACTTGGGATGGGGCATCAGAATACATCAAAAGGTGAAATAGAAGCAAAACAGCTGAATTAGGAATGACAACGCACTCGATCTTGTGCTTGCGTGACCGCGAATTTTTTTCTGTTTGACGCTTTCTACCCCGGGCATATCCAGTGTCGAATAACTTTGTCTGTGCGTGAGCTAGCTCCATCATGTTTGCACCGTTGGAAAGCTTAATAAATATTCTTTCCAAGGATAGTACTATCTCAATTTCTAAAGTTGTTGTCATGTGAGCCATTTCGCTAGAACAGGTCATTTAAATACTGTTAGTTACATAATAGTTCGACTATACGAGAAAGCAGCCCAGTCTTGGAAAGTAACAGATCGCAGACAACCCTCGCGCAACAACGAAACAAAATATGTAGTCTCTACAATGTACAGTTGTACTTCATCATTTCACCCACACACTATTTCGGTACTTACGAATAGTCAAATGCATTAGCTAGCTCGATCACATTTACTAAAATGTATCTGTAGTGAATTCATCAAACAGCATGACGTAGCTGTACGTAACATACCTCATGTTCGTTAAATCTTAATGAATAAGGTATTAGCAATACATCTGCGATCTTTCCCGACTTTTTGAGTTTGCGTGTTTCGAACGCTAGGGCAGACCGTCGATTCGTTAGTTCCTCGTTGATGAAGATCTTTGGGTTTTCTTCTTTGTTCCACGACTTTAGGTTTCCTCTTTGTTTGTAGACAGTGCCTCTTAGTTGCTCGGGATTGGATCTGATGAGTATTATTCTTGGCTTGTTAGTCGTTTGCTTGTCTAGGCGGTGAGCCCTTTCAATGTCGCTGCGGCTGATTCGTGGGCTGCAAGTCATAGTTTCGTTGAAGATTTTGATAACTTTTTCCACTGTCTTTTCTCCTCCTTCGGGGTCCGCTGTACCGCTGGTGCGTAAGTTGGCTCTGCGACCGTATTGCATGACATTGTCGAGTTGCATTTCAAGTTCGAGTGCTCTTCTTTCCAGCATGTCAATACGGTCGTATTTGGCTTTAATGTTTCACTCATCACTTCATTTCCTTGGCAAGCTCAGTCGGATAAAGTGCCGCTTTGATTTTTTGAATTATTTCTTGATCTTGAATTACACTTTCCGCGTACATTACGCGTACATTAAATGTGGCTTGCTCATCTTCATCGCGTTTGGCCACATTGTTCTTGCGTTTGGCCACAAGATCGTGGAATATCACCCTCCACACCATAAACCCCAAAAACATGTAGGGTGTCATTTTAAACATAGTACTTGAATGGTCAGGATTTACGTGGATTAAGAGCAGTTTATACGGAATTACAATAGCAAAAAGTTATATAAACACACAAAAAGACCAATAAATCAACTGAAGTTCCTATCATTTAATTACGAGATACGCAAAACTGGATATTGCCAGAATGGCATCATTAATCCCAATAACAAGACCCAAAGTATACATTCCTAGTTACAAAACTGACTCATTCAGAGTCATAACCAGGCTGAGACCCTATTTCGGTGGACTTCATCGTATGTATAATTATAAATATAAGTGTATGTATGCATATACATATATATTATATATATATATTATATGGAAGTACATATCGTAACGTACGTAAAATTGAAATAGAAAATATGGAGGGTAACAATCCTTCTATCGCAAGGTAAATCCAAATTTCAACGAAGATCAGGTGGCGAAAATAGTGGGTGGCGATCAACTGCAAGGAATGGTGGAATCACCCACTCAACATTAGTAAATAATAGTACGTGATGTATTTGAAATGCATTTCCCTCTTTATCGGTTGTTGGCAACTTTTAAAATGTATCATTTCCTAATTATTTGATGGGGTTTATCGGCTAGGTTTTGAGGGCCATTGGGATTGAAATTTTATTTTGATCTGACAACACTGACATTGGCAAGTTGAATATGTGTCATTCATAGATACACACTGTTTCTTGTACTGAGTTGGCTGTGTAACCAGTTATATGCTACACATCAGGTGCTACAATGTTAAAAAATGCTGTTGTCAACAGTGATAAATGCACTTTGTTTAATCTGTATAACAAATGCTATTGAAGTGAGTTATTAATTGCTGTTGTTAATTCCTCTACCAATTCTGATGGTTTTTTTATTGTAGATGAGTGTTTATTAAATCCATACTGCCCGTTGTACGGTATATTTTAACATTCAAGAAATGCATTCATCTAGTATGGCCTGTAGTTAGACAATCCGTGTGCATCACCATTTTTGTAAAACGGTGATTACCCGCACAAGTTCCATGTTCTCCGGGAAAATTACATTGTGTAGTCAATTGCTGAATACGTATTTAAAAGGTATTAGAATGTATACTATTACCATCATAATTACGCACACATCAATATCAATGTGATCTTTTACTTTTAGCACTGTTTACTAATACCAACACATTTTTACCAGAAACAAGTTTAAGGTAAAATAATTGGTGCATTCAGTAATCGTTTGACTAGTGTTTGACCTATATTTGATTATAATTAATTAAAACCATTTGCAATATTATTTTTGTCCCGGACTTTATTTGTTTTCCACCTCTTCAAATGGATCGATAACATCTCGTAAGCGAAATCGGACTGCGCTTCTTGTCAAAAACGACGAACTTGGACAACGAAATCGACCAATTTCTACGTTGACCACGCATTTGAGCATACTAAGGATTTGGACGTCTCATGCTGTCATCCGAGAACGATATCGTACTCAGAAGGTACGGTGAACGCCGTGAGTATGAGCACGGTGTGACAGCGAGATTTGAGCATGGTGTTTGAGCACGGAGCATCGAGTACGGTTTTATAGCCACGGGCCCCGGTCTCAATAAAATGGAATGTGTGCATTTATATGCATCTGTTTGTGAATGTAACAATCGTGCGTTCGCGCAAACGTACATGTGTGTTTGTGTTATGCGATGGTACATCGGTGTGTGTGATTGAGTGTGCAAAGGGCTTAACTCAAACGAACCCATTACTTTTTCCTAGAACCATGTTTGTGTGTGATTGCTTACAAATAAAACGTTTGGTATTGCGATGACTGTCCCATATACTAACAATATAATAAGCGATACACCCTTGCAAGTTTAACATATTTCTCTCTTATATGCACGTTTTTGTTTTGAAGTATCTACCTGGCATACTAAAACAAATTACAACGTATACGTACGATCTCCATAAATAGCAACTTCGCAAAGTGTCAGATAGTCGAGTCTTTTGAGAAACGCGATCGTCACGTGAGAACTTATGGGATTACCCCAACACGGGAATGTCTTTACTTCGCCAGTCTTCATGTGGGTGTGGAGGGCGTTCGGTCCACATGTCTGATATTGGAACTCCCCTTCAAACCGAGCAGCCCTAACCTCGAACCCTCTCAGGCGTTCCCCTGGTGAAACGAGAATATGATATGTTAGATATATAGCGTACATCAGCATTATTCATGTGAAATTTATCGCAGTACTAAACTTACTAATCATATGAAGCGACGAATATTGTTTTGTCGTAGCGAGATAAAGTTCGTCGTTTCAAAGCTGAATCAGTAACAGGTTATATGGCGTTCGTTCATATATTCGATGGTATATTACACGTTCCACCGGAATACCGTAGAATTACAAGTGTAAGTATGTGATTCGATTAATGAAATATCCGGAAACAGGACAACTGCAAATATGTATATCGCCTACTTACCACAACAATCACCGCGATTGGTTATTATAACCTTATGCACTGAAATCAATCTAACGAAATCAATCCGCCACCACGGTGCACGTGTTTTACGAGTTTGACTACAGCCTCCAGCATCGAAGTTCATGTTTGTGTTCCCGTCGACGGCCTTGCTAGCATAGCCATTATTGTTCACACTCGACTGGGTTGTAAATCCTTCCTGCGCGACGTTTCTCGTCACGGCTGTCGACAACAGAATAACATGTCACAACATTTAACAAGATTACCACCTAAAGCAGCCCGCACACCGATACAATTCGTTCAAGACGCGCTCAAGATGCGTTTTCGATGCGTCTTGACCGCGTCTTGAGCGAGTCATGAGCGCGCGCTCGTGTGGCCAACGTGGAAACAAAAATACATACTGGTAGACAAAATTATTATGGACATATGAATCAAAATTATGGCATTGTGGTGAAAACATCACATTTGGCAAGCCGTAAAAAAAACGTTTTCATTGGCAAATGGGATTTTTGCGTCTCGTCTAAACCGCGTCTTGTCCTGAAGTGCCCGCACACCAAGTTTTGAGATAAGACGCGGTCGATACGACGTCAAGCCGAGGTCAAAACATGTCAAGACGCTTCCGAAACATCAAACATGTTCGATCCTCAAAGCTCGCTCAAAACGCGCTCAAGACGCCTCGAGACGGTTTCGATGCGTTTCGAGGAGGCGGCACACCGAGAAGACTCGCTTAAGATTCGCTAAAGATGCATTGCATGGTACAGTCGAACGCAATGGCGTGACAAGCTATTGTATTGTCATAAACAAAATACATTCTTTCTTTATAATGTTGATAAAATAGTTCAAAAACCCTGGACATGTTTTTAAAATAGTAATAGTTTTATACGATTTGGATATGTGGAAGTTCCATAATGGTAATATCTGAGACATTCGGAATGCATTTCAAAATAAATTTTCTGAACACATGGTTTGTAGCGTATTTAGAGAAGGAAATAATTTATTGCTCAAAGCGCTTTACACTTTACGTCTTAAATTGAAAACAATCACGGCCTTTCTGGGAAGCATCCAGCCATGCTGCAATTAATGCGCAAATATGCACTACTGCCAATGACTAGGTACCCATCATACAGCTGAGTGAACTGGAGCACTCCTTAGTAAAACAAACTTGCCCAAGATTTGACATAGCAGCACATGATTCGAGTCAGGGTTCTAATAGTCGAGAGTCCGCTGCACCATTGCACTACTATTAGCAAAATGATGAGTAACAAAGCTTTTTTATATACCCTTCTTCGGAAATACTATAGCAGGAAATGCTATATTGAGTGCATCATTATTGTGACAACTTTATTATTTATGAATCCTCACTATCAATACGTTGTCAGTATTAACTATTATACAAAAAAGTGCACATTATATAAATTTACACACATTATACATGTTTGATTAAACCTTCTTGTGTGTCTACAAAATTACGCAAAACAAATACAATATAGGATTATACCTACAGTAACCATGTATCACAATATGATTCCATTTACATCAAATAATAAAAAATACAATTGCCAATATCCCCGCCCATTTTCTTGCCAATATGACATAACATTTTTATTTTTTTCCTTACAGTTGATTTACAGGTTAGAACTTGTAATCAAGGTCGGTATAAAGAAGATTGTTAACATATAACTTTTACCACTGGATCTTACATCGTCATATTTATATAATTATATTGTATATTAGTGCACACTGTACGTGTACTCATGGACATGTACTTGGCCCCAGGTCTGCAATGTATATCCAATAACATTGCAGAAAAACGAAATGTGCCACATGCTCATATCAGATTCCTTAACATGATGTCACTGGAATCAAATGTTAACATAATTGCTGGAATACCGCATGCATTTCAAGCAATGCAGATTTACAATATTGTTTCTGCCACTGATTTTATATGTAAACAAGTTGATAAAGTTAGTATATGTTATGTTGACAACTTCATATTTCCCAGCTAAATGTGCGCGATTGTACTTCATTACTCATCCAACGACATCCACAGTTTTGGGGAAACGTGTCGTACTAATCGCTCGGCAGTTGACATTGGTCTTTAGTTTGTGTCGCTAAGCAGTACAGGAATGCTCCCAGTCGCCAAAAAACTGCCACCAAATCATAATTATTACAACACTGTATCGAACCCTTGTCGCCTGCCGCTTAAGTTTGCAAATGTTCAGTAAACATTGCCGTTTTAGGCACAACACAGTGTCTGTCAAAACATTCATGTTGCATCACCTGGTCAAATATATCGATAACACTGCGACCTACTAGACGACTCGGACGCTGAAATAGGAAAGCGCTTCTTATCAAAATCGACGATGTTTGAAAACGAATGTCTACGTTAGCAGCCACATTTGTCTTTGGTTGGTTGAGTGCGGCGTTGAGCACGCTCTTGAGTATATTCGGGAATTTGACGATTCATGGTGAAGTCTGAGAACGATTGAGCATGGAATTGGAGCACCGAGCACCGAGTATGGTTTTATAACCTCGGGTCCAGATGTGATATGTCATACTCACAGCAATGTAGCTAAGTTGTCTACGAAGATGCTGTTGCTTTTGTGCATTTTGTTAAGTTGATACCTCATCCAAACTGATATTATATTTAGTAAAGAAGCAAAGCGTCACCAGTACCCATGAGTATGACAATTTACAATGATTCTGAATAGTACGTTTTACTTTGTATGTGTGTTTATGTGTACACCATCCGAACTTCTTTTGCTTTTGGAATCATACAACCACACTGCAAATAATGCAAGACACAATTGACGGCTTTGTTCTTAATGGGAATATTATTTCAAATACACTCTACATAGTAATCATATTAATTGATGTATGTGTTGTTGGTGCCATAAGCTGTTGCTTAATAAAAATAATAACTTTATTGTTACATATAAATATTACTTAACACAATAGATTAATAATGATGTATTGCAAATATATTGTAAATATACATCACATCATGTAACAGCTGGAATGAAGCAACAATGCTTATGTTCCTTATTCATATACGTATCTTATTCATATGGTGGTTGTGATAAAATCATAATTGGCGAACGAATGAGAAAATAGCACTGTCATAATATTCTAATTAGTAAACATTACGAGTGTACCACAAGACGAAAATACATGATCGATGCACGTGCGTTAATACAAAATTTTCTTTAAATAGACGCGCAATACGATTTTTACAAAGCACCATGGATTAATAAACTCAAACATAAGCTATGTTACTGGTTATGCAGAAGCAGACATTTGACTTTTTTAAAGATGTGCAAAGAGGCACAATATTGTAGACAGTTATTCAAACGAAGAGTGTTCCGAATGTTTGGTCCGACATAGGCCGAAGAAAATTGCCTACAATGCGTTCTGCAAAACGGTATTTTATATGCCAGTTTCTGCCGTGTGTTATATTTATGTGTCCTGATTGACAAAACAAATACATCATGAAATAAGGCAGGTAACACCATTATTATGCTTGAACATTAAACTACAGCACGTGCATGTGTTTATCTGATAGGTATTCATTATCTGCAATGATGAAAATAAAGGCTCTATGTGATCAAACAATCCTACGTAACTAAGTATGCGCAAAATTCCGTCTTGCAATATATATAAATATATATATATATATATATATATATATATATATATATATATATATATATATATATATATATATATATATATATATATATATATATATATATATATAAATATATTAGCTAGATATACATCCAGGGCTTTTCCCAAACAATATTACCGTAAGTCACATACGGCTAGATAAGTATATAATATAGATTTACCAATAGTCTTTTTCTAATTTGTTTTTCCCTTTTTATAACGCCAATATTTAATTTACTGCCTATGTATATTTAATGTGAGCACTCCAACTCAATGTGTTATTTATAGGTACACCCATATAGTGTATCTTGTCTATTGTGTCAGTTTTCCGTACATATTAAAATGGTATGGTCATTTCGATTATTTTGCTCATCGCATTTCAGACTAATTTCACGAATAAGCAAACCTACGAAGTATTCCCTGTGACATGCTAATTCATTCATGCATATATGTGCCTTCGTTTTCATGAAATAAACAGAAAACTCAGACAAAGATAGCAGCTCTGGGTCCTGACAAGACAAGCAGCTCTACAGAGTGTCATGCTGGTGCAGATATTACGGGACACAGAACACAGGGAAAATGAAAATCTACATATTTTTAGACGTTCCTGAAACATGTTGGTTATTTTAACACCTATATGGCTGGTATAATTTCATTTAGTTGTCATGAAAATAAAGGTGGCATTGGATTCATCATACTTCAAAACATATAAAACGACTCCGAGTTCAAGTTTCTATACCGTTTATTGCCAAATATATAGCGATTATAAGACTTTCGGTGACCGGTGGCGGCCATCATGAATTTTCCCACGAAAACGTGAACGAAAAAAATGGAAACACTTTTTTCAGTCCCTTAGGATCAATACGAGTGAGACAAAAACCATAATTATTTAAAAGCTACATGAAAAAGTCACAGAATATATATTTGCTACATGATTGCGTAAACTATATACATAATTGTACTGTCATTTTAACGCATGGTTTGGCTGGTATAGCTTTATTTTCATTTCTTTCAAAAAAATAATTGTTGCATTGAATTCCTCAAACATCAATACATATTAAACGACTCCGAGTTCAAGTTTCTATACCGTTTATTGCCAAAGATTTAGCGATTATAAGAATGTTGGTGGCCGGTGGCGGCCATCTTGAATTTACCCACGAAAAATTGGATGGAAAAATGGAAACAGTTTTTTTTGGCAGTCTTATAGGGTCAATATAAGTGAGAAAAAAATTGAATTTGGAATGTTGTCTTTAAGATTTCCGTCCGATTCTGTTTATGAATGGGTTTTCCTTAAGACTTAAGTGCACTTTATCTTTGTGAAACGATCCCAGTGCTTTTGAATAGACGCGTCTACAGGACGAACTTCCATGACATTATCTACCAAACGGAGTAAAAATATATAAACAGAAAATATTGTTAAAATGTGAACACAACTGTAATTATAAAACAACTGAAAGCGAAATAATATAACGCTTAGCTAAATACAATACACAGTTGATAACCCCTTTCTGAAGTCCACGTTTATGACAGACAAAGGAAATTGTATCTTTTAATTACGGCCTAACGCACTTACAATTTTTTTATTATCGAGTTATGGGCATCATTGTCATCAAATTACTCACATTTGTTATGGTCAGCGCCACAGCATACTGAAAATCAACGATCTTGGTTAATGTCATCCAGTATATCACTATGTAATTAAAATTAGTATATTCATTATCATCGACATCATACACAGGCATCTGTGATCAAAATTCGTGTAACGAGGGCAGTCAACCTTCGATTACATATAACAATTGTTTCTAAAGACGTCCGATCAAAATGTTGACATATAATTTGAGAGACGTACATTCTAAGCGAAGATAAGTTGAAACTACAGCTTCATAAATAACTTGGGAGCTATGACTGAAACAAATACTGAATACATTATATACACTGAATATGCTATGGACCATTTGTCACACAAAACATTGAATTTCAATATAATATTCGAACTTCGGGACTGATATTTATAATGAATCTTGTCAGAAATGCAACTATTAAGTTGTATCAATTAACAATAGCCACCGTTGCCATAGAAACAGGGGTGCAAAAGGACATTTGTCACCAGTGATGTTTGATGCGGAGAAACGTATGGTTCCCCTGTAAATGCGTGCCTATAAGGCTGAGTCTGGAGATGGTTGTTTGGCTAGCCTCAGAGTTCAAATCGAGGGTTTCGGATAACAAGTTATCATAAGGCGCGTCAATGGGATTTTGGAGAGCCTTAAGGCAAAATTCATATGGAGATTTTTGGTGAGTTTCAGTCAATTGTAATGTCGCCTCAAAAACAAATATTTCAAACACTGGCTCTCACAATATATGTTAATTTCTTTCCTGTTCCAATTTTAAACAAAATAACAACACATATTCACTTATCATAAAATAGAACAAAATATAAAATAGACTCAGAGAATTTAATATTGTAAGGGACAGAAGTAGTATAGTAGGGAGAAATGAGGGGGGTTTGAATCGGATCGGACGAAGGTCAAAGGTCAAGTGACACCCTGTGGCGACTTTGTGGTGAACTGTAAATTAAGTCAAATTTCAAGTGGCGCCCCATCGGACAGATCATGAACTAGTATTGCAAAAATTCATGTAAATTATGTTTAAACTAGATCGAAAAGATCATGGGTAAAATGTCAAGTTGCACTATCTGGCGGAAAGGTCATCAACTACAAAAAAAATAGGTCAAGATCAAATATTAATATCTAGGTCAAATGTCATGATCACGGTTGTCACGTAGGCCACTTAGGTCACGTTCCTCACGTAGGTCGCCTACATATTATTGCAAAAGCAATTAATATTTGTACTTTCCTAATATATTTCATTAAGCGATACCATGACTGCAAACGAAAATTCACATATAGAACACATTCCATATTGTTTCAAGGTTGTTTTTGAAACATGCCGTCACATTGTTTTATGTACTTATTGTTCATCTGTTGTAAAAGATAGCAAAAACACAAACGTTTTCATAATATTTGGTATTTTAGCTTTGCCTACTTAACATCTTTCGCCAGAAGTGAGGAAACTAGAAAAGTTAGTTTGTAGCTATCTAACCTTCATCGAGTGCACACATTTCTTGCAACAAACTTGACTCCCATAGTAATTTCAGAACACGAATTTGTTTCTGTATTGCGTGTGTTCTTTTCAACATAACAATGGTGTCTACAGGTGGTGAATTCTACAAATGCGTATATTTACATATACAAGTGTACAATTATTATTGTCTGTGATCTCACCACGTACAGGTTTTACATCCGTAACCTTGGATCCGCACACAATCGAAAAATGAAGGTATGTCCATATAGCAAAGAATACACCAGGATTACCATACCTGTCGCCTGAATTAACACAAGTGCAACCACGGATGACCACATCTTCTTCTGTATACGTTCACGATGTCCAAGTAAATATCCTAAAATAAATAAAGAAATGTACAATTTTGTCGCCTTGATTTACAATGGGCTCTTCCTACAAGGGCGTGTGGGCTGATACATTTGCTATATGAATATATATATTTTGTATATGAGTGATATATATATTATATATATATATATATATATATATATATATATATATATATATATATATATATATATATATATATATATACTACAGGAGCTGTAGTCAAGGCTACAGACGAGCCTTTTTATCCGTGCCAGCTAAGCATGACGCCATATAATATATGATCTGTTCTGTTCTGTTCAATCGTAATATTAAACCTTCCTTTCTGTAATGGCTAGGTTAAACGATGACACCAAAATTACTTTACAAATAGTGCATTCTGAAGGGTGTTTTAATCTATTCTCGGGCATATGGAGCGGATGACTACACACATGGCAGCATGAAAATAGCAAGAATTACCTACGAGGTGGCAATGTCAGCGTATTTGGGGTGACTTAGAGGTTGCCGACCTCGCTTATCATAATTATAGCCAGGGAAAGACTGCTTTACAGAGTGTACTGATTCAAAAACAGATAGAACATTTCCTGTGGCTTTCGACGTCGAAAACAACCGACGAAATCAAAGCCAGTTGCTGTCTATTTCACCTGGATATACACCCTTGCAAATCTGGTATCTTCAACCAAATTACTATAATCGTTCGACGCAGATAAAACTGTATGAGCATGACTTTGCTGTATGGATAGCCCAAGGCCACGCGTAAAGGGTTTATATATTTATTAACATCTCTATGATACGTTTCTGAGCAGAACGCATGCCTGATATTATATATATATATATAATATATATATATATATATATATATATATATATATATATATATATATATAATATTTATATATATATATATATATATATATATATATATATATATAATATATATATATATATCTATATATATATATATATATATATATATATATATATATATATATATATATATATATATATATATATATATATATATATATATATATATATATATATATATAATAGTTGAGTATAGTAGTAATAATATGTATATATATGGATATATATATATATATATATATATAATAGTTGTATTGAGTAGTAGTAATACGTAATAATTATGTATATATATATATATATATATATATATATATATATATATATAATATAGTTGTTGTAGTAGTAGTAGTATATATATATGTATATATATATATATATATATATATATATATATATATATATATATATATATATATATATATACACATACATATGAGCGGGACCTATATCGTAAACGATACGAGCGCACGAGCCTGACACAACTTCTGGGGTCTAATGCCTGGACCGAGACAACTAATAGTCTGAGACAATGCTATTGTCCCAAACAATAAACGTCGGGACTTCTGCCATAGCGAAGTTGGTATGCATGAACCGGATAGAGAAAAATGAAGTCAGATACTTGTACGCGATTGTCCCGACGTTTGGAATGGAACTAATTTTAGACTAGGGTATAAGGGGAATTCCCAATATTTCTTACGAAGTGCGCAGTCGCGGCCTATATTTTACCTCACAAAACCTCTTCCTTCCGGGCAATTATCGTCTGCTTTCACCGGAAAAAAGACGATGTCGGTACAGGGAGAGATTTCGTCGGAAAGAGTAAAAACAAAATGAAGCGATTAAGAAAATTTGACATTATTAGAAGAATTAGAGAAAGAAATGCTGTTGTTAACTTCGCACTTCCATAATGGAGTTACGCTAAAAAGAAAAGAAATGTTATGGCAACACATTGCCGATTCGGTCAATGGCAGTGCAGTTGGTGGGAATGGTCGGAGTGTCGGCCAAATAAAAAAGAGGTGGAAAGATATGAAGTCCGCAGTCATCGACCGGTAACGCAGAAGCATGACTACGGGAGGTGGGTGCCCTCTTCCGGAGATACAGTTTGAAGACGCAATATGATGGAATATCGGGGAAACAGCCAACCTGGTGAACAGGGTGGAATGTAAGAGCCAAATTCCAGCAAGCAGCAAGATCGATGCGTTCTTTCTAGCATTACAAATAACATTGTAAAAACGTATTGCATAGCATAGGCATAGCTGGTGAACCTTTACAAGGTTTAGGTAAGTACAGTCTTGTGATTGTCTGAGTTCGCATAATTTTCATTTGGATCAGAACAGAACATAACTTATTCGTATCGTTTGATATTATGCCAACTGGAAAAGCCTCTTATAAATAATGAACATCTTAAGTATGCGAATGAAAAACTCCATGTTCTTATGTCACTGTTATATATATATATTTTACAGTAGTATGTTAATGTATGTATTTTTACCTGATACAATGATGGTTACTGGCATAGCTGCCATCATTATAAATAACTCAGGTGATTTGTTAAATAACATAAATTATAGACTTATTGTGCATACCACAAATGCTAGCTAACTATTTTTGAGTCATTAATAATATCCAGGGCTACCATATTTCTTACTACATGTGCCAATCAATGGCTCTTCTACGTATGCCTCCAATGCGTTTGACATCTTGGATCATAACAAGCTACTACACTAATTGACTGTGGCTCACGGTCGCTGTCCTACTTTAGTGTGCACATTCCTTACCACTGGTATAGCACACAGAAATTTACGATCACATGGTGTAAGGACTTTTCTAGCTATTTCAATGTCTCAAATGGTGTCAAACAGGGAGGTATCCTCCACCCCACCTTTTCAATATGTACATGGAAGACTTAAGTGTAAATCTCAATAACTACTAATTTGTTGTCTTTATGCAGACACTTTAATCAACCATTTCATGTATGCTGATGACCTTTATATTTTTTCTCTCTGTTTTGCTGGTTTGAGAAAACTTACAGAATGCTGTGTCAAGTATCGTGAATTGTTCAACATAACATAGCATATCAACAAGTCTTATTGTATAGTTATCAATAGGAAATCCCATAAATTGACATGTATTCATTGTATCAATCTCTATAATCGTCCATTACCTTATACAATGAAATGTAAATACCTTGGTCGTATAATCAATAACCTTACTGATAATGATGACAATGCTATACAAAAAGATGCTGTTATGCACAAAGTAATGTTTCAGCTCGAATTGTACATGTGATATTTGTATATTGTACCTTATTTTTTTAATATTTTTTAACATTTCTTCAACCAATTTGTTTCATCACCTATTTTTATTTTATTTTTTTATTACGGACTTATTTATTAGTTTACTTGTACCTCATATTTATTTTAATATGAACTTTTTGTGTGAAATAAACTTTATATATATATATATATATATATATATATATATAATATATATATATATATATATATATATATAATACATATATATATATGTATATATATATATATATATATTTGACTCATATGTAGGCATGTACATACTATCATTATAATTGTAAGCGCCACATATATAGGTGTACTGGGAAATATTTTCTTTTAATGTATACATATTTTACACTGTCAAACTATTACCTAATTAAGTACAAGCACTAATCACCTATTTTTTGTATACAACAGTGTTTGTGTGGCGTATAAGGCTCCAATCCTGCTGGGGTGCTGTGTTTGCATTTTGTGTCGTATTTACTCAACATAAACGTCCACAGCTCCTGTCATGTAAATAAATGGCAGGCTGTAAATTTACCTTAGCATGTAATTCTATCATGTAACGTTCTTGATTTATATCGTGTTGGACTGACACATCAAGACTAACTGGTAGTTTTTGTTAATAATATGTATTATATATGTTAATATATGTATGAATGTGTGTACTCTTGCTTATTTGTGCAGGTTGTTTGCTGAAGATCTGATCATGGTGACAAAATTATGGCAATTCCCTTTGATGATATCCTTTGTTCTTGGAACCTAATTAGTAATTGCATTTTAATGGTTAGCTTTATTAGGAGACACAAATGAACTACTGAACACATATTAACGTTAAATTCCATTACCTTATAACCATTTCCACTAAGAATAATAGTAACATTGATGAAGGATGAATCTGTTATCGAGTGTTAGTGGAATGTGCTGCCAAAAATGTCTGCAACATTGTTCCTACTGTAGGTATTTTTTACAAGACTTAATTGATCTAGTGATACCGTTTATATTATATGGACAGTAGTGTTTGGTTAATGAATGATGTATTACGTTATTATGATATTTTATGTAGTATCAGGGTACATGTACATATGGTGCACTGGAATTGTCAGTATTAAATATTAGCATATGGAATTTGAAATTATTTGTAGGAAACATATAATACAAAAATAACAGACTGTTAGACGAAATTGATTTTGGACTTTCTGTGCCTCTGAATGTGTAACGGGACAATTATTTACATATTATATATAATTTGCTCTGTTGCAGTGCCACTTATCATCCCATCTTGTAGTGACATAGAAACTGCATGTAAGTTAAATTATTTATAAAAAGTAAAAATACAAATCATCTCCAAATATAAACAATAACTACAAGAATCTAATGTTAATATAGCACATCAATAAGAAAAAACTACTGTAACCTTAGACAACACCACAGTACCAGACAATACCCTTAGACAACAGTACGCTGTCTTAGAAATCACATATGTGTAGAATAGGGATGTTACTCGTGTTGATGTAAGCATGATGTTTAGTAAGTGCAGTGCTGGTAAAATGTGGTGACAAACTTTGCCGCCTGCTGTAAATGTTGTGGGCATGTAATTTCAAATAACTTATACCCTGAGTCTTACATTCCAGTCAAAGTGAGAGTCTTGCATGCCAAGAGTAATATATTATGTCCGAAAATCAACTTTTGCCGTAATGAATGAGAATGTATTTAAGTATGACATTGATACACAAGAAAAAAGAGTTAACAAATCATCAATGTTCCAGATGCAGGTCACGAGCATTTGACAGATGACAACATCGTGTCAACAGCTGTGGGACGCACTGGCGGCTGTGAATCAGTGTCCACATTCACATCCACATTCACATTCAGTTCAGTTCCAGCTGCATCAACCACCAAGAAGGGAAAACGGAAGACGGGAAGGTGTCTGATTCCCGATCAAGAATCTGAAGCAGAAAATAAGTTATTTTCAAAATTGCTTCAAAGTGAGATAAAGAAAAACGATGCAATAACAGAAGCTGAAACAAATGCACTTGAACTGGAAATAGAGCAACTGGGTTTGGTCATCAAATGCTGAACCATACATAAAACAAGAAAATGAATGACAGTAACTGCCAGACATGTGGTCAAATACATTAAATGCTTTATTTGAAAATATTTAAATACATTTTCAAAGTATTTGTATTTGACCTTTAGGAATGAAAAGTATTTGTATTTAAATACATGTCAATGTATTTGACCAACTGCAGTGTAAGCTTTGTGTCTTGTTTAATTAGCATCCCAGTTTCTACAACCACTTTCAGCAGTTTCTGCCCATTTCGGGGGTGAAATATTTGTATTGTTACATACTGTTCAGAATCACTGAGAATTTATATGACAGAATACAGTTAACGACATGAGTATTACTTCCAAAGTAATGAAATGATGTACCATGACATGTGAAATAGCTCATTGCAACGATAATTTATGTGTGACCTTAGACAAGAGAAACAGAGGGCATGATAAATGCCCAGTGACACATTTTAATATATATTTTGCACAAATAAGGTAAAGGAACAGTGTTACCTTAAAAACAGTTGTTGGTAATCCTGTTGCGGACGGTTTCTCTTGCTGCTGCCCTTCCACACTCACTCATATCATCACAGTTGCCATCATCATCATCTTCCTCCTCTGAACTTGAAGAGTGGGATGGATCTTCAGGCACTGGGACGTTCATACGCCTTGCATGATTGTGTAACATGAGGCGAACGATAATGACCTTGCATGCTTTTGCTGGTTGCAAACGCAGGCATAGGAATCTAGTAGGGCAGAGTAAAAATCGTTGTTTTTGAGTTTTTTGTAGTATTAAAAAGTATTGAACACGAGCATAATCATATCCTACCCCACAATTACACATATTTGTGAAGTCATGAGTGGCAATTGATGTGTACTCATTATTAAGATATGGTATTATTACCATGTATCCACAGATAGATTGTTTGCTTGTAATATTGTGAGATCTACTGATATCACTCATATTCATACAGAGCATAATCATATCCTACCCCACAATTACACATATTTGTGAAGTCATGAGTGGCAATTGATGTCGTTTATATTTATTAAAATTGCAATTTCATGTATTTATTACATGAGTGTGCGGACAATCATAAATATGTTATTTATGCATATAAAATACCAAAATAAGTAATACATAGCATTTTTCTATAAGTGGTCAATTGTGGTTTGTATTATTTTTAAAGTGGCTTACAGCTTCAGTTGTTAATAATTCCCTTTTAATTTGTGTAGATTAACAAAATACGATTTCAGTTGATGCTACGAAATTTGGTTAATGCAGACAATATTCTCTATTTTTAAATACATGTAATCAAGCATTAGATTTGATCAAAATGTCTAATGTGAGCAATGCATAACATACAAATACATTCAGTAAGTAATTCTGCAAACATATCACCCGTTCGTCACATTCTGTGTGTGCCATTACCAAACATTAAATGGTCTTAATTAAAATAATTAGAAAACACTAAGTAACATTATTTGGTAGATCATAGAAATGTTAGCGATAAAACCACATTTTCACTAGCAATCTCAAAACTGTCCTTGTAGTATGCTATTCAATTGTAATGTAAGCCAAAAAAACAAATTATTCCACAAATACTAAAATAATCACAGGAATACTATTATGTTTGTGTGTGCTGTAAATATCTTCATTTCGCCGAGGTGGGCATGTAATGAAAGTTTCCTTGACATTTGCAGTTTATTTCGATGGATATAATTTTAATATTATTGTGTAAATCAAATAAATTAAGATTTTGGATGTACCTTCAAACTGTTCAAAGATCGCCGATTGCCTCAGTATTCGGGCATCATGTACTGGTCCTGACCATATGGCAATGACATTAATGAACAGCAAATCTGCACCGCATATCAACCTGACAATGAAAGAATAATTCGCTATGTGTTTCGTGGCAACTTTATTTGTTTAATAACCTTTAATTTTGCAAATATATTGTTCATGCATCCTCCCCGATAATGTTGTAGTCATATGCCCCGAAAAACGGTGCAGTGACCATACACTGTAGAATCATTAGAAACAAAATATCACGCTGGCCTACAAATAAGTTGTTTTCAACAAACATATTAAAACAATTCAAATCTTACATTTTACGGATGTTTTCCATTTTTGATAGCTTGCAATTGTTAATCTGTTAACTACTTATCAGTTTATTTTACACAAATTACTCTTGAAATACCGATTTATTGTCCTGTTAGTTTATACATCGTTGTCATGTCGACCTCAAATCTAATACAATTTATACCATGTTTTATTAAATATAGTATCTATTTCATTGAGTTTTATAAGAGCGAAGTGATCGTCATAAATGTTGACCACATAATGTAACTATATTGCTGAACAACGTCGTATAATTTTCCCAGACCCGAAACAGTTACACAGCTATTTCTATGGCGACCGTTTGTCACAAACCATCGAAACTACCGGAAATTTAAAACACTTTTGTTAGCGTGGGCGGATTTAAATTTCGTTGTTACATGTCGTAGCAGTGTCTTGTTCGTTGAGAACTCGTTAAGTAGTCTTAATCAACCAGGGTGACTTTGAAGCATTACATACAGTAGATCGATAACTTACCTGGACGTTTGTTGTTTATTGAATGGTAGTTTTTCTGTTAACAAACTCGTGCTACTGGTCACACGGAGCCTGGATCCGGACGTGTGTCCCGTCCACACACTCGATGATATTCGGATAGCGTCTCATCCGGTAGAATGCAATCTTGTTTTCGTCTGCTTTCCGTTGCGGTTGGTCGGGCCACTGAATAAACTGATCCATCCACCCGAGAAATTTACAGTTCGACTAACCGTCGACTGGTCGACACATAAAAGTTCCCCTATAATATTTTGGAGCGTTCCAGTTGGGTAAAATCGTAGAGTATGACTAAGGAGCACTTGTCAAACGGGCATTAGCGAACCTTTACGTGAAAGCACAAATTATATCTCGTCCCTCACGTCTTCGTCAGTTAGTTGTAAAATTAAATGTCTATAAGATGCGTTCGGTCGAAAAAATTCGGTTTCTTCGTATTGCACGTCTGTTTCGATACCTCAGATAAACAACGGCAGCCATTCATTTTAATGAAACGCTACTCGATTGTCCGAGACAACTGGTTTTAGGCCATCGTTATAACAGGTCTAAAAATCACGTCGTTTCGTCCTGAGAATAGGCCATGACGTTTAATTGTCAGCGTTCATGCATAGCGATTTTTGCATTAAAATCCCGACGTTCAGAAATAGTCCGAGACAACGTCATTGTCTCGGTTCATGCATAACAGCCCTGTTTATAGGCTGTTATCGTTGATTGCTTGAAAAAATCGCGACTGTGCATGCAAATAAATAAGTACAGTAGCAGGCCCTACATTTAAAGTTAGGTTGTAACTGGTTGCAACATATACAAATTACCTTTGCTAGGGCAATGTGCGTATTCGTGTCTCCGTTTCACAGCCACATTTGAATCTGTGCAACGGTAACTGCGCCGCTGCACGTGAACGAAACGGTTAACACACGCTTTACGTCTTACGTGTTTGGCGTACATAAGCGCGCCAAATAAACTCCGCACACTCAGGTTCGGATGAGTTGTTATAAAGCGGTGCTCAATGCTCTGTGTATAGACGCGGGCAGGCGTAGGGGGCAAGGAGGGTAAGTGCCCCGTGGAATTTCGGTGAGGACAGACATATGGTTTTATCTCCCCTCTAGTGAATCAAACAGACGTTAGGATGAGACGGGTGTGAATATGTGTGAACAGCACGCACATAGAAACTCTCGCACGTACACACACACGAGCGCGCGCGCACCCACGCACGCACGCACGCACATACACACAGACGCGTGTGAAAACACTGTCGTTTAAAGGTAACTCGCTGAATTTCTGTAAAATGGAAGGGCAGGCTGTTCTGCCCCTCCCCCTCCCAGTCCCCTACCCCGAAGTAAAAAGGCAGCAAGCGAAATTTAATGCGATTCGGTGCGAAATTAATTTCAAATAAACCATCCACGTCTTCCGATGACTATTCTCGGTGAGATCGTCGGATGCGAGCAGAATTTCGAACGCCTCGGCCAAACGACAATTGTCCAACATGACATTATTTCCCGGCTCACTGGCTTTCTGCTCAAATACTGAGTGTGCTCGACTGTACTAGAGATAGAGCTTGCGCAATGGCAACGCCACCATGCAAAAAAAACAGTTATATAGAACCTAAAGTTCTATAGAATTGTTCTATTGAAATTCTATAAAACTTTTTTTGCCGGGCGTAATCAATCAAGCAAACAAAAATGTCAGCTCACATAAAAATTGTAAGTGTAAGTGTGATCGATCCATTTGACGATGTGGTGCAACACGACATTTGCGAAAGAAACTGTGCTTGTATATACAGATTAGTCAGTTGATAGGACCCTGCAGACTAGTCGGGTGATAGGATCCAGCAGACAAGTCAGTTGATAGGACCCTGCAGACTAGTCGGTTGATAGGACCCTGCAGACTAGTCAGTTGATAGGACCCAGCAGACTAGACGGTTGATAGGACCCTGCAGACTAGTCAGTTGATAGGACCCTGCAGACTAGTCGGTTGATAGGACCCTGCAGACTAGTCGGTTGATAGGACCCTGCAGACTAGTCGGTTGATAGGACCCTGTAGACAAGTCAGTTGATAGGACCCTGCAGACTAGTCAGTTGATAGGACCCTGCAGACTAGTCAGTTGATAGGACCCTGCACACTAGTCGGTTGATAGGACCCTGCAGACTAGTCGGTTGATAGGACCCTGCAGACTAGTCGGTTGATAGGACCCTGTAGACAAGTCAGTTGATAGGACCCTGCAGACTAGTCAGTTGATAGGACCCTGCAGACTAGTCAGTTGATAGGACCCTGCACACTAGTCGGTTGATAGGACCCAGCAGACTAGTCGGTTGACAGGACCACAAAGAAATCATCGTCTGGTCTGTCACACTTGCGTCCAGCAATGTTGCTTCAGCATCGGCACAGTCCAGTGTCTTTATAGCAGATTGCATTCAGGGCACCCCCGGGTCGCACTCACAAAGGGTACAACCCTCGGAGGACGTCAAGACTCACGCTGAAAGTTTCAGTCTGGAAGACAGAACAATTAATTTAAAGCCGCTGATGCAATTCGTGTTTCCGCGTGTTTCATCTTATAATCAATTCGAGAGCAATCAATGGTATCTGACTTTTAGCCATGTGGATCTGCTGGCTTGTTTGTGCTAATATTTTGTGATGAATCATATCATTGAGCAAATAAATAATTTTCAAGGAGCCAACAGTGGCTTTCTTTCTACAACATCAAGTTGTCAGATATTTCAATACAACATGTTAAATTAGAAACAAATACTCCATTTCATTTCCTCGAAAATACCTCATCCCTGTGAGCAGGGATGAGACAGTGACAGTATACATATCATTTCCATCATAATTATGTCAGAGAATGTCTAATTATTCTTTAAAAAGCGAGGGTTATTTCCTTAACCAGATAAATATGTGAGGTTAATTTAATAGAATGAGCGAGTTCATAGTTAAATTAATTGGCTGATATATATTTGATTCGTTTTTGGAAAATGTTGAATATGGCTCAATGTTGTCACAACGTTGGCACAACGTTGGTTTAGGGTGGTTGATCAACGTTGGTCTGTATTGTTACAAACGCTTAAAACTGTAATGCCCATTCCTCAAAAACATCTTATGCATGTGATATAATAACAGTGTATGAATAATTATCATTATTTGCCATTGTATGTATAATTATTTGTTAAAATAGCGATATTTTACTTTGATTGACAGGCTAAATACGTAATCTAATTGACAGATTTAATAGTAATTGTAATTTAATTAATTAACTCTTCATGTTAATTGCCTCATGCTTGATATGTACGTTTTGGGTGAAAACCTAGAATTTAGCCAACATTGCCCCAACGATGGCCCGATATTGGCAATACTTTGATTTAGGGTGGTTGGATATGTGTATAAACAAAAATGGAATTGCATAATTATGTGTATCAGGTCAGTAATTGAACCATCACTTGGGCCATCGTTAGAATATTAAACTCAATGAATTTAATTAAAATTGATGTTGATTATACAACATTGGCCCAGTGTTGGCCCAACGTATCCATGGGGTGATTGAACCAATGTTGGCCTAACGTTGGCCAAACGTTGGCTGAAGCTGAACATTTTAATTGTAATTTTGTGTATTGCGTCATTAATTAAATGAAAGCTTTACCAACGTTACTACAGTGTGTACATTAAACCAAATTTACTGGAATTTGTGGTTGATTGTACAACGTTGTCCCAACGTTGGCCCAACATCTATAAGGAGCGGCTGGTCCAACGTTGGTCCAACGTTGGCCCATATTTGTATAACTGAAAAATTAACTGCATAATTATATGGATTTGATTATAGATTGAACCATCGATGTACCAACATTAATAATATTAAACACAACTTACTTGAAATTTATGTTGACGATGACTAGGTGGGAAGGACCACCGATGACTAGATTGGAAAGGACCACCGATGATTAGGTGGGAAAGGACCACCGATGACTAGGTGGGAAAGAACCCCCGATAACTAGATGGGAAAGGACCACCGATGACTAGATTGGAAAGGACCACCGATGACTAGATTGGAAAGGACCACCGATGATTAGGTGGGAAAGGACCACCGATGACTAGGTGGGAAAGAACCCCCGATAACTAGATGGGAAAGGACCTCCGATGACTAGATGGGAAAGGACCACCGATGAATAGGTGGGAAAGGACCACCGATGACTAGATGGGAAAGGACCACCGATGACTAGGTGGGAAAGGACAACCGATGACTAGGTGGGAAAGGACTGTCGATGACTAGATGGGAAAGGACCACCGATGACTAGGTGGGAAAGGACCACCGATGACTAGATGGGAAAGGACCACCGATGAATAGGTGGGAAAGGACCACCGATGACTAGATGGGAAAGGACCACCGATGACTAGGTGAGAAAGGACCACCGATGACTAGGTGGGAAAGGACCACCGATGACTAGGTGGGAAAGGACCACCGATGACTAGGTGGGAAAGGACCACCGATGACTAGGTGGGAAAGGACCACCGATGACTAGTTGGGAAAGGACCACCGACGACTAGATGGGAAAGGACCACCGATGACTAGGTGGGAAAGGCCATCGATGACTAGATGAGAAAGGACCACCGATGACTAGATGGGAAAGGACCACCGATGACTAGGTGGGAAAGGACCACCGATGACTAGATGAGAAAGGACCACCGATGACTAGATGGGAAAGGACCAACGATGACTAGATGGGAAAGGACTGCCGATGACTAGCTGGGAAAGGACCATCGATGACTAGATGAGAAAGGACCACCGATGACTAGATGGGAAAGGACCACCGATGACTAGGTGGGAAAGAACCACCGATTACTAGATGAGAAAGAACCACCGATTACTAGATGAGAAAGGACCACCGATGACTAGATGGGAAAGGACTGCTGATGACTAGAGGGGAAAGGACCAGCGATGACTAGATGGGAAAGGACTGCTGATGACTAGATGGGAAAGGACCAGCGATGACTAGTTGGGAAAGGACTGCTGATGACTAGGTGGGAAAGGACCACCGATGACTAGATGGGAAAGGACTGCTGATGACTAGGTGGGAAAGGACTGCTGATGACTAGATGGGAAAGGACCAGCGATGACTAGATGGGAAAGGACCAGCGATGACTAGATGGGAAAGGACTGCTGATGACTAGATGGGAAAGGACCAGCGATGACTAGATGGGAAAGGACTGCTGATGACTAGATGGGAAAGGACCAGCGATGACTAGATGGGAAAGGACCAGCGATGACTAGATGGGAAAGGACTGCTGATGACTAGATGGGAAAGGACCAGCGATGACTAGATGGGAAAGGACCAGCGATGACTAGATGGGAAAGGACTGCTGATGACTAGATGGGAAAGGACCAGCGATGACTAGATGGGAAAGGACTGCTGATGACTAGATGGGAAAGGACCAGCGATGACTAGATGGGAAAGGACTGCTGATGACTAGATGGGAAAGGACCAGCGATGACTAGTTGGGAAAGGACTGCTGATGACTAGGTGGGAAAGGACCAGCGATGACTAGATGGGAAAGGACTGCTGATGACTAGATGGGAAAGGACCAGCGATGACTAGATGGGAAAGGACTGCTGATGACTAGATGGGAAAGGACCAGCGATGACTAGATGGGAAAGGACTGCTGATGACTAGATGGGAAAGGACCAGCGATGACTAGTTGGGAAAGGACTGCTGATGACTAGGTGGGAAAGGACCACCGATGACTAGATGGGAAAGGACTGCTGATGACTAGGTGGGAAAGGACCAGCGATGACTAGATGGGAAAGGACTGCTGATGACTAGATGGGAAAGGACCAGCGATGACTAGGTGGGAAAGGACCACCGATGACTAGGTGGGAAAGGACCAGCGATGACTAGATGAGAAAGGACCACCGATGACTAGTTGGGAAAGGACCACCGATGACTAGATGGGAAAGGACCACCGATGACTAGGTGGGAAAGGACCACCGATGACTAGATGGGAAAGGACCACCGATGACTAGGTGGGAAATGACTACCGATGACTAGATGGGAAAGGACCAACGATGACTAGATGGGAAAGGACCACCGATGACTAAATGGGAAAGGACCACCAATGACTAGGTGGGAAAGGACTGCCGATGACTAGATGGGAAAGGACCACCGATGACTAGATGGGAAAGGACCACCGATGACTAGATGAGAAAGGACCACCGATGACTAGGTGGGAAAGGACCACAAATGACTAGGTGGGAAAGGACCACCGATGACTAGGTGGGAAAGGACCACCGATGACTAGATGGGAAAGGACCACCGATGACTAGATGAGAAAGGACCACCGATGACTAGGTGGGAAAGGACCACCGATGACTAGGTGGGAAAGGACCACCGATGACTAGGTGGGAAAGGACCACCGATGACTAGGTGGGAAAGGACCACCGATGACTAGATGGGAAAGGACCACCGATGACTAGATGAGAAAGGACCACCGATGACTAGGTGGGAAAGGACCACCGATGACTAGGTGGGAAAGGACCACCGATGACTAGGTGGGAAAGGACCACCGATGACTAGATGGGAAAGGACCACCGATGACTAGATGAGAAAGGACCACCGATGACTAGGTGGGAAAGGACCACCGATGACTAGGTGGGAAAGGACCACCGATGACTAGGTGGGAAAGGATCACCGATGACTAGATGAGAAAGGACCACCGATGACTAGGTGTGAAAGGACCACCGATGACTAGGTGTGAAAGGACCACCGATGACTAGATGAGAAAGGACCACCGATGACTAGGTGAGAAAGGACCACCGATGACTAGATGAGATAGGACCACCGATGACTAGGTGAGAAAGGACCACCGATGACTAGATGAGATAGGACCACCGATGACTAGGTGTGAAAGGACCACCGATGACTAGGTGTGAAAGGACCGCTGGCTGAGACTTACTGCGAAGGCGATTCATGCGTAGAAATAGACACTTGAAGCATCGAGACCACAGCACTGATACAAAGCAAGAACCCGGATGATCATCACGTGGGGTTCGAAGCGAAGTCATTTCTTACAGTAGCTCCCAAGTGCTTAAACCGAGCTTGTTTACTTGTTTGATTGGTCCATTCCCTGTGGTGGCTCGTCTAACAGCAAGTTCGTTGAATACATTTTATTTCGAATCACTTTAGGCTATAATTAATGAAATAGTTCAGCAGATGGTTGTCGACCGCATTTAAACTACACAAACACTTACGGACATACAATTTTGAATTCGGCATTCGCTGAACCAATCGTCGCAAGTATCGACGAATGAGATTGTACGCGGCAACTTCCTTGTTCAGATGACTATTTTTATCGAACCGTTCTGCCATTGATGCGTACGATCTCATGTGTAGATAACCCGTTGTTGGTGGCTGAGCTCTGACGCACGGCCCTCATTCACCAATATGTTAGTACACAATGCGTTATACTTCTATACATGCGGTTACATTTAAAGAGGCCAGGCCGACAAAGGGTTACTGTGCTGCGTACTTGATAACTTTGTCCACAAATAAGATCACTGTTTGCGATAACTAGCCGGGCAAGTTTGTTCGTATGAGTCGCCGTTGAGACAGTTCACGTACATCAACAAGTACAGTTGTACGCACACGGCACGTCACAGAGTAAATCGACATACAAAACTCGCACGTCAACAACAAGGGTGAGTATCTGTTGAGAACTTCTAAAACTCTCTTAAACGTTGACTAAATTGTGTACGTTGATCGCACATGTGTCTAAGCTATCACAAAATAACGTGGTATCGCAAACCTATTATGGTGTTGTAATTAGTTCAGTTCATCAATATATTTGTGTATAACACTATGCTACCTGTTATGCAAAGGTATAAACCAGTGCGGGTATGCATGTTAAAGTTCGGATGCCCGTAGGGTGAACACACAAGTTAGCAGATAAAATCGTTATTTATGATATTTATACGGGCAATATTGTTCAAATGTTTCACCATTTGAATTAGTAGAGCGAATACAGCAGTGACTATCGGAAATCGCCTTCACCAAGGACACGTTTAAAGTTGGCGCCACACCAACAGCGTATGTGAGTTTGACATTTTATTTATATATATATATATATATATATATATATATATATATATATATATATATATATATATGTGTGTATATATATATATTATATATATATATATATATATATATATATATATATATATATATATATATATATATTTATTGCTTATTCATATGGATATCTATATTATATATATATATATATATCTTCCTGATCTCCGGGGGGATCCCATCTGCATATCTCCTTCGGACGCAAATCCATCATCATCCCATTTATGTCTCCCCCATTGGTCTTTTTCCTGGCATCTCATGTCAACATATCTCCTCATTTCGTTTTTTGTCTTCTTCTCTGCATTTGTCCATACAACTGCTCTCATTTCGTTGTTTTCTTCCATTCTCTGCATGTGTCCATACCAGCGTAGTCTCATTTCTCTTACGTTCTCTTGTATACTATTCACTCCTAGCTCCTTTCTGATGTCCACACTCTTTACTTTGTTTCTCAGTGTTACTCCTTTAATTCTTCGCGACATCCTCATCTCTGTTTTCTCACGAATCTTTTCCTCCTTCTCTCTAACTGTCCAACATTCTGCTCCATACAGAAGTACTGGTCTAATGACAGTCATGTAGAGTTTGATCTTTAATTTCCTTGGCATTTTCTTGCCACTGATAACTCCGGATAGGTCTCTCCACTTGCCCCACGCTTCACTGACTCTTGCTCTTACTACTTCCTCTGATCCTTCTTCTTCACTGATGGTGACAACTAAATATTTGAATTTATTCACCTGTCTGAGGCTTGTGCCTTGGCTGTCTTTGATGTTTGCTTTTGTTCCTCTCCTGCTGCTGACCATCACTTCCGTTTTCCCGATTTTGACTCGGAAATATATATATATATATATATATATATATATATATATATATATATATATATATATATATATATATATATATATATATATATATATATATATATATATATATATAATATTATATATATACGTGTGTTGGCGTTGTATTTACCAACCAAGACACTGCTAGGGAAGGGTTGCTCAAAGAGTTGAATGAACCACGCCTCTGTCATTATCACTCCTGCTTGTGGACGCTAAGCACCGGCAATATATATGAATCGGGAGCGGCGATTCAGTTGCTTCTGTTTACAAATGCAAGAATCTTCTTAACGTGACAGTAGAGTACATCTTACGTAAGCACTGATGATAGTTCGTGCAGAGTAGCAGAGTTGGAGACAATAGACGCGAGATGCGTTGCTTGGACGAAGAAAACACCAGTTCACAAAGTGGTCGGAGAGAAAGTCTAAGTGTAACATAAATGCAACCTTTTGTCAGTTGTCTCGAACAGTGAGAGTGTGCATTGAAACTTCCTCGTTCAGACGACTATTTCTATCCAACCCTTCGGCTATTCGTTCGTACCATATATCATTTGTAGATAACCCGTTGTTGGTAGCTGCGCTCTGTCGCACGACCCTAGCTGTCGCCCTTGATATCCAGTGGAGCATGACCGAGCGCGTGCACATACGGTCCAAACAACTTCAGTCAACCGGTCAACGTTCGAGCTCATTCGAGCGCGGTGATCTAAGGGCGACTTCGATTGAGCTACCCGAGTAACGCGAGTACCAATCGAACATCCACGATCACTTGTTCACGTGACCATTCTTGACCTAGATAACCAATGTGAATCTTAAAGGTCGGTACCCGAGGCAATCGCGGTTTGGAGAAGAATCACTCGAGTAACTGACGTCAATTGCAGTGACAACCAATAGGGAACGTAGGCCCCTAACATATAAGCAATTAAACAATACACGACACAATCATTTAAATATGCATTCATTCTATTATGATAAAGTCACCACATTCTATGTATTGTCGTTTAAGACCAAAAACAAGATGAACATCAAAATGTACACACTGAACAACTGACTACTTTATTTAATTTATTTACATAAGGGGTTTGTCTCCGTGATCACGATCGTCGCTGCTCAGTTGGATTACTCTCGTAGTATTGCGTGCGCAGCGTTAATTACCATAAACCGGTTACCATGTTAGGGTTACGTGAGTTAGGGTTACGTGAGTTAGGGTTACGTGAGTTAGGGTTACGTGAGTTAGGGTTACGTGAGTTAGGGTTACGTGAGTTAGGGTTACGTGAGTTAGGGTTACGTGAGTTAGGGTTACGTGAGTTAGGGTTACGTGAGTTAGGGTTACGTGAGTTAGGGTTACGTGAGTTAGGGTTACGTGAGTTAGGGTTACGTGAGTTAGGGTTACGTGAGTTAGGGTTTCGTGAGTTAGGGTTACGTGAGTTAGAGTTACGTGAGTTAGGGTTACGTGAGTTAGGATTACGTGAGTTAGGGTTACGTGAGTTAGGGTTACGTGAGTTAGGGTTTCGTGAGTTAGGGTTACGTGAGTTAGGGTTTCGTGAGTTAGGGTTACGTGTGTTAGAGTTACGTGAGTTAGGGTTACGTGAGTTAGGATTACGTGAGTTAGGGTTACGTGAGTTAGGGTTACGTGAGTAACCCGAGTAGACCAATCGAAGTCGGCCTCTGTGGCTAGCGGGGGTCTACACAATAGGCGCCGTGTTGTGGTTGCAATGACGTCCAATGCTCCGTGCGCGAGTACCACAGCTTGATCAGTAGTGCTGTGATGTGACAATGTCTTAGCGCCACCAACAAGGCGGTCTGTCAGTTACGTACTCATTGTTCCTGACGCAGTCAGTGGAACAATGTCTTTCAAACGTCATGGCTGCTGCGGGCATACCTCCCTTGTTGTTTCGTCATAGAACTCTTATTGCTCTATTCATGTAGCTTTGGTTGGCCGGAAATTGCAAATCTGCATACAGCAGCTACATGTATATCAATCCTCATTACGGCCTCAAACTGCACACCACGATTACGTACGACTTTACATACAGTGGCCAAACAAATGCAAATTGCAAATGCGTGATTTTCTGAAGCTGTTGGGTAAAACAGAACACAGTCACTTCTGTTTGTGAGTTTCTCACCTTTATGAAGTTTGCGGTCATCTGATATCCGATATACGTTATTCGATACGCACGACATCCACGGCAATGTCCTCACGGAGAGGCTTCACTGGACGTAGATTTGAGAGTTGCATGACCTCTTAAAAATAACACATCGAATTGTTCTTACGCACAGCTAAGGATGCATAGCTGGATGCAGCACTTGGACAGACAAGACTCTGTCTGCGACACGACTTCACAGCGCGCAACATTACTTCATGGTCGACGGTGTCAAATGCAGCTGATTAATTAAGATGAACCTTGATGACGAAACTCTTATTGTATCAGGGTATCATTTTGCACATAGACAAAGACCGCTTCAACTCCTTTGGCGTAGGCCTACATGTGTAGGCTGCACGCAAACGTCTTATATTTTTGTATGCGATTAAAATATTGGGATATATGTTTAATAAGAACATCAAACAAAAGTCCCAAATGGAAACCAATTGTTTGATTAGAAGTGTGGGTAGATATAGATGATGTTGGCAATAGTTTCCTGTAGACTATTTTGTCTTCTTTGCATCATATCGATGATGCGCAGGTTCTTGTCGGAAAACAGAACGAAATACCCATCCTCCTAATATATTTCACATTATTTACATACTATTTGACACTTAATTATTATAACTATCAATTTGCAGCGACATTTCTGTGTAAACACGATTACATTTCATAATAACCATCATAATAAAATAATAATGCCAATAATACATTATTTTATATACCGCCATATAATTTTAGCATTGTTCTTCTTTCACATAATGTGCACGTTTTAACATGATTTCGAGAACGAAATATGTTTGTTAATTTACTGGAAGTCTTCCAAAGAAGTTTTGCAATGTTTCTTTGGATAAAGCAATTGTAATGTACATATTTAATTAGAGCTAAAATATCGTTTTAATAACATTTCCCAGGCAGAACGTAGCACAACCATTTAGACAACAACGTCTTTCTCTGTTGAAGACTCATCTCAGACATCTCCGTTGGTAGACAAAGTGAGGTCATGAGGTCGGCATTGACAACGCCTTTTTCCCAGGCAGACACCCGATCTTCCACACAGAGCCAACACCCAGATTCAAGCACCGAAGTCATCCAAAACCATCCGTTCGAACTTAGCAATGACCAAAGGAAGCTGGCAAAGAATTTTAAGATTTATCACGTAGTGTACAGCGTTGTGTGGTTCTCAAGCCTCATGCTTCTGGCCTCCTATGTGGCTAGCTTCAACGTCAGAACGATCTCGGTCATTGTGGCAGGCGAATTTTCTGTATGTACAATGTTTTCTTAGCACAATTACTATCATGTAATTTATTTATGTTCTTTTTAATGCTCTCACCAGTGCATACCAAAAGTGGTGTTTAATGTAAGATTGGACATTTACTATGTGTGATGAGTCATAGATTTCTCATTCAATTATTCTACTTAGAAATGTAAGCCAGTGTTGAGCGTTAAATAAACGATTTCGTGATTGAGATAATAAACCCAAATAGTTGGAGGCCTCCCTCGATTGTGTCCGTTTGTATGTTCATATTTAATACAATATATGGCGTCAAAATTCCGTAATTAATCTGATTATGACATGTCAACAAATAGTTAAACCAAACAGAAAATACAGAAACCACTCACGCCAAATAACGTTCGAAAGGTGAAGCCAGGGCAATCAATGGCTTTGTAGCGCTTACATTTTCCGGGCGTTATAAACGACCGGGAAAATGTAAGCGCCAGAGCGTTTCCGGCGGCCCTCTGGGATAACTATACAACGGCCCAATCTGTTCAGTATGTCATAATATCAACATACCCACTTGACGCACAAGTCCACTTCAACCATAAATGTGATATAAAATAGTATGGCTTAAATTGTAAAACAAGACGGAGTGAAACCATAGATATTTGAGAGACGGATTCACAACCCTGATTGTGTGTCGTAAAGTTTCATTCAAAGCGTAGGACTTGATGTTACAAAATATTAGCTAGTTTGTGATACAGCAAGTTCTGGCGAGCCAACGTGAACACTCAGACATCAACAATTCCCTTTATACCTTGTTGAAGAAGATTAAGAACAACTTCCTAAATTAAAGATTGAAAACGTCCTGAAGTCGTCGTATGTATAAATACACCTTGTAGTAAGCAAACATGCGGAACATAAAACAGCGGAGTAGAGCCTCTTTTCGTCCATTCGTTTTGGTTAAACTTACAAAATATGAAAACATGCATCGCTATAGTAAACTGATAATTACTTAATCATTAACATTAATAACAACAATTGAAATTTTGGTGATTACGTTTAATGCATGCAGAATTTGATGCGTTGATGTGAAGGTAAAGATGCATGTGATAAATTATTATTTATGTAGCATCGCCAACAATAATGTTTATATGTGAATATGAACATGCGTGCTTGATTGTTTGTATGTACGTGCGTGGATGTATATAGGGAGGGAGAGAGAGATGGAGGGAGAGAGAGTGAATGAGAGAGGGGGAGGCAGGGAGTGAACTAGCGAGGGAGGGAGGGAGGGAGGGAGGGTGGGAGGGAGGGAGGGAGGGAGGGAGGGAGGGAGGGAGAGAGGGAGGGAGGGAGGGAGGAGGGAGGGAGAGAGCGAGAGAGAGAGAAGAGAGGGAAAAGAGGAGAGTGGTGGAGAGAGGAGAGGGGAGAGACGAGAGGGGACGAGAAATGAGAGAGGTGAAGGGAGAGAGGAGAGATGTGAGGGGAGAGAAGAGAGATGCAGAGAGGGAGAGAGGGCGGGAAGGAGGGAAGGAGTGAGGAAGGGAGTGAGGCAAGGGGAGGGAGGGAGAGACCTCTTTGTATGTTAACAGTATACTAAATATAGTTACAGTTGCGTGTGTGCATAATGTGTTTGTGCAAACTAATTGAACACATATAGTAATATTTGTTTATATGTTTCAGTTTCTTTGCACTGGGATAAGTGGCCATTTCATGCGTGCTAAGAGAGCATATGCAGTAAGTGCACGTTGAAATAGAAAATATGAAGACAAAATCAGATCGCCAAAAATTGTCAAGCAAATCATGACATGTTAAATAGGATACTGCACGTTTTTAAAATGATATCGAACCAGCTGCAACGTATTTGCCTGGGCTGGGCCGAAAGCTAATCCCACAATCTCTACACATCATATATATGGACAGCGAATTGTTATTCATCACTTTACTATTCACCATTTAATTTTAATTTAGACGCTTTACTTATATTTCAAAAAGCTGGTATCGCTTCACGCGAGCGCACCAAAAAGAAAACCCGTGGGCGTTACCCGAACGAAACGAACATGTATACTTTACAATTGGAAAAATATATCAACATAAAGTCTATCAGTTTGCCTCAGTCTGCATGGCGGCGGTGATGTATACATGTGCACGTATAGTTGTGTACGTGTGCACGTATAGTTGTGTGCGTGTGCACGTATAGTTGTGTACATGTGCACGTATAGTTGTATGCGTGTGCAGGTATAGTTGTATACGTGTGCAAGTTTAGTTGTGTGCGATCCTAACAACACGGACATATTTGGATGCGTGTTTTTCAGACCATCGCCTTCTTGATCTTTTCAACCATCGAACTAATTGTAGTCATCTTCTCCTTCGTCCTGAGCGAGATGATGTGTTTCTTTGTCCTGATGGGACACTTTCATGGGTGGAACGTGAGTATCTTAAGACACCGCTTAGCATTGTAATATAATGTAATGCTCCAGGCTGCTCTAAAATGGCGATCTTCCAGGACAATAATATACATTATTACTATATATTACGTGTTTTAAGGAATACTTACCATCAATCGTAAACGTGTGAAAGGCGGCACGTGATGTTTCCTCATGTCATGATAACAGCTGCAGGTGAGCCGGGGCGTCAGGCCACTCTGAAAAGTCTGAATTTTTGTTTGAACGTTTCACGTTGTACTATTTCCTAGTACTTACTCATCTGTGATCTCGTATATACGGTGTACATATCACTGCATTCAGCTGGAAGAGTGTTTCCAGGATGTGTGCTGTAATATAAAAACATAATTCTATCAATTTTCTTCAATTGCTAGTTGGCTATTTTATCCGGTGTACACTCCTATTCAATGTAATAAATACATTAAGAACTAGAAATATTAATAAAACAGACATTATTGGTTAAACTGTTAGTATGTTACTAACCGTATCTATTATGTTGTATGTGACATATATCTAAGTTTGACTCTATACAATAACATTCTCCCGTATGAAGCGTTGGTGATTGTCCATGTTGTGTGTGTGTAGGAAATTGGCTGAACTAAAACATTATTTTACTTCCCTTCGACGGCTTAGAGGAATAAAACACCTTTGTTATTCTAAATTCACCAATATGTATCCAACCTTGCGCCGGTGGTTTCCTGCCACCGTCCTGCTGCATTTGTTGTCATTCATGGACGCTCTCCTGTGTCCCTCCCTACCAGGTATATTGGGGTGTTGTCACATTCGCTGTCATCGCTGCTGTAATTTCCATTGGTGAAGTGATCACGTTCCTCTGGTTTCTGGCAGCGGGCGTCACTGCCCTATTGGCAAACAAGAACGAGGTAAGTAGTAAAGAACTGCAAGAATTACATTCGAAATATATCCAAACCAATCCTGTGATATGTACGTCCATTTTGTAACAGCATGATTTCAGCCATACGCCTATACTATAAATATGCGTCAAATAAAATTGACAAATACTAATATGGAGACAACAAAAATTGAAGATGAAGATTATGATGACCGTTATAAAAACGATGCGGTTGTTGAGCAATACATATGAATATGTCGTTGTTGAATATGAAAATTAAAGTTATGATGATGATGATGATGACAACTATGGCAAGTATGACGATGAGAAAGGTTATTATGATGCTGAGGATGAAAATAGCGAACAAGAAGATAACAAAACTAGTTGAATTTAACCCCTTATGTGGAAACAAACCGCACGTTTTTGGTGCTGTCCACCTAAAGGATCAGTACAGGCCAAAAATTTACAACCACAGTCAACACTATCACATCAACGTTAAACTCGGGTAAGATCTCAAAGTGGAAGATTCCAGTGCACCGTCCGATATGAGGGAGGCTCACATCTCGCCCGCGACACAATACATGACAACTAAGCGCGGAGTCTTGTCGTCGGTCACGATTCGTCAGGTGCACAAGTGGACTATATATAATATACATGCGTATGAATTCATTGGTTCTCTCTCTCTCTCTCTCTCTCTCTCTCTCTATATATATATATATATATATATATATATATATATATCCTTCCCTCCCTCCCTCCCTCCCTGCCTCCCTGTCTCTCTCCCTCCCTCCCTCCCTCTCCCCCCCCTCTCTCTCTCTCGAACACCTTTAGAATCAATAGGCATGTTACATCTTAATGTGTAATGATGACTATCACGATGCGTAGTAATTAGATGTAATCTTTTATGAGTGACAGCGACAAAGTAAATTCGGCACAACAGTAATGCTAACATGTTGTTGTATGCAATACATAGGTGTATTCAGCGTCGTGCTATGTTAGTATTTCGAGTTCAGTGACCGTCTAACACGGAAGCATAGAAACACGTAGTGATGATTGGCCTTCCAAAAAAAAACAAAGCGTTCATGCAACGTCATGTTTTTATTCAATAATGTATTTTCTTGTAAAGTTTAGGTGTAATATTCGTAATTATAGTTACAAATTGTTTTTGCTTACCACTTTATAGGCATTAACCTCACAAAATTATCTTTTGTTTTTCTGTAATCAATCACCATTGTCACATATGTTTTAACATTGGGTATACTTACATTTGTCGCAATGAAGTGTTTGTTGCTAATTAGGATCAGACGTTCAAGTTGCCAACATTTCCGGGCAAGGAATCAAAGGCAATAGGATGTACTCAGTGGGGAAACGCCTTTGGACTCACACTGTCTGCCACAGCTGGATTTGTACTATATGGATCGTTTCGTGCCATCGGCGTTACGAACCTGGTCGTATTTATTATAGTAAGTATTGGGATATTTTGTTAAATTAAAATTTAAGCTATTTGGATAGTTAGTATATATATATATATATATATATATATATATATATATATATATATATATATACACGCACACACACACACATTATTGTATGTGTGGTGTGTGGTGTGTGGTGTGTGGTGTGTGGTGTGTGGTGTGTGGTGTGTGGTGTGTGGTGTGTGGTGTGTGGTGTGTGGTGTGTGGTGTGTGGTGTGTGGTGTGTGGTGTGTGGTGTGTGGTGTGTGGTGTGTGGTGTGTGTGTTTGTCTTACGGCATGCTGTAATGCTGATTCGTCGTTTGCAGTGGATTTTTCTCGGAGGTTCTAATACCATACTAATGATAAATAGTAAGAGTAACGTTAGCCGTCAACTAGTGTCACTGTTCCGTTTCTTTCAGTCTGTCACCACTGGGGCATGTGCATTCGTTGCTGCAAACACTAAGAAGAAGTTTGCAGTAAGTGCATTTCAGCTTTACCTAGTATTAATAATTGAATAATACTCGTTAAAAAACAACAGATGCAATTCACACGTACCAAACATGGATGCAACGTTTATCGTTCTAATATCTACATTCTCAAAGTACAAGAACACTTATCACCCCAAAACGTAATGATGACATAGTGAGTGCAACAATATAGTATGCATATGCATGTTCACACAATAATAATGCAAACATATACATAATAGTAAAGTTAGTACAAGTGTACATTATCATTGTGATTAAGAAACTAAAACATGTTGAGGTGTGTGGCTCCCATTTAGACAGTCGCTATCACAGGAACCATCACAGTACTAACTGAATGACCTACTAACATATCGTGTTGGCCTTTTCAACATTTAAGCCGTATATTTGTCTGAGAGCAAATGTTTACTGAATCTACTAATTTAATAAAAATGTATGCATATACCGAATTAGCTAATTAGTATTTCCGTCCATTTATTAACGATTAATAATAATAATTTTGACGACATGAGTTACAATTTTGAATTGTACATGTATCATTATATTTTCCCAAGTACACGTGTTTGGCATAAATAAAACATCGCAGAATATGAGTGTACACCTTTTCTTTCAGTATTTAGGGAATATCGTTTATAATGTAAGGCAGGTTATATTTAAGACATTGTTTGGCAAATTCATATTTGATTTTGGCAGTATATGCATTTAGATTTCCGAGTATTGTAATGATGTATATGTCAATTAAAGCAATAAACAGGCAGATTGTTATATACATATCTAAAAATAAAATTTCTTTTAACTTTAATTGAACTTTAACAAGGCTTGTTGCTTAAAAGGTTGGTCAAAGTATGTGAATTATAAAAATTATCCAGTAATCGATATGAAAAGAACAATTGTTTTAAGAATTTTGTTAATATGTTTCCATTGTATCTCCATGCCATAATACAACAATTTATATGTGGTAACATTAAGTCGTCATGTAAGATTAAAATAAATTATAATGGTACTAAATACGCCAAAAAAAATTGAACATTCATTACACACCTTTTCTGTGTTTTGTTTTCAGTTATAATTCTAATCAAGCATTATTCCCCAAAAATTCCTCTACTTCTCCTATATATTTTATATTATATATTTTAAGTGATAGGGGTTGTATCCCTTTACTCGGGACATTCAACTACCATGGACAGGTAATCATTTATGAAATATTCAGTTGAGTTATATCTTGTGAATTAAAACATTTAACGTACTAAATAAAATGGTGTCATCTGCATATATTATCAATTTAAATATGCTACCTGCCTGTGAAAAATTATTTATATAAACAATAAATAACAGTGGCCCAGTTATTGAACGTTATGGAACACCAACTACTATTTGGAGAATTCCAGATGTTATTTAATTGATTTCTACAGTTTTCATTTATTTCTACTGTTTATTTTCTATAGTTTGTAATGAATAGTGGAATTGTGCTACAAATGCCATAATATTTCAATTTATTTAATAATATAGTGTGGTCAATTGGTGTCAAAGTTTTTAGAAAGATCGAGAAATATGCTAATTGGAGTATCATTTTTATATATTTCCGTTACAGTTATATCTACCAGTTGTAATGCGGCAAGTTCAGTTCAACGTTATAGTCTAAAGCCTATTGATACAAATCAATTTTTAATAATATCAAAAATCATGAAATGTGGCGTATTTTCTAATACTCCTATATGTAGTTTACAGAAGAAGTTATATATCAGGGACCCTTTTGTTTGAGTAAATCTGGTAGGAAGAGTTATTTGTGGCCAAAAGACTGCGCGATGTTAAGGTAGCAACAAACTTGCTATATATAATTTTCATTTCTTTTTAACAATTTTATATTAAAGTCTCCTTCAGCGTGTCCTAAATTGTTTAATCACGCGTTCTCCTCGTTTTTCTTGCTCAGTGCCGCTTCTAAAATCATCGCATGGGCTCCCTGTGCACTATCGCATCATTTTCAAGATGTGTACAATAGCCTATCAAGCACTCTCATCTACACAACCAGCATATCTAAATTCAATGCTAACTCCAGCAAGAAATTCCAGACAGCTACGCTCAACCAGTAGTAACCTTCTTTACATTCCTCGGGTGAAAACGAAAGCCGGGACCCGAGCTTTCTCGGTTGCCGCACTAACGGTGTGGAATTCGCTTCCTGCCAGTGTTAAATCAGAAGGTAATAATTATAGTGTCATTCCGCTGACGTCTAAAAACCTATCTCTTTAATGCTGCCTATCCTCCTTAGCCTCCTAGCTTATTCACCCATCCATTGACGGCTCACGAATTGTTCTACGATTAGGAATTTGTTTAATCCCTTGGGTTTATCGCGCCACTGAGCTTGATCTTCGAGGATATTGGCGCAAAATAAGTCATTATAATTAATTTTGGTTATTATTTTCCAATGATTTAAAAACTTAAGAAAATACATTAATAGAAGCATTTATTTGTTCATTTTGTGTTCTGGTATGCCTATGCATATTCCCAATGGTTAATGTTTTTGACAAATTACCATGATTTACTTGATTATTATACCATCTTTCCTTCCATACTCATTAAACCTTCCGAGTTCTCATACTAATTCAGATTCCTTATTACTTCTACCTCTAATTTCTGCAATAAAACCTAGCCATTCTGGTATACATTATTCAGTATGTTACGATTGACACAAGTTAACTTTACATCCTTGTTAACTTCCGCTAATTTTGATCGCATAATATCCCAAATTATGATAGAAGGATAACAGGGATGAACCGGGGAGGTAGGCATATAATATAAACATCATATAAAAATATCAAACTAAATTATAATTAAGAAACAACTGTATGAAAAAAGCATATGCATCCACAGGCAGTGGGAAAATTTATTATCAAATGTATTATAATAATGTAAAGATTATCACACAAAAACACGTCATCGCGTAAATTTTAATGCGACGATATCGTGACACATTGTATACTAATTGTCTTAACACAATCTAATCACTTTTCTTCTGCACACGTCGTGTGCGTGCATTGAGAACAATAATTAAGTACTTACCCAATGTTATTCGACTATTTTTCAGGTTGCTGCCTTCCTGGTGTTGTCGATCGTCGTTTTCTGTTGTGACGTTGTACTTCTTGTCTGGGGTCTGAGTGACACTAGCTACATGATATCATCTGGACCTTCTTACGACATTTACGGTGTTGACAATTACGAGATCACTACCACGCCCTGGGACAGGAGAGGCTCTAACAATTTCCATTACCACAACGTCAACCAATATGACGTTTGGGTATTCTCTTGGCTTCCTTACTGGGCTTACGATTATTATAGTGAACGTTGGCATCACTTCACGGACGATGCTGAATGTCACATCTCTGGAAATCTTTACAAAAACCAAATGTTGCTGAGTAACCGCCATCACCTTTTTGCGAACGATTTTTTGGATTAATTTTTTCGCCTTTTGCCTTCCGAAAATAAAAGTTAGGAAACAATTTTTCATGTTTCATTGTTTGAAGGACGAGTTATATTTCTTCTAATTTTGATTGTTTCAATTGATAGTAAACTAGTTGGTAGGATTTGCCCTGTTACACTCTACCAGCAGCCGCCAACTTGCTTCATTTCTCACATCCCTCCCTTTTCATTTATCCAAAACCTTTTCCCGGTTTACAAGCTGCAATTCAACGCATTTAATTTTCGCCCCTACGGGTGGGCCGTTTATAGGGCTTCAAATGTGTGGCCTCCCCCACCCGAAATTTAAAATTTTTATTGATTTCGCACGGCCCCGAAAAAGTTTTATTTAATTTTATTTAATAACATATTTATTTGCGAAATTTTAAACCAAAATTTGGAACCTAAAATTTTTATAATAATTAATATAAATATATATTTTTATATTATTATATAAAATATATTTTATTTAATGAAATAACAAAAGATTGACTAAATTATTATTTAAAAAACAATTTATTTATTGGGGTTGGGGTTAGGGAAGGAAAAATAGGGGATAATTTTTAAATTTCTAAAAAATCCCCGGTGTCCCTTTCCTATCATATATTAATAACTGTTTACCTTTTAACTAAAATGTTTAATATTATTTTATTGATTTTTTTTTATTTATCACAATTAATACTTTAATTTGATTAACGGTGTTGAAATTGTATCATATTAATAATTTTATTTTTTTATTTACGTTATTTTTTAATTAGTTCTTTATTTGTATTTTTTACTGTAAATATTATTTGACCAAAAAATTCAAATTTATAAAATAATGGTGGGATCCTATGAAATCACATGTAACGGTGATTGGCCCCATTTAATTTAATTTATTAAATATACCGTATTTTTCTGCTCTGTTATATATAAAATATATATACTATCGCGCGTGCAATCTACTTTTATATGTACATTCTACTTTACTACTATTTTTGCATTATACGACCAACATTGCTTTCAAATTCTTCTTAAATAATAATACTTTATTTATTTATGTGTGTGAAAATCCCCCCTTGTGGTGTTTTCTGTTGTCAATCCAACCCCTTCTTTTCGGCATGAAACGGGGTGCCCAAAAGGTTCAATAAATTGTTAGTTCACCCTTCGGTAAACCGGGTTTTCTGTAGTTTTTACTGCCTGTTCTCTTAACGTTGCATGTTCTTGTGTATTTTTTCACAGATCTTTTGGATTTTCTTTTTTGCATTTCCACAAAATTTGCTTTTTTTTGGTCATCGTTATGTCGGAAGTGCCCGTTCAATGTGGTGGTGATTAGCGGGATATACTTTCCAATTATTGCCCTCCTGAATGAAAACAAATCTAGGAGATCATCTCAAAACGCGGATGTTCTGCACTTTCAGAAATTGTGTTTTCCTTGATATTGAAATACAAAATGTGGATCTTAATTATTGTGGTATTAATCAAGCAAATATATATGTTTACTGAATACAATATGATTACTATGTCGTTCAAACAGTTTTACTGTATGTATACATGTTCAAAACGTCTACACATATGCGAAATGTATCATTAGACGCCCTTGTGCATTCGTTGTTCATTCAGTTCATGCGAAAATATAGCTCAAATTTAGCTAAGTATTTTCGCGCCGTTAGTGTTACCTGATAACACTGAACGGCACAAACGTGTCGCCATCATTACAATGTTGACTCCAGCCACAGAGCAACTTGGCGGAAATGTGATAAGAACGCAAATTAATCACGCAGAGACTCTGGTTTGAGCTCCTGGAGAGAGTGCTTTATGTTCAAATCGATACGTAAACATTATTTTTCGAAGTATCCCTTGTCATTTCGATTGCTCATTGCTGACATCAGTGTGAACTGCGTGTTGGACAGACGGAAGACTCGGTACAGCAGCCTGCCGGCAACGCCAAAAGACACAGACAATCATCGAAGAACCAGCCTCGCCGCGTGGAGCAGCAGTCGGAGTACCCACTACGGGAGAGAGGGGACAGACCTCTGGACCACGGTGAGGACGACAGCAGTAGCAACCATCTTGATGTGGTATTACAGCTGGATAGGTTTGATATTCGTGAGGTGTGCATATGAAAAGAACGATATTGTTGTTTATTCCAACCACAGCAATTAAGAATCACATAATCCCTTTCTATAAAGAAAATGAGTCACGATGGAGCTCATCCCCCCTTTTTCTGGTCTACTTGTTTTATTTGTGTTCGTCTCCAGCTTAATGCATTCCTCAGTTCGTCCTTTCGTCTCCCTACTTCACGTTTGGGTACTGTTGGAAGATATGCTGTTGTAGAATCAAATGCGACAATACCCGGTATCAAGGTCTCGCTGACCGTAATGCAAGGGGTGCCCCAGTGTATCAAGGTATGTCGGCATAGTTTTATTATGGAATAACGGCGAACATGCATACGTTTCAATACTGTATCATTAGTTGTCTCAAGTGAGCGTTCGACACCCGTATTACGTCGTGCAATATCCTTAAGGTGTCGACTGTTTACGTTCTTCCGTCAAACTCACTTGGTATTGCATACTACAACATATGCAAACATTATCAATTTATTGTCTCGTGTCTTCCACACACCAGGTGTGTATGCGGGTCTTGACGAGCGCAGAGAACCAGAAGTGCCGTCGACTTATCAAGGACTAGGTGTGTGAGTTACATGTCCGAGTACGACACACGTAATGCTTTCGTTACATAGACATTTGCGCCTATTATGTGGTTTATCCAAAATTTATAACAATTACTGGTACCGGCGCAACGTTCTACCGTCCGAGAGTTTGTTTGTTCGCAGTTCCGGTATCGACGTAGTTAGATGGCAACATTTATGTATAACTTTGTATACTTTTTGTAGAGTTGTTCAAAGGTTTAATGCTCTATACTTTGTGTAAACATATTTTTAAAAGAAGTAAGATTAAGGTCATCCGGCTTCTGAAAATCATCCCATTAAGTTCGTTTGCATTTAAATATATTTTCTCGCATCGTCCTTTCGTTTTGCTACAGTACGTTTGTGTAGTGTTAAAACATAAGCTTTTGTAGACCGCTATCAGAGCCTCAATGAAAGTCACCCAGGAGATCTTCCAATGTATCAAGGTCAGTCAACATACATAAATTGCAGAGCAATATCATTGTACATTTTCCTCATGTAAGGTTCAACCTATATATTCTCTTGACAACGTGTTCTTTTTGTTCTTCCATCAAATTGCGTTGCAACATGTTTAATAGCAAGCGAATTATATATGTGTGTGGTAGCTACATCGACCACACAGTCACAGCGATATGTAAGTGAAATGCACTACACGGATTTGTATATAATAATGATAATAGTTAATAAAGCCGAATACTCATAATTTGCTCAAAGCATTGTACATGCAGAATTCAATAAAATAATTCAATTAATGTAATAAGCATATTCACGTGTCAACCAATCGGGGTAGAAGAATTCGCTCAGGCCATTTTAACAATCTGCCCCGCCAGTCCACGACATTCCATGTTCCCAAAAACCTGCCTTGTCTGGTATGAAACAGTCGCCGAACAGGAATGGTCGCTTTCTGGACCATCCTGCCAATTGGATCCCGCTAACATTGCTGGTATCAGGTTATGTTGTCATCGTCTGTGGGACGCGAATCACAGCGATGTGATGCACATGGCAGCGGTGGACGTACGAATCACAGCGATGTGCTGCACATGGCAGCGGTGGACGTACGAATCACAGCGATGTGCTGCACATGGCAGCGGTGGACGTACGAATCACAGCGATGTGTGAATGGGGGGGTGGACGTACGAACAAGCGATGGTACGGCAGCGGTGGGCGTGAACCGCGATGTTACAGGGAAAACGGTGACGTACGAATCACAGCAGTGCCGCACATGGCAGCGGTGGACGAGAATCAAGCGATGTGATGCACATGGCAGCGGTGGACGTACGAATCACAGCGATTTCTGCCCTGGGAGCGGTGGGCGTACGCAAGCGATTTAGCACATGGCAGCGGTGGACGCGAACACAGCGATTTCTGCACATGGCAGGGGGGACGTACGAATCACAGGGTGGAGCCTGGCAGCGGTGGACGTACGAATCACAGCGATGTGTGCACATGGCAGCGGTGGGGTGAATCACAGCGATTTCCACATGGCAGCGGGGAAAGACAACACAGGAGTGTGACATGGCAGCGGTGGACGTACGAATCACAGCGATGTGATGCACATGGCAGCGGTGGACGTACGAATCACAGCGATGTGATGCACATGGCAGCGGTGGACGTACGAATCACAGCGATGTGTGACATGGCAGGGTGGACGAAACACAGCGATGTGATGACATGGCAGCGGTGGACGTACGAATCACAGCGATGTGCTGCACATGGCAGCGGTGGACGTACGAATCACAGCGATGTGATGCACATGGCAGCGGTGGACGTACGAATCACAGCGATGTGCTGCACATGGCAGCGGTGGACGTACGAATCACAGCGATGTGATGCACATGGCAGCGGTGGACGTACGAATCACAGCGATGTGCTGCACATGGCAGCGGTGGACGTACGAATCACAGCGATGTGCGCACATGGCAGCGGTGAACGTACGAATCACAGCGATGTGTGCACATGGCACGGTGGACGTCGAATCACAGCGATGTGATGACATGGCAGCGGTGGACGTACGAATCCAGCGATGTGTGCACATGGCAGCGGTGAAAGTACGAATCACAGCGATGTGATGACATGGCAGCGGTGGACTACGAATCACAGCGATGTGCTGCACATGGCAGCGGTGGACGTACGAATCACAGCGATGTGCTGCACATGGCAGCGGTGGACGTACGAATCACAGCGATGTGATGCACATGGCAGCGGTGGACGTACGAATCACAGCGATGTGTGCACATGGCAGCGGTGGACGTACGAATCACAGCGATGTGATGCACATGGCAGCGGTGGACGTACGAATCACAGCGATGTGATGCACATGGCAGCGGTGGACGTACGAATCACAGCGATGTGATGCACATGGCAGCGGTGGACGTACGAATCACAGCGATGTGATGCACATGGCAGCGGTGAACGTACGAATCACAGCGATGTGATGCACATGGCAGCGGTGGAAGTACGAATCACAGCGATGTGATGCACATGGCAGCGGTGGACGTACGAATCACAGCGATGTGATGCACATGGCAGCGGTGGGTACGAATCACAGCGATGTGATGCACATGGCAGCGGTGGACGTACGAATCACAGCGATGTGATGCACATGGCAGCGGTGGACGTACGAATCACAGCGATGTGATGTACATGGCAGCGGTGGACGTACGAATCACAGCGATGTGATGTACATGGCAGCGGTGGACGTACGAATCACAGCGATGTGATGCACATGGCAGCGGTGGACGTACGAATCACAGCGATGTGATGCACATGGCAGCGGTGGACGTACGAATCACAGCGATGTGATGCACATGGCAGCGGTGGACGTACGAATCACAGCGATGTGATGCACATGGCAGCGGTGGACGTACGAATCACAGCGATGTGATGCACATGGCAGCGGTGGACGTACGAATCACAGCGATGTGATGCACATGGCAGCGGTGGACTACGAATCCCGCATTGATGCACATGGCAGCGGTGGACGTACGAATCACAGCGATGTGATGAATGGCAGCGGTGGACGTACGAATCACAGCGATGTGATGCACATGGCAGCGGTGGACGTACGAATCACAGCATGTGATGACATGGCAGCGGTGGACGTACGAATCACAGCATGTGATGACATGGCAGCGGTGGACGTACGAATCACAGCGATGTGATGAATGGCAGCGGTGGACTACGAATCACAGCGATGTGATGCACATGGCAGCGGTGAAAGTACGAATCACAGCGATGTGTGCACATGGCAGCGGTGGACGTACGAATCACAGCATTGATGCACATGGCAGCGGTGAAAGTACGAATCACAGCGATGTGATGAATGGCAGCGGTGGACGTACGAATCACAGCGATGTGATGACATGGCGCGGTGGACTACGAATCACAGCGATGTGATGCACATGGCAGCGGTGAAAGTACGAATCCAAACGTTCTCACTGGCAGCGGTGGTAGTCAATCAAGGGTATATCACAGGGAGGGTGGACGTACAATCACACGAAAGATCACATGGAGCGGTGGACGTACAATCACACGATGTGAGTACTGGCAGCGGTGGACGTAGAACCAGCGATGGAGACTGGCAGGGTGGACATCGAACCAGCTTTCAATCAGGGTAACTACAATCACCGTGTGCGCACGGCACTGGGATAAATACAGCATATGATGCCATCACGGTGGGACACGAATCCGGATGGGGGACACAGCGGGGGCTAAATCAAGCGTATGTGCCTGGCAGGGTGGACGTACGTCCGCGTTGACACATGGCAGGGTGGACTCGTCAAGCGATGTGATGTACTGGCACGGTCATAGAATAAGGTGTGATCAATGGCACTGGGCTAAATCACAGCGATATATCCTGGGAGCTACGTCGAATCACAGCTGTGATGCAATGGGCGGTGGAGTAGAATACGCGATTTGTAATGGACGGGGGAGTACAATACAGGATTAATGTAAATGGAGCGGTGGACGTACGAATAACGATGTATACTGGAGGGTCGTACAATAAGCATTATAATATATAAATAAATTATACATATATAAATACGCGATGTATGAATGGCACGGGGGAGTACGAAACACATTATCAATCGCGATGGACTAAATACGCTATTAGTTGACCTGTGACGCTAAGCTAATCTGATTCCACTTGAACCAGACTTTCCACACTTTTGGGAATGTTACGCTTGCAATCAGTTTACAACTTGCAACATCCCCTGCACCTCCGGATAGAGAACCTACTTTGTTGTCATCCTCTGCGGGGCAGTTGGTTCGATTCGATTTAGAAAGGACGCCAGCGAGTGGAAGGACGGTGTCAATGTGTGGCACCATCGCAACCAGTCCTTTCTCAGATCACGGGTCCAAACTAGCCAATGCCTTACCCCGTGTGTCGCCAACGCGGACGAAACAATTAATATGTATTTAATAAATAACTAGAACCTTTATTAATCGTTACATGTCTTCATCTAACCAGGAATGTACACGACTCCTGGATACCGGGGAGAACCAACAGCCCCGTCTATATATCAAGAACTGGGTATGTGTTCCGTGTGCCAGGGTTGGACGTATATTGTGCTTTCTTTGTGCCCTTGCCCGCTTTAGCAAAACATCTACTGGCATTATTAATTGTGTTGTACTGCTGTCCTAAAGCTCTGCACTTTGTGATCTGGTAAACCTTGTCACGGTTTCCATGCAAAGACAATAAGGTGTGCAATTTCATTTTGGATCTTATCAACCAATCGTCTTTATAATTGGCAACTGAAGAACGATATTTTATACCTTTGCTAGTTCTACTTGATCCCGATATTGTCTTTTCCCTGACAAGACCCTGTGCACTGACCAATTAGAGTTGTCTGTGTAAAGGTAGATAGAGTGAGATACGCTGCATCTTGTATAATAGGTTAACGTCCATGAAGTTATACAAAAATATAATCATGTATTTTATTAATTTTTCGTAAACTCTATAAGTATAAAGACGTATAGCTTACGTACATCAAGTAAATATAACCGTTAAATATGTCATAACTTGTTGATGTGGTTTTCTTTCTCTTGTTACTTAAATAATGTGTGTGCACATATATATATATATATATATATATATATACATATATATATATATATATATATATATATATATATATATATATATATATATATCTAATATATATATTAATTAAAATATGTTGGCCACTTTTTGTGGAAATGTGTAATTCTTTGCCAAACACCATTATTCAAATATCGCCGTATGATTTAAACAAATAATAATAATCGCTATAGTAATAATGGAAATAATAAAAATAACAGTAACTGTTGCACCTACAAGCAACAAAACAAATTAAACAACGGCTTGTTGTTACTTGAAACCAACTTTGTATATATACCTCTGCGAGTATTACCTGATTGGTCTTGTATTTTGTCTACAGATCCACCACGAAGATGAAGGTGCAGTGAGACGACATGCCAATAACATACGTCAACGTCTTGGCGCTTAGGCAGCTGATCAATTTGATGTTGCCTTATTTTTATAGTAATTTGCATTCATTCGCACTGTTTGCTAAAGCAAGCTTTTGCTAAGCTTTACATGTCAGTTTTCTTTGCATGTGATGAGCACTGAAACTAGTTAGACATTACGTCACTCGGCACGAATGGGCGAATGGCATTCATTCATCGTAAGATGGTATCGATAACTACCTTCGATAGTTCGCAGACAAAACAAAGACTAGCCATGACGTATGCCGAGTTTTTTGAATTATTAAGATAGATCACGTGAGATGGTTACATTTACAATGCATGTTTTACATTGTCGTTCCGCACACTGTGTGCTAACAAACATTATGTATCGTCTGTATAACTAAACACAAAACAAGGTCACGCGTCCTTGTTGCTGACGGTGGGTGTTATTGTAGCATGGTCACACAATCTGGGCAGTTATACCGACCACGGTTCACGGTTCACGCGGAAGCTAGATCACGTCCACCGAGGCTCTGCTTCGGATCTCACTGCCTATGACGCTTAATTATTAAATTTGTAGAACTGTATTGATTAATAATTATCGTTTCTTTTACTTCCATCCGGAGCATAAGGTACATTCGTAACACGCTTAGTCAAGTGTGTGTGCGTCATTAAACGCTAATAAGAAATGTTCAGTGTCTCCGTTTTTAAAACATAATTATCAAAATGGCAGCATTCGCATGCAATATACTTAACATCTATCACACACTCACACACACCAATTAAATACTTAAACTTAGCCCCCACTTAAAGCTGCTCCCTCCACTCGTTTGCTAATCGCCAAACCGGTTCTTTTATGACCAGATGTGTAATGTGTTAATAGTTTAACAAAAATGCACAGTCAGTTAATTTTTTAATGCGTACTTGTCATTTTTTTATCGTAAAAAAAGAATCGCCGTTACACCGGGTATAACTGGCGAAACAATCAGCAGCTGCCGACGTCCTTTGCTTTTTGGGTCACGTGCTTTATGCGAGATCGACCTACTGCGGCACAATAACAAATCGCACGTGCTTTTGCGCGTCATGACTAAGATTCCAAAGGCAAAGTTATTCTTCAATGGAGGTACGCATTAATTGCATTAACGCAGTTAGCAACAAGAGCGAGTAGTCGGGGGGCTAATCCACTCTTGTGAACGTCTACTCGACGCGGGTTCTCTAACTTGTAAGATTATCAGTGTCGCTGACAACGCAAGCCAGTTTGAGTTGACAGTCGCCAATATCGCTCGGCATCACTCAGCCAGACACAACCTGTGTTGATATGTATCGTTATTGTATTTGATTACGCAGGATCTTGTTAATAAACTTAGTAATTGCGAAGGTACATATCCACAGAGAATAGATGACGGGAAGGAGGAAATGATAAATA
>JAODUO010000807.1:0-200000 GCA_025642075.2 Ridgeia piscesae | reverse complement strand
TGTGTGTGTGTGTGTGTGTGTGTGTGTGTGTGTGTGTGTGTGTGTGTGTGTGTGTGTGTGTGTGTGTGTGTGTGTGTGTGTGTGTGTGTGTGTGTGTGTGTGTGTGTGTGTGTGTGTGTGTGTGTGTGTGTGTGTGTGTGTGTGTGTGTGTGTGTGTGTGTGTGTGTGTGTGTGTGTGTGTGTGTGTGTGTGTGTGTGTGTGTGTGTGTGTGTGTGTGTGTGTGTGTGTGTGTGTGTGTGTGTGTGTGTGTGTGTGTGTGTGTGTGTGTGTGTGTGTGTGTGTGTGTGTGTGTGTGTGTGTGTGTGTGTGTGTGTGTGATCAGTGAAACCATTGTCTTGTGTTATAATGTTAAGGCTTTTAGCGCTCAACATGTTCATTTTTGTTATTGTATGTATAGTTGCTTGTGTTTATATTTATGTATGCGGATTGCGTATTATAACTTGTAATGACATGATTTGTATATAAACCAAGGATATTCGCTTCCACAATACACACCGGTTTGTGTGGTGTATAATGTGTACTTTGTGTTACCCTCGAAGTAAAACAGATACGTGTGTTATACATTACACACCGCGTTGTTTTATTTATTTTTATTAGTATTAATAATGGCAATTTGTATAGGGCCCGTATCCGCGCTTCTACATATAAAACATCATGTTAAAAGAATACTATTAATCCCAATAAAGCGACATTTTTAGACAAACAAAATTAATAATATAATTACCATTCAGTATAGTAGTAATAAAAACGGTGTAAAATAAAGTTTCTAAAAATGTATATACAATAATAATAAAATAGTTTCAAAAATGTGTTAGTGGCATAAAATGTATACAGTCCAGAACATGTCCGAGGGAAAGTCCACATGTATCACTCAAAGTAAGCTTTAAAAAGATGTGTCTTCAATGCTGTCTTGAAGACTGTTGCGCTGGCTCTGATATTGTTTGCTGCGGATACGGTGAACGATCGCGTTCCCCGCGAGTTTTTAGATTTCTGTTCTGTTAATAGCAGATTAACTAAATTGTTTGCAGAGCGCATATTTCCACGGAGAGGTTCGTACAGTTTAACAAGGCTACACAAGTAAGTAGGCGAGACACCGTGGATTGTCTTGAACACAAACATGGAGATTTTGAAGATAATTCTCTGTTCGATTGGTAGCCTTGTAGTTGTTTGAGGATAGGTGTGATGTGAGTACATTTCCTGGAGAGGGTGACAAGTCTGGCAGCAGTGTTTTGTAATCGCTGGAGTCGTTTTAGCTGCGTTTTGTTGAGGCTGTGAAGTAGTGAATTGCAAGTGTCCAGTCTAGAAGTAATGAGCGCGTGAGTGAGTAGTTCCGTAACCGGCTGATTGATATGCTTACGAATCGTTCCAATATTTTTGATTGATACACACACAGCTCTGGGCACTTTCGCGATGTGTTCATCCATGGAAAGGTTCTCATCAACGATAACGCCGAGGTTCGTGACACTGTCGGTAGGAATGATTAGACGGTCAATGTATTGAAACTTCAAAAACACTTCGTGTCATACGAAAGTTCGTAAACGTATAACCATGACTGATTATATCAGCGGTTCTTAAAGGGAATAAAAACACCTACTGTTTGAATCAATAGTATAATGCATGCTGCTACACAGCGTCATGTCCACAAAGCCAAAAACAATTAAAAAAACAAATAAAAAATTAGAAATTTCACATTTTGTGCTATGTCATTGGACTTTTTCGAATATGCATGGTTTTTTCCGCCCTTTCTAGATGCCCAGTTGTGACGTCAGACAAGACACGTACATATTGGCATCAGACACACTTTCACTGCATTCAGAGCATGTTTACAGGGATAACTTTTGAGTCGGAACGTGCGTCAAAATTAATTATGGTGCGATATTCCGGTATACTACAAACATTGGTCATCGCAGAGAACATACGTCTATCTAAAGGTTCCACACGAATCAAATTTTGTAGAAACATTGAAGCCAGGTGTTTGGCGCGGAGGCCTGTCTGAGCTTCGAGATCGACGCCCATCTTCGCCTCGTTTTCAATGTAATTTTATCAATTGCAGCACCGGTGATGCAATTTAACATAATTTAAATGTATTTAACGTCCCGTATAAACGTTGTGTAAGCCATAAATAATCATTAATATTCCGATGTGTGAAGGAAGAATTATATATTTAACATAACCCTTTAAATGCTTTCGCTTTTACAATCGGAAGAACACCGGTTCGAACCCGACACGATATATTTCATAAAATAATAATTATAAATCGAATAACACATAAATGATGTAGACTACTGCCTGAATTTGTATTATTGTTGTAGTATTTATGTATACGCTATGAAAATATGTTAATTGTAGACCAATATAACGACGATGTATGTATAAACTGGGTCGCCAAGTCATTTCAGATGGGTCGAGAAGAGTCTTTACTGATCCTTCAATTTGTTTGCGGCCTCGTGCATAGGGGCATACCTGGTGTGCGCAAAATGTATATTTAAAATATTTGAATTTCGTCAATTCTAAACTGTTGTGTCTCTGTAATATACAAAATACTGAGAGATTATCCATCTCGAAAATGGGAGATTCGGCACTGCTGAATATTTTGCGTGCTATAGTTTTTTACGTGGATAAAGGTGCTGATTTAGTTATTTTTACTTGTACATGCAGCAAGCAAGCATCGTTCTAGTTTATAATTTAGATATGAGATGAATATTTATTTGATCATTCTTTATTTTATAATTATTTTATTTATGAAATTATTTTAAATAGCGAGCATGTCCCGCGGCCAAAAACTGAGTCGCAATTATTATTATTATTCTAGCGCCGTATCCATAAGCCATGTTTATTTTATTAAACGTTGAATAGTTCTTATTATGCATAGTAATGTTCTAACTGTCAACAAAACTTTGCGACGTTTCATAACCCATACATTCTTAGTATATTCTAATAATAATAATTGTTTTTATTTATAAGAATCAAATCCACATATGCCGCAATTTCAACGTACGATATATGGCACTATTTAAAAGGTTTATTCAGGATAAAAGCACTTATGCAGAAATATATGTCAATCCTGGTCATTATGCTAAAAAATAGTCTTGTTGCTAATACATAAACATGCGTTGACATTAGCAGTAGCTAACATGTGGTTAGCACTATTATCTCATAGGCAGATTGCCAAATATCCTCAAGGAGCATAGATACCGTATAGACAGACATTTCGCTTAAGTCATACCCGGACTAGGTGGGAGTGGCCGCCCCCGCAAGGCAGGGGTGATTGTCGCTAGTCGTCAACGGTACATCCTGTTCAAGCAGGACACTTGTTTACAACTCACAAGTGCACGAGAACACGGCAGTTTAGGTCCAGTGCACGATCTACGAACATTGGTTTTCAAGTTGGTCTGTCACAAAACATCAATCGGCAAATTCGTTATGACCGGCAATCGCCATTTGTTGTCGAGGTTAGTGTAAAGACATTTGATTAAGTCTACCTTAATTGACAGGGCAAACTGCAAGAAATCTAGCGACTGTTTGAGTGGCCTAATTCTGCAGTGTATACAGCATGCTCATAGCTCTTACAGCGATAGCCGTCGGGGGGGGGGGTCACATCCAAATAACATAACCACTGAACATGCTCAATGATGCGTGGCCTCACATGTATGTCCAAATAGTAATTGAATTGGTGAATTCTAAAAGCAACTGCATCAGACACAATCGTGCAGGAGGACATAATTATGTTCTAATTATTTTCGTGAATGTGTCATTTCTATAACATGTTATATTGATATGCTATAAATTGTTGGCAGTATATATCTTGAAACAGAATATGGTTTTAATATCACTTTATATAAATACATGAAAAAAAATTCAGTGCTGGAATTGGGCCCTTTTAGAATTAATATGTCTTTTTCTTAGGCAAAGACATGATGAATGTCTTCATTAATGAGCATTTGTTACAAAATAATACAGTCTATTATTTCAAATGGCATATATGTTATATATTAGGTAAGTAATAAGTTGTTGTCAAGCAGAATAAAGGTATTTTGAGAGCATCTGTACGTCTTCTACCTTATCTTATTTGACTCCTAACTGCAGAGACACCTTACAGGACATGCCATATATACCACTGGTAATCAATGTAATCTGATTCCCAACCAGTATCAGCATATCGCTCATGTGTAGGAGTTAGCTGTACAATAAATTGCTGTACTAAAGGGAAATGTTTTGTGAGAGCATCTTTACATATTCTACAATCGCCACTTTAATGGCCAACAACATAAAGTAACTGTATTTTCTTACCTTAAGTTTTTACCTTAAGTCTGGTCAATAGTTGCCCAAGATTGAGCATTGAGACCGTCTCAAGGTAAATTTTCTGTTGATGCAGTTTCTGTGTTGATGTATTGTTTTCATATGCTTTTGTCCGGTTTGCATAATCAATGCTGATTAATTTAAAATATATATAATTATATAGGTCTGGGTGGCCTCTCCAATCTCTTCAGAGGTGTGACTCATAGCTTTATTCAGAGACCCGTCCACCAGTCATTTGGACGGGTAAAAACGAATATGGAGTGGTAGAAATATGGTGGACGGGTTGCATAGATATTGTTAGCTATGCCTTGAAAGTGAGTGAAAATGGTGTCACGTGTGTTTATAGTCCACTTCAGGACATGAGACACATTTGAAAGTTTGGAAACTGGCTTAACAGTTAACATCCATGTGTTCACCAAAACAGGTGTGACTGGCAATAATTTTATCCTGCATAAAGCCCTGGGCCGTGACTTAAGTTCAACATTATTAACTAATATACATCCTCTCCTCAACAGGCATCTAATTTTAGCATACCAAAGCAACGATTAAACTTTGCTCAAAGGTAATCATAACAGAACCGGAATTTGGTGTCACTCTCTTGACCTCCTTTGGGTACAAGCCACTTTGAACATGCACGCAATGCTCAGGTTGGTTGACCTGCAAAAAAGAGTTCATACATCTTCGTGATACATCATTCAGAGGAAATATATCGCCGCTTATTGCCATGTGCTGCATATTGTGAAACACGTAAGTGTGTATCCCCTTGTTTCTCTGATCATCTGAAATGCATCGCTTATTCAGTTTCCTTTGTCTTTCGGTATAATCTCTTTTGTCATACATGCAGCGACGCGGTGTAAATTCTTATAGTGCCTGTTCCGTGGATAGTTGCAAACAACTTCATGACACACCATCTTCTCCTCACAACCAAACTAATTATTTTTAAATAAAACAATAATTAAAATAACTTGAAATAAATTATGTTTGAAAAAAGGTCATGTAAGACATTTTACTCAATAACATTGAAAAAGAAACAAAATGTACCCAGAACTTTTTTCAATGATGATATGGCATGCAAATTGCAGTTTTGTGTTTCTAGTAACTACATGCTTTAAGTCATATATGTGAGGTTATGACAGAAACTTAGCGATTGAACTAATATATATATAAGCAGCGACAAAATCAATGGTATCTACCAGTCCTAGCCTAGACTAGGGTCTTAATTTATGGAACGTGTGTAGGCACTGAGGTTCGCGACTTGCCTGCTTTTTCAGCCATTTTCTATGGCCTTTGCTCTCACTCCCTTTCTATTGACATATTATTTTCCTTGTGCATTCATGCTTTTGCTTTTGTTCTTTGCCCACACTACTTCATTTCTCTTTTTGTGTGGTACTTCCACAACCCTGTCATCATAGCATTAAAACTTGTTACCCATGTTTTACGTAGAGGTATGGTGGTGTCCTCTACGGAGTATCTATAGATTGATTCTGAAAGGGCCCAATTGCTGGAGTTGGGTCCTTCTAGAACTCACTCACATATTAAATTGTAACCACCGGTATTAATTAAAGGTTATTTCTTAACCAGGAGGTAATGTTTTAGGTAAGTAACATTAGGGGTCTTTCATGATAGTCAATATTTTCCGAAGTGTACACACCGTAAGCTATGGGAGAGGTGGTCGGGACTTCCGCTCGCTTAAATACTGTTGTTTGTAACGTACTTGCTATTGCTGGTACGTAATTGTGACAACAGTAAACATTTTAATATACTCTTTGGGGAGGGGAGAAGGGGGTCTTTGTACTCTTCCGAACATGATGTAATTGACAATTATGAACAACGCGTTTTGGGGTTCGGGTTTGAATAATATCTCGCTGCATGCTGTTTCATAACTTGGACAATTTAATTCAATCCGTACTGTCTCTGTTCTCTCAGTTGTTTGACTGAATACCTAGGGGTAGCTAATAATTGTTGCACATTGATTGCAACGTGGCTCAATGTGTCCCTGAGAAAGCGAAATGGTATTGGGTGTCCCAGAGAATGAAATGTAAAGCGTTTTGTCTTAATTAAAGCAGTCCTAATGATTCAGATATTGCACTGCTGTATGTGTGTGTGTGTGCGTGCGTGCGTGCGTGCGTGCGTGCGTGCGTGCGTGCGTGCGTGCGTGCGTGCGTGCGTGCGTGCGTGCGTGTGTGGATATAAACCAGTTTGTCAACATTGCAATAATGTCGTTGTTTGTTTGTTTGTTTATCCAGCAGACATGACACGATACTGACAACAACAACACCTTCTCCCTACTGTTTCTACTGCAGTGTGCACGACACGGGGCCAACACGCTGTTTGTCTCGACACTATGTGTGCGACGGCGTCAATGACTGCTGGGACAAATCCGACGAGAGAAACTGTACGATGTCCCCAGGTTAGTTAGTACACGTAAAAATGGCGCTCGCAAATGGAAACTATTTCAACACGCTGGTCGTCCCCCTGATTTCTCACATACACTAACTGCAGTCACTATCTTATACCAGCTCAGATCTAATATCTGAAAAACGCATGGGATTAACATAAAACGATACGCTGATCAATGCCAACGTTAATGTTTAATTTGTAGAACTTAATTTGTTATTATTATTATTACTACAAAGATTTCCGCGTTGTAAACGTGATGTAATTCGCGTCTTTTTCGCTTGTTCTATTTTACATACCTGTGCCGCTTCAATGTACAGTTTTGTACAAGTAGGTTAAAGATAATAAATAAATATAATACCAAAAAGTCCCTGTGGTAAAAAAACTTGTTCCAATGTCAGTAGAAATCCTAAAACGTATATAAATAATTTAATAATGTATGTGAATAAATACGTTGTTTAAAATATCAATTCCACAGTTTCCATATTCTTACTTAGTTTACGATTACATCTTACTACTGTGACTTTCAGACCGTGTGCATGTCGCCATGAACGGGGTAGTGCTGGGGCTGGTCGTATTGGCTGCAATTGTTATCATCGGGGGCATTCTATTAGCTGTCGTCAAAGCGCTCTTCTGCAGTAATCGTCGTCGCACCGAGAGGTCTAGGTTTGTATACTGTTGCATGGCATTGGCCTGCTAGAAATACACATAATATTATACATAATATTAAAATTGATACCATCCGCTAATATAGGTTTTTCTTCAAATTACACAAATAACTCCGATACGACAATGCCAATGTAAGCGGTTAATTTTACATCTGACGGAAACGACGATAAAAGTATTGCATATTCAGCTTAGCAAATAACTATACAACCATCTGCACATATCAGATCTATTATTGTCATAGTTTTATGTTACTCGCATGTTGCTTTCATTTTGCTCTGTTCTAAGCCTTAATTGGTTGTTTAAAGGTGTTTTGTTTGCTCATGGATCTCGGAGCGACACAGAATGAATGGTCTATATGAATTACGGGAGTAATGCCACATAATGCAAAGCACTTTCTGCTGAAACTAAGTCCCTATATATTATTATAAAGTGTGTTACTCATGTACATAATTAAATATATAAATGTTCGTGTGGTCGTCTGTTTTCAGCTTGAACACACCAACCGAGCAGGAAACCCCTGATATAATTCGGAGAGTAAATCCAGAAATATATCGGCATAGAAGAACACACGAAGAAGAGGACCATATTCCACCGAATTATTCCAGGGTGGCGGATACGGTGGCCGCTGACATCGGCCACCAGACTACACCACTGGTTGAACAGACTGTACCCCTCAACCCTCCACCGTCGTACACTGAAGTTTGCGAAAGCATGGCATGGGCTTCGTACAAAAACGGATGATAGTGTTAATACCTTCCTTCTGTTGTGAATTGACTAGTCGGGAAAATTCGCATTCTTCCAGCCGACACACTGCATGGTGGCATAAAGATCGCGCTTGGTAGTGAGCAAATAGTTGTAAAAATCAAGCAGATATATTCGGCGAAATGTTCATGATAGCGGACATATTGTCATGATTATTATTAGGGCCTATAGCTATACAGCCGACGATTCAGAAAAGCAAACGAACAAAGAATGGTCGGTGAACCTTAGCACCTTAGAGGAGATACTGTCATGCGGGCTCCAAAGTCAGCGCATTAATAGATAGCTTGTTTTACACTACTTAAGTGAACAACATCTGCATTGTGTATAGGCTAATATGTGTACATACTACATAATACTATGTGAAATAAACATTTATTGTGTCGCTATTTAAAAACGGTATTAAAATGGGTATTTGAAGAAAGTGTTTGTGCGTGCGTGCGTGCGTGCGTATGTATGTATACAAATTATATACGTGTCCAGATGAAGGGTTTGAGGGCAAAGCGCTAGATAATTTTTTTTGACATTTTGAGATAAATTCACTTTGTGTTTCACCCGGAGAGAATAGTCGTAGACTCTAAACATTTGCGTCAACATAAAATCAAAGAGACAGGTAACAAAATGGAAATGTTGCTTTGTTTCTTAATAAAAAAATTGCATTCAATATGACATGTTATTAAAATGTGATATATCCATGCTATTCTTTTTCAAAACGCGATATATCCATGTGATTGTTCTACAAAATACACAACTTTTTCTTAAGCAACATTACTTACAAATTGATGTAGTTTCTTACAAATAAAAATTATTTGATGTAGTGTAAAACAGTAATTGGTTAAGACAAGTTGCCATGTTAATGCAACTATACCATTGGAATATGGTATTAATTAATGATATTGTCATCATGAGTAGTTTTCACTGGGTTTGTAAAATAGATTTAATTTGTGTGGCAGATATTTGGTGATATTGCTAAAACATCACAGTCCGACGGCATTACTTAGCCTGAATTAACACTCTGCATTAAAAAACTTTCATGGGCCTATATATTCGTTAGTCCGCGTAGTATATACACACGCATATATAAACCCAAGCACATTATTATATAAATACGTCATATGATTTATTTTAAAAAACATGAAAAAAATACATCAATAGAGAACTGCAACATCAGAAAAAAATTCTTGAGACGGTCTCAATGCTCAGTTTTGGAAAAACTACTGACCGGTTTTGAGGTAAGATATTATTTGCTGTTTCGCTAAGCCTACTCCGCTCCAGTGTCACTGTTTACATACACAACTAAACACGTGGACCTAACTATCAAAGATCAGGCCAGCATCCAATTGGTGCCACGAAAACAACTACCTATAGTCTATACCTCATGGTTGGGAAAAGAAAATTCGCTGCCGGGATAGTAAAAACAAAACTGATCTGTACCCACCTGTTTGGAACTGTGCTTCGTACGGTGCTGCCACCTATCGGACAAACAGATGATGAGGATTTCTGGAAGGATGTTTTTTTTCTCGTTTTAAATTTAAAAAAACGGTGAGCATTCTGTATTGTGCTTACGAATGTGTGTGACATCGAAAACTACAATTAACCTAACATTTAAATCAAGTGACATGACATGCCGGTATAGATGGTTGGTGTTGTTAATAGCAACATGACATTTTCATTTTGATAATTCACCAAACAGGGACGCCAGCCGTTGTCGTTGAAGCCTAGGCCTAGCTCTGACTCTTGAGTCACACTCACAGTCCCTACCGAGCCTAGCTTAGACTTAGTCTATGCGGATAATCGTCGTCCCACGTCGGCTTTTATGGAGGACTGGAGTAGATGTTTTTTTATTGGTGAGTTTTCGCGGTACTTTTCACTATTTCCCCTGAGTAAAATGACGGGCGAAGTGGTGGGATAGGCTGAGCGAGTACCGAGCGGCGAAGGACGAGACTATTCGCAGAGCAGCTCTGCGAATAAGGTCACATTCGCCACTATTCGCAGAGTAGTGACGTCATTGCTCTGCGAATTAGGGAAACACTGCCAGTATTCCAGCGCAGTGGCGTCATTGCTCTGTGAATTTGCGAAAGAGTTGTGATGCGTGCATGATGTTATAATAATAATTAATAACCTTTTTAGACATTAACATCTTTGAAAATTAAATTAGATCAAGGGTACCATGGCATTGTCGTAATTTATATTATGCATTAATGTAGTCAAGAAATATATATGTATGTATATAAAATACGCTTATTAGCAATTACAATATATATATATATATATATATTATAATATATATATATACTGGGTGCGACATTGGCGATGGCCTGACGCGTGTTTTAAAGCTGTCGGGCCACCGTTTTTTTCATTCTACTGGTCCGATGGGCCAGTGGTTTCAATCCGACTAACCACCATCAACGTTTCTGTAACCCGATCCTCCACAGAAAATAGTACGATCACAGAAAATAGTAAAATAGTACCTCGGTAACAGCATATTTTATTTACAATATTCGGACCAGTAACATTTTGGATGGGCCAGTAACTTTTCCAATCTACTGGCCCCCGGGGCCAGTGAATACAAAAGTTTAATGTCAAGGCCTGATATACATAGTAGTTAATTAATAATAAATGACTACAACAATACAGTATTAGTGCATTTGTAATAATTCAAATTCATGTATAAATAGAAAAATATTAATGAATAAATAATTACATTATTATGCTAGTTGATCAAGTTAAAGATATAAAAGAGTGAAAGGTCATAGTTACATGAATGCTTACTATGAATCTATATATCTATCTATTGACATTAGTTATTTGTTATTAACTATTATATATATATATATATATATATATATTTTTATATGTTAATAACAAATAACTAATAATGTATTATATAATACATGTACAGTTATTACATTGTGAATACTTTTACTGCTTAAATTCTGATAAATTATATATATATATATATAATATATATAATATATATAATATATATATATATATATATGTATATAAAATCTATCACAATTTAAGCAGAAAAGTATTCACACATGTAATGTATATATATATATATATATATATGTATATATATATATATATATATAATTTCAAGCCTATGTAGATTAGGAAAGAGTTTCCCTAATTTGTATAGTGCTCAGTGACGTCATTGCTCTGCAAATTATGGAAACAGTTGCAGTATTTGCAGAGCAGGTAGGAGAAAGTCTGACTAGTTGCAATGCATGTTATTAAAATAATAATAAACTTTGTATAGAGTAAATCTCAACATTTTGTGTATTTGTATTTGAATTGAAAATCACAAAAGGGCGTATATTTGTATTTGATATTTGGTCTGTATTTGCAAATGCAATCAAATATACATAACAAATTCCAACAAAAGGTAATGTTTTTCACACCTGGTCAACAGTGGGCAGGCAGCATTGAGAAAGTTGGCCTACAGTGAAACTGGTCAAACTTTAGCATCAATGAATGAATGGGAATGGTAAACATCCTGGGCAAGGACAAAGGAACCCAGGTTTCCTCCAGTGCAGGGGAAGAGCTACCCACTAGTTGGTACAGTAGTACAGATAAGGACTGTAGTAAACCTGCCTGCCAATTAGTCTACAGCAGTCAATCAAGCCTTTGTAGGGACAGTGACCCTAATCAATTCCAAACATTTTGATGGACTAATGAACTTTTGTCTTTACCAGGCATGGGTGCAAATACATTTGTAAAGTATTTGATACTTTCAAATACTTTTTCAAATGCATTGTCAGTATCAACATTTCAGTTTCATGATCACACATAATGCCTGCCAACCTGATTACCTTTACTGCAAATCACCTTTCACCAAATAATTCTTTTCAACCTTCTTGAAATAAATTTTGAAGTTGTATGTCGGGTTAGGGTTAGAAAAAATTCCACCTGCTGTGATACACTTGAACTATAATGGAAACACGGTCCACGTATTTGAATCGTATTTAAATCAAATTTTAAAAATGACAATGTATTTGAATCATATTTGAATCAAAAATGGCAGTGTATTTGAATTGAAAATTGGTAATTGTATTTGGTTTGAAATCTAGAAAAGCAATGTATTTGATTTGGCTAGTTGTATTTGTATTTGATCCCAAAATGTGTATTTGGACCCAACCCTGGTTCAGTGGTGTCGACTGTAGTAGTTAAAAGTGATAAATAGATATAATAAAAGTACATGCAAGTAAAACATGTGAATAGCTAAATCATTGATTTAGCTTTATCTCATGTAGTTCAGTTCCGTACAACAAAGGTGGCAGTATTGTAATTTATATTATTTTTCACGCTGCTTGCGACATTATCCGTGCCGCTCGCCTCGTCATTGTTAGGATAGAATAATATTTAGAAAAATCTTCTATGAACACACGCCAACTGTATTTAGTAAGCAGCTAGTAAAACCTATGCACTGAGTTATAATTATCCTATAAATACCATTTCCTACCAGCTGTGCGAATAATAGTAGCATTGTTTTCTTAATTCGCAGAGCATGACGTCACTTGTCTGCGAATAGTGGCGAGTGTAACCTTAATCGCAGAACTGCTCTGCGATTAACCAGTCCAAGCTGTGAAGGTGAAGCCGAAGGTGTCACGCGACATTATGAATATGCCGTGGACCTGGGAGCATGGCCACCCAGATGGCCAGATTTGGCCAGAACTATTTAAAAAACTACCGTCTGCATTCTGAAGGATGTTTTAACCTATTCCCTGTACAAATAGAGGGGAAAGAAGTGTATAACTAAAAGGTAGCAACATGTGAACATGTCAATTCAAATAGCTATGACCCCTTATGCCTATGAACGAGGTGGCAATTGTGGCTTATTTTGAGTGAGGTGGCTTAGGTTTAGAAAAACAGCGCTCATCACATAGCAAGGGAAGTTAACATTATCTTGCAGTTAGAAACCCTATGAAGCCTCATTTCGGTCCTGGGCGAAACTCATTGTGGCCCGTTAATTTTGGCCCTCATCGATCTTGTCACACATATTTCACCAGGCCTTGACATTAAGATTTTGTATCCACTGGCCAGGGAGCCAGTAGATTTGAAAAGTTACTGGCCCGTCCTAAAAGTCACACCACGAATATTGTAAAATAAAATATGCTGCTCCTGAGGTGCCCATCGCTTTACAAATCCAAGGTTCTATAGGTGTGACGTTGTGTAGTAGTCTTTCCGTAGCTCTTATGTTGCACATGCATTTACAGAATTTAAGACTGCGACTGTAAGAAAAAAAAACGCAGAGTTAAATGAAGATTCTTAATTATGGTGCCAGTCTGATATTAATGCAAAATCTGAGGCACCATTTGTGCTATACAATTTTAGCATATTTATTTATATCTAGATTTTATTACATATTACAAGAAATAAAATATCTGCACCAATGACAACAGTCAAATTCTTCTGTCTATGTTACATCTCTTCTACGTATCACATAACAAAGTAGGTTTAAAGTATAAAAACCAAAAAATGAAAAACAAAACTAAAATACAATATTTTATTATAGCCTTCATTGTACGCCATTTTTAAAGTCAGTAAAGATGAGCATGCGACACTGACGACATGTTTTGACAGGTATATTGAGATGGGAGTTGAAACTTTAGCTGGCTGTCTTCAGCCATCGTCACTGGCCAGGTATCATTATTTCCATCTGAATGTGCTCTATTCAAATATGCTATAAAACACACTACCATTTTGGCATGGTGTGTCACATTCTATGTTATTATTATTATTGTTACTAGAAGAAGAATTGTATGTCTGTGATTTCCAGATCCTTTACCAGTGTTCTTGAGGGGAATGTACACGTCTGTGATAAATTTTCCATTGAGGTCTGGGGCCAACATATATGCAATGGGACAGTCTTCTGTGGACTTATGTAGTAAGTGAAACCTGAGTTTAGTTAATTCCCACCTGTTTCCATTGATTTAATACAGCATTTAAATCAGTTTAGCTCACAGTGAATACAATTTGTAAACATTTGTTCAGATTTGTTGTGTACATTACTGTGTAGTGAGATTTACAAATGGTTTTTAAAATGTAGACTTCTATTGAATTTATCAAAGGAATTTACTTAGTTCTTTTGTAGCAAAATGGGTAAATTTACAAACAAGTTTATATATTTTTATTTATATATTATTTTTAAGCTGATATCAAATATTGTTCAGTTTTAGTGTGGAACTATTTTAAAACCAGGCAAGCAAACAATAATTGATATATGCAATAGGCCATACAACACAGTTTGCTTATGTCACAAATAAAGATGTTCTGTGTGACCTCCATCGAGGTTTGTCAACAATGTTGATAATGGTTATATATGTTATTTATTTACTATCATGGTGTGATAACTCCTAGAACAAACCTCCCGTGTCAGTTCAAATATATTTATTAGTTAAATAAAAAAAATTACAACTACATGTTTAACTACACCACACGTCCTTTTGATGGTTTGGTGGAGTTTCAGCAAGGCAGCAAGTCACATACATGATGGATAGGTCTGTTGTAGAAGTACTGATAGTCTTTTATTGTGCCAAAAATTGCTCTAACAAATAGTGAAAAGTGACAAGGCTGTTTATTGACAATTTTTTGGATAGAGCCTTTCTATGGTGGTTCACATCAGCAGCTCATTGACCTGTTACATGAAGACATCCCAGCATGCAAGATCTTCATGCTACCGGCGAAGAAGTGGCATTGGCGTGCACGCACTGCTGCACTGCATTTCTCTCAGGTGATACCGCACAGTGAAGTTTACAGGTAACTGGTTATTTTGTTGGCATTTATGTGATTTAGTTTTATCTGTGAATGTTCAGTGAAATAAATGGATGTCTCCCAATGCATATTTCACTTCTTTCATCCTTTATTTATCAGTTTCCCAGTGATTGATCATAAATGTGCTTGCTATAAACAAACTTTTTTTTCTCCAAAACGCTAACTAAAATAAAAAAGGTTAATTAGAAGACATTTGGACAGTGAAAGTAAGTACAGTTCATATGATTTTGCAATAAAAATGAAAGGAATATATCCTTGTGTCATCATATAAATTGAGTCTCATAAAATCTGCACACTCTAAATATGTTTACATGAACTAAATTAGAAATATTTGTTATTCATCTATTAGTGGATATATCAATTTTTCAGCATGCAGTGTAACTGTATATCCATGATCTACCAGCTGAAACCTTTAAATAAATGTAACAGTTCAGTTAGGTTAACACACTGTTCTTCATTGAAAAACACTTAGGCAATCATGAAATTATGTAAATCTGCAGAGGTCTGATGCACGATTTAAGATAGACATGATCGGACATAACTTTAAGAGGTAATGATATCTTTCATGAGTTATAAAATTATTGTTAGCGAAGTGCCCTGAAATTTTGTACATGTCGGATGTTGAGAACACACAGATCTTTTACGTGTTATCCTCTGTTTGACGTTGACAGGTTGCTCTTCTGCAGTTCTGTGTTAAATCTGGCTGAGCTGGTAGCATTGCGCCCTGATCTTGGTCGACTGCGTAAAATTGTCTACTTCCACGAGAACCAACTCATCTATCCTGTGCGCAAGTCACAGGAGCGAGATTTCCAGTATGGCTATAACCAGGTGTTGACATGGTACGTACCCCTCTTTCATACATAGGGCTTCCCATCGGGCTATTTGCAATTGACAGTTGCAAATGGCCTATTTAAATACATATTTTTACCTTTAGGTGACAAACAGAAAATTTCTATTCTTAATAATATACGTATACATTGTTGTTGTCAACTGCATTCTGTTCGCTGGGCTGGCTGGATGGAGTAGAATTAGAGAACTCTATCCTGATTGAAACCACTAGTTATTGCACAGTTCTGTTGCAGCAATCACATGATTTGGCTGTGTTTCTGGTCATCTGGTATGAATAACCACATTAAATAATAATAAATAATAAAAGTGTCTTCTGCCATCATGGCAGCCAGGTTGCGTGAGCAACCCGCTCCTACGACCGCTTATACCGCTTCTCTAGAATTGTTTTGTGTAATATACGCCATCTAGTTCTATTTAATGCGATTTTCCATGTCAGCCCTGGTCTTTAGGCGCATGCCGATCTGCTGCTGGTCGGTGTCAAGCGTCCTGGGGAGGCTGGTTCTTGGTCGGCCGTGATGTCCTTGAAGTCCCTCCGTTTTGAAATAGGCTGACATTGTCTGGTTTGCTGGCGCTTTCTCGTCCAAACGTAGGACGTGACCAAATAGCCACCATCGCATGTCCATCACGTCTGTGCTTATTTCAATTCTCTGTGGCCATTAAATTGTTATCCCGATGAGAAGACGGAGTTGTTTCCAGTGGAAGGCATTCAGTTTGTCTGTTTCTGACCCGTAAGGCCCCACATACCAGCATTGTATAGGAGCACTGGCCACATGAATGCATTATATAAATGCAGTCACTCGCTGACGTGTTGTCGTCGCAGCCAAAGGGACTACATGGAACGGAAAGGGGTAACCGGAAGCATTTTTTGGCAAGACAAATCCTCAACGTCTCCGAGCAGGAATCCAAGTTTCTTTGTCATCTTCCATTTTTCTGCAACACAGTCGATTTCACGTTTGATGTTTGTGCGCTCTATTTTGTCAACATTGACATACAAGAACCACTTGCCCAGTGTAGCTGGCGTGATCTCGTTGACTTTGCTCAGGTACTCATGATTGGTTGAGATGAAATCAGTGTCGTCTGCATATATTGCTTCGGCTACTTCTAGGTACACTATGAAGAGTACTGGCAATAGTGAATCCCCTTGTGGAGTGCCAACTGTTGTGTTAAATGCAGCAGACAGTGCGTCATCAACCCTAACGGTAATGTTTGTTTCTGACAGCAGAAGCCGTATGATTCGGACGTTGTCTGTATCAAGGAACTTATGCAATACACTCAGGAGTTTCTCTTGACGGATTGTATCGAACGCACATGACAGGTCGATACCCAGTATTTCGATCACGTACTTGTATTGTTGGCACTTAGCGACGAGCCACCGATGTCCCCATATCACATCGGCTGTTGACTGTCCGCGTCGAAACGCGCTTTGGGATGGTGAAAGGAAGTCATCCACTTTGTCGGAGATCCGCTACAGTGTGATTAGATATAACGTTTTGTGTAGAGTTGTCAGCAGCTCTATTGGTCTTAAGCCCTTCAGAGGGCCATGCAGTTTGCCGGGTTTCTGCAAATGCTATCAGTACCCCTCCCCTGTACCTACGTTCAACGGCTGATGTTTCTTTAAAACGTCGTTAAATGCGTCGGCGTACTTCAGTAGTTCTCTTGGAATCGAGTCGTATCCACAAGCCTGGTTGTTATTGAGCCTCGCGAATGCCATTACTACTTCTGCGGCAGTAATTGGGGAATCAAGCGACTTTGGCGGGCCTATAACCACATTAACCAGAGAAAATTATACAAGAATGTGTGACTGGTTTTGTCCTGTTGTACACCTTTAACTGTATGAGCTACATTGGCATTGGTGGTGGCTGGAATGATGGCATGTGTGATTGAGCCATGGTCTGCATCACCAGGAAACATGTTGACCATTGAGGGGAAGTCTGTAGCAAAGGTTCCCCTGTCTCAAAGTGTAGCTTTAGCTCTAGCTTTTTAACTGCTGGAAGAATCCTAGCATCAGGCATATTTAGTGTGGACATTAATTGGCTGATGCCATTGTGGATACTGGAGTTCAGTTATTCTTAGTCACAACTGCAAGATATGGCTGGACATTCACGACATGCATGGGTGGATTTCTGTCAACATCTTAGCTGGTTGAAGGGCTACCAATTCCACCTCTGCAACTTATGAAAGTACAGTGACACTTTCTAAGAATCATGTACGATAATACAATATTATGATTAGAAATTCAATAGGTAAAAACAGTTGTTAGGAAATATCATTTACATATCACAGCAAAAACAGTTCATCATCACATATCTAAAAGGGGAATCCAATGTGAATAATAACAGTGACCAGACAGACGACCAGAGGTTGTCTGCACTGTTAAGTTCCTCTCCAATCATCTTTCTGCTCAGTCGGATGACGTGACTCAGAATATTCCGATTGGTGACACTCATTGCACCATGCTATGCAAGGAAGTCAAATGTTAGCGTACTCTCCAAGTAACAACCATAGGACGTTCTTAAAAGATGGGAATTCACCCCAAGGGATTTCAATTTTTGCAGAAAATACAGATTCTGTTGGCATTTCTTATTTATCGAAGCTATATTTGTGGTGAAAATAAGTTTTGAGTCAATTATTGTATCTAGTTGCTTGTATTCAGACACACATTTTACTGTCTTACCATTGATGGCTATTGGCTAGGTCTTTGAGTGGGGTGGGATCTCTCTTGAAATCGACGATGAGCTCTTTGGGTTTCTGTGCACTGAGGTCCAGGAAATGATCTCCACACCACTGGGCGAAGTTTGAAACCACTTCTTGGCACACAGTTTTACAGCATGACAGGTCAATAATTGCCTTGTCGTCAGAGTATTTAACAAAAGTGCACTGGTTATGCTTGCTATTGCAATCATCGGTGTACCGAGTAAAAACCACTTATGAAACCACTGAGCTCGGAGGGGCCCAGTTGACGAATACAGCAGGCTTAACAACATGCTGTTGCATCACACAGCCTGTCGACGTTTGGTGAGAAATGAATATCAGCAGCAAATGATGGTGCCTTATCACTGACTATGGCTCAGCCCTGTACGTTAAATGTATGTTTGTATATAGTGGCAGTACCTTTAATACCACAATTATCTAGTTTGCATAATAAAATGTCATGATGTAATGTATCAAAATCTTTTCATAGATCATGATAAATATTGAATTTACCAAATTGCTGTATCATTTTTGTAATACAGCTTATTATTTTAAGGGCAGCTACCCAAAGAATTATTTTCTCTAAATTCATGACCATATTGATTATTATATCCAGCTTTGATCGTCTAGTTCTGATTATTTTTTTGTCCCTGAAGTCAATATTGTACCCAAGTTGCCATAATGTTGACCTTCCAATATTAACTACTGTAAACGTTTGTTATGGAAATATATTATATATGGTTAGGAGAGCAAGATTAGCTTGGTTGCTACTTGTGCAACCTTTAGCATTTCTCAGAATTCCAGATGGCGGTCTCGGCCATCTTGATTATAGTTAGGAGAACAAGATTAGCTTGGTTGCTACTTGTATATATAAAGGAAATAAAACATGTGAATTTATTTGTCAGCGATATGCAAGTATATATAACACGGAAATAAAGAGTATATTTAATCATCATTGACACTTGACTCCCCTTCATCGTCTTCGATATCCATCTGCTTGCTGGTGAAAGGACTACAGCAGATGTCTCCTCCCTCGTATTTGCAGTAGTCCGTGCATGAAAGGCCTGCACTGTTGCAGCTGCAGCGTGTGCCACTGCATGTCTTGCACTCTGTAGTGCAGCTACAGCTAACTGCATCCAGTAGTGCTTGGGGAGCAACTGGCGCTGTTGAGACGGCCGGTGTGATGGCGGACTCTTCGATGCTCCAACCAAAGTTGGCAATATTTTGAGCTTCTTCAAGTGGATCACGTTGGTCCGCGGCCTTCCACAGTAGCATCTGAAGATGAGCTCGGAGCACATGCAGCTGCAGGTTGGCATCAGTCGGTGGACGTTTCTTCAGTGGCGGAGGTTTCTTATGGCTACGGTAGATGTGAACACGTGCGTCATTCATTGTTGTACATCCCTTCTGTCCGTAGATGGGTAAGAAGAATGTGTATACTGTCTCCTCGAGCTGAGTGTGGGTCACGCCAGGCTTTTCGAGCACTTGATCAAGACCTGGTATATCTATCTCTATGTATCCGAGAAGTTGACTACACTTTCTGGGGCCTAACCGCTGAGCAGTTTCGTTGATGTCCAAGACATCGCCATTCCCCTTTTCCATTTGAATCTTGGTGACAACTCGCAACTCACCGTCGGTATCATCAGTGAGGATTCGGATGGTCTGGGCGCCTTCTGCCACCGCTTTCAGCATGTAGCTGCATTGAAACCCGCCACTCAACTGGCCTGTCGTTCCCGTGGACTTGCGACAGCTGCTAACTGAATACGACTGCAGCAGACTGAAGCTGCGATTCTTCAGCGGACAGAGCTTTCATCGGAAGGAGAGGTGGGTTCACCTTGGAAGGCCCCGTGTAGTGCTCCAGCTGTATACACTGGTGGGTGAGTCACACAGGACGCCTCGTGTTTCTTGAGTCGAGGGATAGGCAGCTGCAGCACGCCAATGTTTCTTGTGTTGATGATGTTGGAAGGATGCTGGGTGAACTCCATGACCATGGCGTGGGTGCTCTTCATCCCTTTGGGGCTCGCGATGTACAAATCGTAGATGTCACCCCAGCTGAAGATAGGGCCGATCTCCGTGCTTAAGCTGAGTTTCTTGTGGTAATCTGAATGGTGTCCAACACGAACTTGGCCACTGACTTGCGGAAGCGCAACACTTCGCCATATGGTCTTTTGGTACCGTGCTCATTGAGTCTTAATGAGCTCTGAACTACCATGCTTGTGGTGTAGTTTCACTGCGAGCCTGAGTATAGTCTGGTTTCTGCCGGCACCACAAATTAGTGCTGGTTCGATACCAGGTTTTGTTCGATACCGATCGATACCTGAATTTTGTTCGATACTTACGTTGTAATTAAGTCTAATTTTCACATTGTAATTAAATCTAATTTCCCAGTAGAAGCAATTCTTCGATATCAATCGATACCAGATTTTTAGTCGATACTCGAAATTTACCTTATAAGTGTAATTCAGTACAGATCTCCAAAGAAACACTACTATCCATTTAGACTAATGCCACAGAAACAAAAACAAATTCACTTGTAGGGAAATATGTGACAATTTTATAGTAATGCAAACAATGATTAATATGCAATTTTCAATTTAGGTAAGTACACAAACAACAGTTTCAATATAATTGATTACTGTTGTAAAACTAAAAAGTAACTGTAATATAATATTAAAACAATAAAGACAACTGCAATAAAATACCTAGTGACAAATAAATTAATTAATTGCACTGAATTATTTTAAATTAATAACAGTACTTCACCCCAGCTGTTTGTAAATACACTTTAATATAGCAGCTTAATTTCAAGTCAATGTGTCTCCTAAAATGACCATCAACAAATACAGCTGAAACAAATGAAACATACAAATAATATGTTATTATTATATAAAAACACCTATCACTTATAATAGTGTCACTGCCAGCACAGCTGAACCCTCACTGTTATAACTTTTTTATTATTAATTCTATCATAAAGATAATTGTGATTTAGCATCAAAACTGTATAGATGATTACAATAAAATAACACTAATTAATAATTGAAAAAAATATTAATTAAAATTACAATTGTACTTCCCAGTTCATACCAATATTTTTTTAAATATAAAACTTAAATTACCACGTTATCAAGTACACATAACAAGCCCCATTATGTTTTTTCAACTGTTTTCAAGAACAGGTCAGTTTCTTCCTCTACCTCTGGCTCTGCCAGTGGTGAACCTGTTTGGCCAGTGCCAGTGTCACAGACACAGTGGCAGTAGATGCAGTAAGCGAATCGTCATCGTTAATCAGTCACGTCGTATATGTCACTTCTTGACGCTGTGGCCGCAGTTACTTAGTAGATTCGGCAATCGATGGCGATTCGCTTCGACTGTAACTTGATGTCCACTGCTTGCTCATTGTCGAATATTTTTGAAAGAACACGTTCTCGAGTCAATGGCAATGCCAATGCGACGTTGTCCACACTGTCGACGTACGTCGACATGCCGTACGATGAAAGTTGATCATCACGTTTTGATAGCTTCTTGATTGGTGACATGTTTCGTCAAATTCGATGTATTTCCCCTGCTAATCTTTGAGACGTTTCTAGCATAGCAGACAGTCTTTGTTGGAAAAGTGCCAAATTAGCGATGAACGTTCGACATGTTGTCGTTCGTCTTGGTTGTGGGCATCATGTACGGCAAATGGTGGCGCCACCAAACAACAAAACAGCGCCACCAAACGGAACCCGGATAAACAAAGCCTCCGCATCGCGCTCGAATAATTATTTATATTAACAATATTATTATTAAACTAGTTTCATAAATACTAGTGCGTGCAATAAACACTCTATAAAAATGCTATAGGATGTGTGTTTTTGTACGCGTAACCATGAGTAAAGTAGGGAGAAAGATGGCATGGTAGTGCCACTAAGGCTAAGCGAGAGCGTCACGTACGATCCTTGGTTTGGATAACGAGGCTAAGCGAAGTCTGACCTAGCCTAAGATCGCACACAGAAAACAGTTATTATACAGACTAACTCTACAATAAAGTTTTAGAAAACAATTCACATTTTATGTTATATTATTTTTAAATAACCACGCGTTAGTCAATTTAGGCTGCGAAGCGCTGTAGTGATTTAGCATCAAAACTATATAGATGATTACAATAAAATAACACTAATTAATAATTGAAAATAATATTAATTAAAATTACAATTGTACTTCCCAGTTCATACCAATATTTTTTTAATATAAAACTTAAATTACCACGTTATCAAGTACACATAACAAGCCCCATTATGTTTTTTCCAACTGTTTTCAAGAACAGGTCAGTTTCTTCCTCTACCTCTGGCTCTGCCAGTGGTGAACCTGTTTGGCCAGTGCCAGTGTCACAGACACAGTGGCAGTAGATGCAGTAAGCGAATCGTCATCGTTAATCAGTCACGTCGTATATGTCACTTCTTGACGCTGTGGCCGCAGTTACTTAGTAGATTCGGCAATCGATGGCGATTCGCTTCGACTGTAACTTGATGTCCACTGCTTGCTCATGGTCGAATATTTTTTAAAGAACACGTTCTCGAGTCAATGGCAATGCCAATGCGACGTTGTCCACACTGTCGACGTACGTCGACATGCCGTACGATGAAAGTTTATCATCACGTTTTGATAGCTTCTTGATTGGTGACATGTTTCGTCAAATTCGATGTATTTCCCCTGCTAATCTTTGAGACGTTTCTAGCATAGCAGACAGTCTTTGTTGGAAAAGTGCCAAATTAGCGATGAACGTTCGACATGTTGTCGTTCGTCTTGGTTGTGGGCGTCGTGTACGGCAAATGGTGGCGCCACCAAACAACAAAACAGCGCCACCAAACGGAACCCGGATAAACAAAGCCTCCGCATCGCGCTCGAATAATTATTTATATTAACAATATTATTATTAAACTAGTTTCATAAATACTAGTGCGTGCAATAAACACTCTATAAAAATGCTATAGGATGTGTGTTTTTGTACGCGTAACCATGAGTAAAGTAGGGAGAAAGATGGCATGGTAGTTCCACTAAGCGAGAGCGTCACGTACGATCCTTGATTTGGATAACGAGGCTAAGCGAAGTCTGACCTAGCCTAAGATCGCACACAGAAAACAGTTATTATACAGACTAACTCTACAATAAAGTTTTAGAAAACAATTCACATTTTATGTTATATTATTTTTAAATAACCACGCGTTAGTCAATTTAGGCTGCGAAGCGCTGTAGTGATAGCTCCCGTAAACAACGTCGTCATCAACAACGATGTTGCGTCTTCGCATCGACATCGTCGAATGGACTCGATGTCAAGTATCGAAATATCGTAGGTATCGAAGGTATCGTAGGTATCGAAAGTATCGAAGGTATCAAAGGTATCGAACAGTGGGCGTTCGATACCAAAAATATCGAAGTATCGCGATGCCACTAAATATCGGTATCGAACTTTCGCAAGTATCGCGATACTTCGATATATCGAATGTCGAACCAGCTAGCACTACCACAAATGTGCTGCTAAATGCACTGAGCCTTTTTTAAAGGTAAGAATGTCATTGAGATATTAGTACCAATACTAATTCATGCCAACATAATTCAAGATTACCTACATGTGGATATTAATGCGAGGTCTGCACTGTATACCTTGGCCGATCTCTGTAAGTTCTAGTCATTCGTTGCATTGTAAAATATGTTGCACGTTTATGACACACTTGCCAAAATATGTCGCCTGCTGATTATAATGTCATCTAGCGAATGATTTATGTAGTTGTTTTATTGTCTACCAAATGGCAGGTTGATTATTTTCATTCTGTTGAGGCTGTGTGGGCCTCTTTCTGTCACTTGTTCCAGTCCATAAAAACTACAACTATGGACCAAATGAAAGCAGTCTTGCTCTCTAGACCTAAGCACTTGCATTTCTGCCCATGCATTGTAAATTGACGTTAACAAACAGTATGCCATTCAAGAAGTTGTCTGATTAACAACTTTTAAACAGGCCAGTTATACCGAATCAAAAGTGCCAGCTGTTGTAACAAAGTTTATATCAAAGATGCAGTGTGTGAAATCTGGCTTTGCTCACTGCAAACGATTTGATGATGAAATAAATGAAATTCTGCAATCAGCTTACATGAGCTGAATGCAATCAGCTTACATGAGTTATGTACACTACCAGAAGTTCACATGCATCAGTGTTTATTGAAACAGCATAGTGTGCAGGTAACAACCACCTTTGATGATTTCCCCCCACTGACCTATGCCTTTGACACTGGCACTTTGAGCCATAACATGGCTTCCAGGTCATGGACATATGCCATGTGGTCAGCCAGGTCATGTCAAATGCCCCCTTGGACACGCAAGATTATTTACCATGTTTACCAACTTATTTTGGCTCCGTTGCTATTTCATTCTTCTTCTCTTGGGTACCATCATATAATCACATTCTTTTGGTATTGTGATTGAGGCATAATTCTTTCAGTCAGTTTTGCACAGAAATCCTGCTGCCATCTAGTGATGAACATAGGTCGCCAACCCTGATATATCATACATAACACGTTGTGGTGCCACATCGTGCACCGGAGTACCTGGATGTATGCATCACGTCTCACAGCCAATATAATCACTCCACGGTGTAAACTTCCAAAGTTATATAGTCCATAACATATCACACCCTACCCTAAACATGACATGCCCATAAGTGAGTGCCCTATTTGACAGCTGTCAAAACATGGTAGGTCATGGCTACCGCATCCTACCAGTGTTTTTGATCTAATTTACTGATTTCTAAGATGCACAAGTCCATTTATAAATTAAAGAGCATTGTCGGTGATGTTGGGAGACACAGGCATTGTTGGTTTTCTTCTCAATATTTCTTGGGTTTGCACCTTGCAAAATATACCTGAAAAGTCACTGTCCAAAGCATCTGGTGATGGCACATAGTCATCTAAATCATTGGCCACATCGATCAATAACATTACTCCTTTCTGATTCGTCTGATTCTAGACCATGCCAGATGTACATCAGTGTTTGGTCGTCAAAAGGTTAATTAGTGTGTTTGACCAGGGCCATCTTCAGTCATTACATTATAACTCCAAGGCATGTAAGATGGAGGTGAACCAGTCCAGAGTGTCTATGTAGACCTATCTAATGTTATAAATGAAAAAAATTGCATTATATAGTATTTATATGGCTTCGACATTCACTCAACTTGTTAAAATATTTACCCACAGAGTGTGTGTAAGACTTGCATCATTCCATCATAGGTCTCCAGTTGCTGTCGAAACGGAAATTTCCCAAAAGACTCGGTGTAGATTATACCAACCAGGGGTCGATTGCTGCATGATGTTGTGACGGCAGCATATCTTGAAACAACAAAGATACTGTGACGTCACAACGATGTGTCCGGTGCACCATCTCTCACATAGTTGTGGCGTCTTTTCTGGAGATGTCATGTAGAAAGGTGGCGACTTCATTCAGCTGAGATAACTTACCCCTTTTTGAAAATACTGCGTTCTTGTGAACGTATTTAGCCTTGTGTTACTTAAAACCACTTCAGGATACAACAGACAAGCTACTCAATCGGCTGGTTTGCATAGCATACATGTTTTCAATTGTTTGCTTCAGTTTTGAATATAATTTATCTCTAAATTTATTTTTATTTATGATTCCTAGAGTAATCCAGGGCATTTTCTCATGTTTATGTTTGTTGAATTTTCATATTGTTGTGGGTAAGTTTTTATATAGCATTGGTAACAATACATTCAAGTACGTTGTAGTTGTCATCCGCATCTGTGTATACGTCACTCTAGCTTATCACAAATGTTTGTGTGTATTAGTTCTAATTTAAATTTACTAATTGTATCAGGACTGTTTTGTTTAATTTGTGTAAACTGGGGCGGAGTTTTAACAGTTTGAACATAGTTCAAGGATATAAAGTAAGGAAGCTGATCTGATATGTTGCGTATTAATATACCAGCTGATGATTAAAACAATTCTTTTGACAAATTACGTAGAAAATTATCTATGAGTGTGTCATTGTAGTTTGAAAGTCTAGATGGTAAAGTGATTTTTGGAAAATAAACATATGAAGTGATTGTGTCAGCATATTCACTAATTACGGGTCTATAATTAATTTTCAGTAAATCTATATTATAATCTGCAATAATAACCTTGCTTTGACATTTGGTAAGTTTCACTCATTTATCTGCAAAGTCATCAATAAATGTTCAGTAGTTTCATTGATGTCTCTAGGAGTCTATATTATAGTACAGCCCACAGCATCGAGGTACAGGAGGAGTCCAGGTAGGACTTTAGGTCCACAGCTGAAAGTTTCACTTTGAATCATCACATTCTTCGCACTTTCTGTTATTGCAGAACCTCTCTGCATGGTCTTGGTTGGCACAGTCTTAGCTTTCTTGTGAACTGTCGTCCACTGGTTCACAGCTTCCGCATATGTAGTGGTATCACTTTCACTGCCATGGTCAACAGGTGTCACTGATTCTTGGCTTGGTAGCTCGGTCACACATGATTGTTTAGTTGCCACTTTCTCACACTGCCTCCGTTGTTCTTGTTGATCATCTGAGATGTTCTTATCTACTTTGTCAGCACACAATGAAGCTGACACAGACAGATCATGTGATGGCCTACCGCCTACTGGACACCCCAGTCACTGTATGTTTCCGAGACGCTCCAGTCACGCCACTTTGTTGAACTGACGGTGATGACTGGTTCAGTTACAGCAGCATGATGAGTAAGTCATCACACTGTCTGCAGCAGATTGTCATGTGCCGTAATCTGAGTTGCTGCTTTTGCTTATATGAACTCATCACTTCCCTCAACATATCACATTAACATTGTTCAGCTGCTTCTTCATTGGCCACCACAAAGTCATATTCCTATATTGTTTTGTAAACAACTTAATATAATGTTTGCCTCAATTACAGTGTTTAACATCTTACACACAAATAAGCCTCCCCAGGCAACTTGCACCAGGAGACAAGAGACAAAGTTCTGTGTAAGTAGTGAACACTGCGGTTGCCTGCAGTTTTATTTTTAGGGTCATTTTAAAAATGAGGCTTATTGAAAGCCTACTTCAGTCACTCTTGCAATAAATGTTTTTATGTTTCTGGATTTTTTATATGTTGGGTCCATTGTGTTGGAGATCTGAAAATTGTTATGCTGGTTTTGCTCTCTAGAATTGTTTTTGTCATTTTATACAGAATTGATGTACTGTGTTTTCCTTTATATGGAGTAACTAGTTGGTAGTGTGGTTGATTTGGGGATACATACAGTGTGGAGAAGTCACTGATCAGGTTTTTATTTTACTTTAGCAAGTACATGTTACAATCACCAGCAAAAAATATGATATTTTGTGTTGTGTTGGGTCTAGAGATTGTAGCATTTGTGAAAATTGCATCAAGATACTCTATGCATGCTGCAATTCTCTATACTGACAACCGGCTGCTGTCTGATGAAACAGATCTTACCCAGGGTAACTGCTGGCTTCAGGCGAATTGTTTTAGAAACAGTCGGAGTCAGTGGGATGTTGAAGCATATCTCAATATGGCCATCACATTACAAAATACACTTTTCAGGGTGACTTCTAGTAATTCAGCCCTCTTCACTTAAGTCAGAATTGTAATGGAATTGTGACACATTGGGCCAAAGCACCAAATTTGGCACAGTTATATCTTAGGACCATATAACACTTTTTAGAGGGTGCTGCCCGATTTTAAAGGTCAAGGTTGGTCAAGGTGAAAGATAAATAATCATATTGTCCAATGTCTCGAGATTTTAATGATATTTATTAATTTTTTCAAAAGCTAATTTATTTATTGACTCATATCTTTCATTGAGATGATTATCTAATTTGCATACATTCAAAATGGCCGACAAATGAGCAAATATATAAATACTGTTATTCTTTATCAGCGCAATTTTCACAAAGGTTCCAAAACATGTATTTTGCACACAGATACCTTATGGACATATACAACTTTTGAGATGAGGCTGCCCAGATTTAAAAGTCAAAGTCAAGATCAGACGAAGGTCAAAAGACAAATCTACTAACACTATAACAATGGTTGTATTTTGGAAGGTCACAGGAGACGTTTATGACTGCAAAACTCTATTTTATATTTTGTACTTTGTACAATTTGCATAAATTAAAAATGGCTTCTAATATGCTCAAACTAATTATTATAAGTTCAGTGTGCACACGTAGCTGCATGCGTGTACTATAGCATTGGGTACCGATACGTAATGCACATCTCTATTCATAGTCATAGAGGCAGTCACATTTAACTGGTCTGATCACGTCTGGTTGCAAGGCTGAACCCACTTATGCAAAGAAAAATGTAGATGCAATGCTGCTGGGCACTTTGTCATTGCCGTAGACTTTGTGAGAGTTAAGAACAAGCTCATTGCAGCGGCATGTGAGGAATTGGTTAGCAATGAGGTGTGAGTTAATTAGTTAATTAACTGGCTAAATATGACTGCCTCTATGATTGTAGTTGTGCACTTTGTATCGGTAGTGCACATCTACATATGGCAGATGAAATTTAACACTGAAAAATGCCACACCATGCGAATTACCCTCCGTCGCAACACAATCAATGCTGACTATCATCTAGGAGGATGTACACTTTTCAAGGTCACACAGTATCCATACCGAGGTGTCACCATATATAAGGCAATGTCATGGCAGAACCATATAAATAAAATCACCTCTCGGACCAACAGAGTGCTTAGCCTTATTAAGCGAAACCTTAGAAGAACTTCACAGAAGCTAAGACAACAAGCCTACTTTTTCACTTTCCACTTAGAATATTGCAGTACTATCTGGAACCCATACATCAAGAAGGAGGTAAATAAGATAGTGAACATTCAGCATCGAGCAGTCAGATTTGTTCTAAACAACTACAATCAAAGAGAAAGCGTGTCCGCAATGATTAACCATCTCCGTTGGGACTCCCTTGAGAAAAGAAGACAACTGCCTTGCCTTCTCTTGATGTATAGGATCCAAAACCAACTGATTGCCATTATTGGTAATCACTACCCAGAGCAGTAATGTATCAAAGTACATTTACTTCATTACTTTACTTAAGTAGAAAAATTTACTTTTCTTGAGTAACAAAGTACTTTTTTGGAAGTACTTTTACTTGTAAAGAAGTACAAGTGTGTCCTTTTTCGAAGTGTAATGAAGTACTCATAATATCTTTGTTAAACCTGCAAAGCTCCTAAACAGTTCCGCGAATGATCTGTGTCAGAAGCAGGTGCGGCACTGTTTGCAGTCAGCATAGATTTATTTACAAATGTCAGATAGAACAACAAATATAAATAACAAGTAAGCAGAGACAGACATGGTAAATGTCCTGGACCTGTCGGATTTCTTTTTTACTTGGCGAAGCCAGTGAAATAATTGCAGTCTGGCGCTGAGCCTGAGCTAGTGTCAGGATTGCAGGGTCACAGCCAGCTGTGCTGGCTGCCCCGACTGGGCCGCACTGTCTTCTTGTATCTTGCCTGCTGTTGACACAGTTTGTTAACTTTGGATGATCCTTGTGAATGACACATGCTAGTTGTATATCAAGGGTTCCCCATTACTGCCCACCGCAAACCTGCCGATGTTTATTATATGTATCTATCTAATATAGATCAGTGTGTGTAACTGGGTGAAATAAGTTTCTGTATATTGTTGTAAATGGCGTTTGGGCGACGACAACACAACTATAAGTAAGTGTGATATACTTGCAGTTTGTTGTCGTCTTCCTTGCCCCACACACGTATTACATAGCCATCGGAATGACTGCTACTGCGACGGCCTAGTATGACGACGATTGGACATTGCATCATAGGTCTTTATTCACAGTAACAGCACAATGTACAATGTTTGCAGGGGCGTTCCGGGGCATTGCCCCGACTAGCTAATCTGCAACTATCATGCTATCATGAGTGAGTCCTGGCCTACCACAATATATATTTACATTTAAAGTCTTAAAATAAATGTTGCAATTACACACGAAGGCATAATTATTATGAAAGGAATGTTGTAACCACTGATCTAGACCTCCTTTGTCAAGTATCACAAATGACAAAATTCTTCATACGTCTAAGATGATAAAAAATTTAAGAACACATTTGAGCAGTATCACAATCGTGTCCTGTACATCGCTGTCAGAAACACTGGATATATTTGGTTTGCGTGGTATTCTCTCATGAGACACAAGCGACTTAGACGATGGCAGTCATCTTGGTGTCATCAGTCACCTCTCCAACTTCATCTGTCAGTGCCTGGCCCATCAAATCCACTGTTCCATCAATCATGGAGGTGAACAATCTCGCTGTCGATCACTATTATCATGTATCATCAGGTCTTCTGTCACAGCAAGAGATGGTGGCAAAACCACACTAGTATTTTTTTTGCAGCCAGTGTGCTGACATCATGTCATTTCTCGTACTGGACCACATCTGGTTGTCTCATGCACCGACACCCAATCTTGGCATAATAAGGCGGTACATCGTCTGGTAGAGGTTTTGTGCCATGCAGACCCACTATACCAGGTTCTGCTTTTGGACAGATGAGCCTCTGGACAGTAATACAGGTAGCCACACCTACCTGCTCATAGCCCTGGGACAGTAATACAGGTAGCCACACCTACCTGCTCATAGCCCTGGGACAGTAATACAGGTAGCCACACCTACCTCCTCATAGCCCCGGGACAGTAATACAGGTAGCCACACCTACCTCCTCATAGCCCTGGGACAGTAATACAGGTAGCCACACCTACCTGCTCATAGCCCTGGGACAGTAATACAGGTAGCCACACCTACCTGCTCATAGCCTCGGGACAGTAATACAGGTAGCCACACCTACCTGCTCATAGCCTCAGGACAGTAATACAGGTAGCCACACCTACCTCCTCATAGCCTCAGGACAGTAATACAGGTAGCCACACCTACCTGCTCATAGCCGTGGGACAGTAATACAGGTAGCCACACCTACCTCCTCATAGCCTCAGGACAGTAATACAGGTAGCCACACCTACCTCCTCATAGCCCTGGGACAGTAATACAGGTAGCCACACCTACCTGCTCATAGCCCTGGGACAGTAATACAGGTAGCCACACCTACCTGCTCATAGCCCTGGGACAGTAATACAGGTAGCCACACCTACCTGCTCATAGCCTCGGGACAGTAATACAGGTAGCCACACCTACCTGCTCATAGCCTCGGGACAGTAATACAGGTAGCCACACCTACCTGCTCATAGCCCTGGGACAGTAATACAGGTAGCCACACCTACCTCCTCATAGCCCTGGGACAGTAATACAGGTAGCCACACCTACCTGCTCATAGCCCTGGGACAGTAATACAGGTAGCCACACCTACCTCCTCATAGCCTCGGGACAGTAATACAGGTAGCCACACCTACCTGCTCATAGCCCTGGGACAGTAATACAGGTAGCCACACCTACCTCCTCATAGCCTCAGGACAGTAATACAGGTAGCCACACCTACCTGCTCATAGCCCTGGGACAGTAATACAGGTAGCCACACCTACCTCCTCATAGCCCTGGGACAGTAATACAGGTAGCCACACCTACCTGCTCATAGCCTCGGGACAGTAATACAGGTAGCCACACCTACCTGCTCATAGCCCTGGGACAGTAATACAGGTAGCCACACCTACCTGCTCATAGCCCTGGGACAGTAATACAGGTAGCCACACCTACCTCCTCATAGCCTCGGGACAGTAATACAGGTAGCCACACCTACCTCCTCATAGCCCTGGGACAGTAATACAGGTAGCCACACCTACCTGCTCATAGCCCTGGGACAGTAATACAGGTAGCCACACCTACCTGCTCATAGCCTCGGGACAGTAATACAGGTAGCCACACCTACCTGCTCATAGCCTCAGGACAGTAATACAGGTAGCCACACCTACCTCCTCATAGCCTCAGGACAGTAATACAGGTAGCCACACCTACCTGCTCATAGCCCTGGGACAGTAATACAGGTAGCCACACCTACCTCCTCATAGCCTCAGGACAGTAATACAGGTAGCCACACCTACCTCCTCATAGCCCTGGGACAGTAATACAGGTAGCCACACCTACCTGCTCATAGCCCTGGGACAGTAATACAGGTAGCCACACCTACCTGCTCATAGCCTCGGGACAGTAATACAGGTAGCCACACCTACCTGCTCATAGCCCTGGGACAGTAATACAGGTAGCCACACCTACCTGCTCATAGCCTCGGGACAGTAATACAGGTAGCCACACCTACCTGCTCATAGCCCTGGGACAGTAATACAGGTAGCCACACCTACCTGCTCATAGCCCTGGGACAGTAATACAGGTAGCCACACCTACCTCCTCATAGCCTCAGGACAGTAATACAGGTAGCCACACCTACCTGCTCATAGCCCTAGGGACAGTAATACAGGTAGCCACACCTACCTCCTCATAGCCTCAGGACAGTAATACAGGTAGCCACACCTACCTCCTCATAGCCTCAGGACAGTAATACAGGTAGCCACACCTACCTGCTCATAGCCTCAGGACAGTAATACAGGTAGCCACACCTACCTGCTCATAGCCTCGGGACAGTAATACAGGTAGCCACACCTACCTCCTCATAGCCTCAGGACAGTAATACAGGTAGCCACACCTACCTGCTCATAGCCCTGGGACAGTAATACAGGTAGCCACACCTACCTCCTCATAGCCTCAGGACAGTAATACAGGTAGCCACACCTACCTGCTCATAGCCTCAGGACAGTAATACAGGTAGCCACACCTACCTGCTCATAGCCCTGGGACAGTAATACAGGTAGCCACACCTACCTCCTCATAGCCTCAGGACAGTAATACAGGTAGCCACACCTACCTGCTCATAGCCTCGGGACAGTAATACAGGTAGCCACACCTACCTGCTCATAGCCCTGGGACAGTAATACAGGTAGCCACACCTACCTACCCATAGTACACAAAACATCCGTCTGTGGACGTCATGTCTACTTGACCCGTAGTGGCATATTACAAAACAAAGCAAAATTTAATATCGAATTATACTTTTGCATAAATTTTATCTGGGTGCATAAATTTAATCATTTCACATATAATGTTTAAAAACATTACAACTACGTTGCCAGAATAGCGTGTATGTCTGGGCCGATGTGGCCGTGCGTTACTCTCACACTGTCGTGTCACCGAGGTTAATATCGACAAAAACGTATGAGTTACAACAACCGGGCGCTACTTTGGCATCAGATGTCCTAAAAACGCAATAATTTTATAACATCACTACAATCCAGGGTCTAGGATAACACATATTTCGTTGAAATGAGAAAAGTAATGCACAAATGTAATTTAGTCAACATTTTGACACGATCCCTTATGCCGTTTGACCGGTGCTCTTGAACGAAACGCATGTGTTTCGTATTAAAATTGTATTAGCGCATTACTACACTTCATTGACACACATTCTGTGACATCATTTATAACATTACTATATATTGCAATAGTAGACATAGTTTCAGCGATCACAAATACTTCTAAGTTGTTAGAAAATGTGTAAATTACCTTTCCGCGCCAAAAACACTGTTCAACCTAGCGTCCATGCCGGAAGTTGATTTAATTTGGCGCCATGCATCTAGGTCACATGTGACTCCGCCCCATGCAATGCCACGTGACCGGTGAAAGGAGATTTCGGAAGGGGATTTCCACCACTTCAACGATTTTTAAAGTTTAGTTATGCAAATACCACGCCACTGCCTCCGTTGTTTTGGTGGTGTGCATGTTTATATAGATATTTGTCAATGCTACATGACAATCAAAGTAAAAAATCAACTGACATGATAGCCAATCCAGCCACCTTAAACCATATTCTCTTAGGCGCATTTCATAATGAATACCCTTCAATTTTGGTTGCTCTCCTTTGTACTCTTTCTAGCATATCTATATCCTTACGTCATCATATGGCCTCCATACTTACATACATACTACTGTGTGGGAGAGAATCTGCCCCAATGGTACGTACTTCCGTGCATCCTTTCTCTCCTGGTGAAGTGGAAGACTTGGAATAATGCAATTTCCTCACACAACTCTTCTGTGACTGCCCTCTAGAAGATAGTAAACATTTCCACAGCAAGTCCACCAAGGTAGTCCTCTTATTCACCTTGGCATTGCACAGTGAGATTACATGCTGTCTATATCCTTCGTACAATATGGCCTCCATACTTGTATATAATATTTTAAATGAGGCCTAACTATTGAAGTCCATGTAGGTTATGTCTGGTCACGTGTGAGTGCCAAGAAATTGGCTCAAAGCTTCCAGCTTGAGGTTGCTATTTGTGCAATATGCACAAAGGCAAGTAGTAAATAAGCACAAAGACAGCTCACTTGTTGTACCGAGAGGCATCTGATGGTCGTAGCTGATGACATTTGGTGTTCAGCTTGGAAAGCAGCAGATGCTGATTTTGAGGAATGCCATGAAGTTATGATGTCCTTTCACTTAGCATGCTTTGCAAGCATCATCCTACAAACATACATCCTGTAAACACATGTTTACAATCAGTGCCAAATAAATTAATTCTGTATTAGAAGAATGTTCACCCATTAAACAGGAATTGCCAGTCCATCAAATGAGCACTCCATTCCAGTCATCATAAAAAGGAATAGTGATATTTAACAAAAGAAACCAGGACAAAATTTGCACATTCAAGGACAAAACTGAACAGAACTGACTCAATCAATCAATGACTACCACAAAATCAGTGGTTTTGTCTTTCACAGATTCAAAAGCGGAAGAAATATGTCGAATATTAAAAATAATTATTGATGAAAATAGTGTAGCTAGGACTGCTAGGCCGATTTTGGATGACTATCAAATCCAATCTTATTGAATGTGTGGTGGTAACCTGTCAGGATTATTGGGCATATTCAACTGAATTCATAAAGAAGGAGGCAGTTTCTTACCTGTTAATGGCACAACCATTGTCATTTAAGGAGAAAATATTGAAGGCATACCCATATTACTTTAAACTGAGATTAGCCCATGCTCTTGTATTTACATACAATGACCTTTATTTCATTTACATATGTTCGTTTAGCTAGTAATATTATAAAAAAACAGTGTAATGACACTAGGAACAATGAACACACAGTATTTATTTTAAAGTTTAATAGACGGTTAATTTATAAAAGCAACACATTTTAACATCTTTATTCTGTGGTGATTATACTGTGGTACCAACTCTTGTATATGGAGTCCCTGGAATTTGATATTAGACACAGGGTGTCCCTGGAGGTCAAACGGTTGAGAACCGCTGTCTCAGGTGATTGTACTGAGCTGTGCCTTTGAGACTCAGGGATACCCTTCATAATCTGGGCTTCACCACCTCTTCCTCTGAAAGAGCAAGGATCTACTCTTTTATTTCCTCACATTGATGGAGGTCAAAGAGATTACATTCACTGGGAAAATGCTGCAGACAGTACCATTAATTCTCGGTCAAGTCAGGGAATAAACCCATAGCCTTGTAGAGAAGAACATTTTCATGGTTGGTAACGTAGAGGAGGAAGTCATTTAACAAGCACTCCTCCACAAGTTCGGTATCAAAACTTGAAAACATTGAGTAACACTGATTAGGAGAGCGTCACGGGCACGGCGCCCATGAGGACTACTGTGTGGGAAAGAATCTGCCCCAATGGTACGTGGGTGATTCTCCAACTAGGGGGTAAACTGAGGTTTCCAGTCACAGGGACAAAAACCCTTTCCTATGTTTCATTTTAAATTTGTATTATGAAACTGGATATGTGATTAGTCAAAAATCACTACGAGCAGCACACTCACTCCCCCTTTTCATTCGTTTTTCTAGCTGCAAACTTGGGGCACAAGAGACACTTGTCAACTCTGTTACAACAATGTATGTTCTAAAGAACAAATAAATGTTGGCCTTGGAAATAGAAAAGATGGATAACTCTACACCAATTTCAGTGTAGAAACATTTATATATCACAAATACAGGGACCCATTGGCTGCAAAGAATAGCATTTGAATATTTGTGCTTATGTTGAAAGGACGTTGATCAAATTTTGACTGGCTGAAGAGTCACCATGCAACACAGCTTTTACATCAGACCTGTGCAATGCAATTGATGTCCGTAAGACAGACAATCCACCATCTGATATTGCAGTTTAAGTTGTTCAATACTTAGTTCAAGATAGGAAACACTATGTGAGTTCTAAGCAACAATGTCCTCCTTCCAACATGTAACGGAGTTGACATTTTTGATGGAAAATCTAAAGTTAGTGAACTTGAAGAATGGATAAATTTGGACTTTTTCACAACATTGTATAACATTTTATAATGATCACCTGACACATACCCTCGAACTACAATGCAATCATTTTTTTTAAGTTAACATATCATACACAAAAAAACAACTATAACCCAAATAACAGCATAAAAATGATAAAACTGTTTAGAACAATTTTAACCTGAACAAATGTTGGCAAGAAGTGAGAAAACATTTGTAACACTTCTGATCTGTCCACTTGGTTAACTAGACTTTAACAAACTTCTGACAGTGTCTTAGCTGAGGATACAGACAAGATTGAAAAGCTTCCAAATTTGTACCGGAGTTGATGTTGTTTCCCTGTGAAAATCAAAATTTAGGGTTTAGTATCTCATGCGCAATATTGGCATGGATACACATTTGATATGGTATAATCACCATCAAACAGAATGTTTCCACCAGCTAATTCACCTCTTGAAGCCAAGTGTTGAGAGGGATGGACCACGTCACAGTCACTGGCATTTGAAATGATTTGTTTAGCATATATACCAATCTCAATGAGTCCAAAAGGTTGAGAACCGCTGCCTCGGGTGATTGTACTGAGCTGTGCCTTTGAGACTCAGGGATACCCTTCATAATCTGGGCTTCACCCCCTCTTCCTATGCAAGAGCAAGGATCTGCTCTTTTATTTCCTCACATTGATGAAGGTCGAAGAGATTACATTCACTGGGAAAATGCTGCAGACAGTACCATTCATTCTCGGTCAAGTCAGGGAATAAACCCATAGCCTTGTAGAGAAGAACATTTTCATGGTTGGTAACGTAGAGGAGGAAGTCATTTAACAAGCACCCCTCCACAAGTTCGGTTTCAAAAATAACATTGAGTAACACTGATTAGGAGAGCGTCACAGGCAAGGCGCCCATGAGGACTACTGTGTGGGAGAGAATCTGCCCCAATGGTACGTACTTCCGTGCATCCTTTCTCTCCTGGTGAAGTGGAAGACTTGGAATAATGCAATTTCCTCACACAACTCTTCTGTGACTGCCCTCTAGAAGATAGTAAACATTTCCACAGCAAGTCCACCAAGGTAGTCCTCTTATTCACCTTGGCATTGCACAGTGAGATTACATGCTGTCTATATCCTTCGTACAATATGGCCTCCATACTTGTATATAATATTTTAAATGAGGCCTAACTATTGAAGTCCAGGTAGGTTATGTCTGGTCACGTGTGAGTGCCAAGAAATTGACTCAAAGCTTCCAGCTTGAGGTTGCTATTTGTGCAATATGCACAAAGGCAAGTAGTAAATAAGCACAAAGACAGCTCACTTGTTGTACCGAGAGGCATCTGATGGTCGTAGCTGATGACATTTGGTGTTCAGCTTGGAACGCAGCAGATGCTGATTTTGAGGAATGCCATGAAGTTATGATGTCCTTTCACTTAGCATGCTTTGCAAGCATCATCCTACAAACATACATCCTGTAAACACATGTTTACAATCAGTGCCAAATAAATTAATTCTGTATTAGAAGAATGTTCACCCATTAAACAGGAATTGCCAGTCCATCAAATGAGCACTCCATTCCAGTCATCATAAAAAGGAATAGTGATATTTAACAAAAGAAACCAGGACAAAATTTGCACATTCAAGGACAAAACTGAACAGAACTGACTCAATCAATCAATGACTACCACAAAATCAGTGGTTTTGTCTTTCACAGATTCAAAAGCGGAAGAAATATGTCGAATATTAAATATAATTATTGATGAAAATAGTGTAGCTAGGACTGCTAGGCCGATTTTGGATGACTATCAAATCCAATCTTATTGAATGTGTGGTGGTAACCTGTCAGGATTATTGGGCATATTCAACTGAATTCATAAAGAAGCAAGCAGTTTCTTACCTGATAATTGCACAACCATTGTCATTTAAGGAGAAAATATTGAAGGCATACCCATATTACTTTAAACTGAGATTAGCCCATGCTGTTGTATTTACATACAATGACCTTTATTTCATTTACATATGTTCGTTTAGCTAGTAATATTTAAAAAAAACAGTGTAATGACACTAGGAACAATGAACACACAGTATTTATTTTAAAGTTTAATAGACGGCTAATTTATAAAAGCAACACATTTTAACATCTTTATTCCGTGGTGATTATACTGTGGTACCAACTCTTGTATATGGAGTCCCTGGAATTTGATATTAGACACAGGGTGTCCCTGGAGGCCAACAGGTTGAGAACCGCTGTCTCAGGTGATTGTACTGAGCTGTGCCTTTGAGACTCAGGGATACCCTTCATAATCTGGGCTTCATCCCCTCTTCCTCTGAAAGAGCAAGGATCTGCTCTTTTATTTCCTCACATTGATGAAGGTCAAAGAGATTACATTCACTGGGAAAATGCTGCAGACAGTACCATTCATTCTCGGTCAAGTCAGGGAATAAACCCATAGCCTTGTAGAGAAAAACATTTTCCTGGTTGGTAACGTAGAGGAGGAAGTCATTTAACAAGCACCCCTCCACAAGTTCGGTTTCAAAAATAACATTGAGTAACACTGATTAGGAGAGCGTCACAGGCAAGGCGCCCATGAGGACTACTATGTGGGAGAGAATCTGCCCCAATGGTACGTGGGTGATTCTCCAACTAGGGGGTAAACTGAGGTTTCCAAACACAGGAACAAAAACCCTTTCCTATGTTTCATTTTAAATTTGTATTATGAAACTGGATATGTGATTAGTCAAAAATCACTACGAGCAGCACACTCACTCCCCCTTTTCATTCGTTTTTCTAGCTGCAAACTTGGGGCACAAGAGACACTTGTCAACTCTGTTACAACAATGTATGTTCTAAAGAACAAATAAATGTTGGCCTTGGAAATAGAAAAGATGGATAACTCTACACCAATTTCAGTGTAGAAACATTTATATATCACAAATACAGGGACCCATTGGCTGCGAAGAATAGCATTTGAATATTTTTGCTTATGTTGAAAGGACGTTGATCAAATTTTGACTGGCTGAAGAGTCGCCATGCAACACAGATTTTACATCAGTCCTGTGCAATGCAATTGATGTCCATAAGACAGACAATCCACCATCTGATATTGTAGTTTAAGTTGTTCAATACTTAGTTCAAGATAGGAAACACTATGTGAGTTCTAAGCAACAATGTCCTCCTTCCAACATGTAACGGAGTTGACATTTTTGATGGAAAATCTAAAGTTAGTGAACTTGAAGAATGGATAAATTTGGACTTTTTCACAACATTGTATAACATTTTATAATGATCACCTGACACATACCCTCGAACTACAATGCAATCATTTTTTTTAAGTTAACATATCATACACAAAAAAACAACTATAACCCAAATAACAGCATAAAAATGATAAAACTGTTTAGAACAATTTAACCTGAACAAATGTTGACAAGAAGTGAGAAAACATTTGTAACACTTCTGACCTGTCCACTTGGTTAACTAGACTTAACAAACTTCTGACCTGTCCACTTGGTTAACTAGACTTAACAAACTTCTGACCTGTCCACTTGGTTAACTAGACTTAACAAACTTCTGACCTGTCCACTTGGTTAACTAGACTTAACAAACTTCTGACCTGTCCACTTGGTTACCTAGACTTAACAAACTTCTGACCTGTCCACTTGGTTAACTAGACTTAACAAACTTCTGACCTGTCCACTTGGTTAACTAGACTTAACAAACTTCTGACCTGTCCACTTGGTTACCTAGACTTAACAAACTTCTGACCTGTCCACTTGGTTAACTAGACTTAACAAACTTCTGACCTGTCCACTTGGTTAACTAGACTTAACAAACTTCTGACCTGTCCACTTGGTTAACTAGACTTAACAAACTTCTGACCTGTCCACTTGGTTACCTAGACTTAACAAACTTCTGACCTGTCCACTTGGTTAACTAGACTTAACAAACTTCTGACCTGTCCACTTGGTTAACTAGACTTAACAAACTTCTGACCTGTCCACTTGGTTAACTAGACTTTTAAAAAACTTCTGACCTGTCCACTTGGTTAACTAGACTTAACAAACTTCTGACCTGTCCACTTGGTTACCTAGACTTAACAAACCTTTTGACCTGTCCACTTGGTTAACTAGACTTAACAAACTTCTGACCTGTCCACTTGGTTACCTAGACTTAACAAACCTTTTGACCTGTCCACTTGGTTAACTAGACTTAACAAACTCTGACCTGTCCACTTGGTTACTAGACTTGAACAAACTTCTGACCTGTCCACTTGGTTAACTAGACTTGAACAAACCTCTGACCTGTCCACTTGGTTAACTAGACTTAACAAACTTCTGACCTGTCCACTTGGTTAACTAGACTTAACAAACTTCTGACCTGTCCACTTGGTTAACTAGACTTAACAAACCTCTGACCTGTCCACTTGGTTAACTAGACTTGAACAAACCTCTGACCTGTCCACTTGGTTACCTAGACTTAACAAACTTCTGACCTGTCCACTTGGTTAACTAGACTTAACAAACTTCTGACCTGTCCACTTGGTTAACTAGACTTAACAAACTTCTGACCTGTCCACTTGGTTAACTAGACTTAACAAACTTCTGACCTGTCCACTTGGTTACCTAGACTTAACAAACTTCTGACCTGTCCACTTGGTTAACTAGACTTTAACAAACTTCTGACCTGTCCACTTGGTTAACTAGACTTGAACAAACTTCTGACCTGTCCACTTGGTTACCTAGACTTAACAAACCTTTTGACCTGTCCACTTGGTTAACTAGACTTAACAAACCTCTGACCTGTCCACTTGGTTAACTAGACTTGAACAAACCTCTGACCTGTCCACTTGGTTAACTAGACTTAACAAACTTCTGACCTGTCCACTTGGTTAACTAGACTTAACAAACTTCTGACCTGTCCACTTGGTTACCTAGACTTGAACAAACCTCTGACCTGTCCACTTGGTTAACTAGACTTAACAAACCTCTGACCTGTCCACTTGGTTACCTAGACTTGAACAAACTTCTGACCTGTCCACTTGGTTAACTAGACTTGAACAAACCTCTGACCTGTCCACTTGGTTAACTAGACTTGAACAAACTTCTGACCTGTCCACTTGGTTAACTAGACTTGAACAAACTTCTGACCTGTCCACTTGGTTAACTAGACTTAACAAACTTCTGACCTGTCCACTTGGTTACCTAGACTTAACAAACTTCTGACCTGTCCACTTGGTTAACTAGACTTAACAAACTTCTGACCTGTCCACTTGGTTAACTAGACTTTAACAAACTTCTGACCTGTCCACTTGGTTAACTAGACTTAACAAACTTCTGACCTGTCCACTTGGTTAACTAGACTTAACAAACTTCTGACCTGTCCACTTGGTTAACTAGACTTGAACAAACTTCTGACCTGTCCACTTGGTTAACTAGACTTAACAAACTTCTGACCTGTCCACTTGGTTAACTAGACTTGAACAAACCTTTTGACCTGTCCACTTGGTTAACTAGACTTAACAAACTTCTGACCTGTCCACTTGGTTAACTAGACTTGAACAAACTTCTGACCTGTCCACTTGGTTAACTAGACTTGAACAAACTTCTGACCTGTCCACTTGGTTAACTAGACTTGAACAAACTTCTGACCTGTCCACTTGGTTAACTAGACTTAACAAACTTCTGACCTGTCCACTTGGTTACCTAGACTTAACAAACTTCTGACCTGTCCACTTGGTTAACTAGACTTAACAAACTTCTGACCTGTCCACTTGGTTACCTAGACTTGAACAAACTTCTGACCTGTCCACTTGGTTACCTAGACTTAACAAACTTCTGACCTGTCCACTTGGTTAACTAGACTTGAACAAACTTCTGACCTGTCCACTTGGTTAACTAGACTTGAACAAACTTCTGACCTGTCCACTTGGTTAACTAGACTTAACAAACTTCTGACCTGTCCACTTGGTTAACTAGACTTGAACAAACTTCTGACCTGTCCACTTGGTTAACTAGACTTGAACAAACTTCTGACCTGTCCACTTGGTTAACTAGACTTAACAAACTTCTGACCTGTCCACTTGGTTAACTAGACTTAACAAACTTCTGACCTGTCCACTTGGTTAACTAGACTTAACAAACTTCTGACCTGTCCACTTGGTTAACTAGACTTAACAAACTTCTGACCTGTCCACTTGGTTAACTAGACTTAACAAACTTCTGACCTGTCCACTTGGTTAACTAGACTTAACAAACTTCTGACCTGTCCACTTGGTTAACTAGACTTAACAAACTTCTGACCTGTCCACTTGGTTAACTAGACTTAACAAACTTCTGACCTGTCCACTTGGTTAACTAGACTTAACAAACTTCTGACCTGTCCACTTGGTTAACTAGACTTAACAAACTTCTGACCTGTCCACTTGGTTAACTAGACTTAACAAACTTCTGACCTGTCCACTTGGTTAACTAGACTTGAACAAACTTCTGACCTGTCCACTTGGTTAACTAGACTTTAACAAACTTCTGACCTGTCCACTTGGTTACCTAGACTTAACAAACTTCTGACCTGTCCACTTGGTTAACCTAGACTTGAACAAACTTCTGACCTGTCCACTTGGTTAACTAGACTTAACAAACTTCTGACCTGTCCACTTGGTTAACTAGACTTAACAAACTTCTGACCTGTCCACTTGGTTACCTAGACTTAACAAACTTCTGACCTGTCCACTTGGTTAACTAGACTTAACAAACTTCTGACCTGTCCACTTGGTTAACTAGACTTGAACAAACTTCTGACCTGTCCACTTGGTTAACTAGACTTAACAAACTTCTGACCTGTCCACTTGGTTAACTAGACTTAACAAACTTCTGACCTGTCCACTTGGTTAACTAGACTTAACAAACTTCTGACCTGTCCACTTGGTTAACTAGACTTTAACAAACTTCTGACCTGTCCACTTGGTTAACTAGACTTGAACAAACCTTTTGACCTGTCCACTTGGTTAACTAGACTTAACAAACTTCTGACCTGTCCACTTGGTTAACTAGACTTTAACAAACTTCTGACCTGTCCACTTGGTTAACTAGACTTAACAAACTTCTGACCTGTCCACTTGGTTAACTAGACTTGAACAAACCTCTGACCTGTCCACTTGGTTAACTAAGAAAAATTTGAACAAAACCTTCTGACCTGTCCACTTGGTTAACTAGACTTTAACAAACTTCTGACCTGTCCACTTGGTTACCTAGACTTAACAAACTTCTGACCTGTCCACTTGGTTAACTAGACTTAACAAACTTCTGACCTGTCCACTTGGTTACCTAGACTTGAACAAACTTCTGACCTGTCCACTTGGTTACCTAGACTTAACAAACTTCTGACCTGTCCACTTGGTTACCTAGACTTGAACAAACTTCTGACCTGTCCACTTGGTTAACTAGACTTAACAAACTTCTGACCTGTCCACTTGGTTACCTAGACTTAACAAACTTCTGACCTGTCCACTTGGTTAACTAGACTTAACAAACTTCTGACCTGTCCACTTGGTTACCTAGACTTAACAAACTTCTGACCTGTCCACTTGGTTAACTAGACTTAACAAACTTCTGACCTGTCCACTTGGTTACCTAGACTTAACAAACTTCTGACCTGTCCACTTGGTTAACTAGACTTAACAAACTTCTGACCTGTCCACTTGGTTAACTAGACTTAACAAACTTCTGACCTGTCCACTTGGTTAACTAGACTTAACAAACTTCTGACCTGTCCTTTTACTAGATAAAAGACCTGATTGGAAAAAGCTTACAAATTCTGACCGCAGGTTTGATTCTTCTGACCTGTCCCTTGGTTAACAGACTTCAAACTTCTGACCTGGGTTCTAGACTCTCAAATTCTGCATATTGGCTAGATAACAAATTCTGACTTACTTGGTTATAATTAACAAATTCTGACTGTCCACTTTTACTAGATTACAAAACCCCTGAAGCCACTGTGGTTAGAAGATTGAACAACTTCACTGTCCACTTGGTTCATTCTAAATGAGTGTTTAGCTATATACCAAAATTGCAATGAGTCCAAAGAGGTTGATGAATCCGTGCCTCGGGTTTGTACTCAGCTGTGCATTTGGACTCATGGATACCATTTGATATGGGTATACCCCCTCTCCATCAAGAGCAAAGATGTTTTTATATTCCTCTCATTGAGAAGGTTGAAGAGACGCACATCACTGGGAAAGATGCTGCAGACAGTACCATTCATGTCTCGGTGAAGTCAGGTGAATTTTACCCACTTGCCTTGTAGAGAAGATACCTATTTTCCTCTTGGAATCGTAGGGAAAAGGGAAAAGGGAAGTACCATTTTGGTAAAACTTAAAAAAACATTTTCCCCTTTCACCCCACAAGTTCGGTTTCAAAAATAACATTGAGTAACACTGATTAGGAGAGCGTCACAGGCAAGGCGCCCATGAGGACTACTGTGTGGGAGAGAATCTGCCCCAATGGTACGTACTTCCGTGCATCCTTTCTCTCCTGGTGAAGTGGAAGACTTGGAATAATGCAATTTCCTCACACAACTCTTCTGTGACTGCCCTCTAGAAGATAGTAAACATTTCCACAGCAAGTCCACCAAGGTAGTCCTCTTATTCACCTTGGCATTTCACAGTGAGATTACATGCTATCTATATCCTTCGTACGATATGGCCTCCATACTTGTATATAATATTTTAAATGAGGCCTAACTATTGAAGTCCATGTAGGTTATGTCTGGTCACGTGTGAGTGCCAAGAAATTGACTCAAAGCTTCCAGCTTGAGGTTGCTATTTGTGCAATATGCACAAAGGCAAGTAGTAAATAAGCACAAAGACAGCTCACTTGTTGTACCAAGAGGCATCTGATGGTCGTAGCTGATGACATTTGGTGTTCAGCTTGGAACGCAGCAGATGCTGATTTTGAGGAATGCCATGAAGTTATGATGTCCTTTCACTTAGCATGCTTTGCAAGCATCATCCTACAAACATACATCCTGTAAACACATGTTTACAATCAGTGCCAAATAAATTAATTCTGTATTAGAAGAATGTTCACCCATTAAACAGGAATTGCCAGTCCATCAAATGAGCACTCCATTCCAGTCATCATAAAAAGGAATAGTGATATTTAACAAAAGAAACCAGGACAAAATTTGTACATTCAAGGACAAAACTGAACAGAACTGACTCAATCAATCAATGACTACCACAAAATCAGTGGTTTTGTCTTTCACAGATTCAAAAGCGGAAGAAATATGTCGAATATTAAAAATAATTATTGATGAAAATAGTGTAGCTAGGACTGCTAGGCCGATTTTGGATGACTATCAAATCCAATCTTATTGAATGTGTGGTAACCTGTGAGGATTATTGGGCATATTCAACTGAATTCATAAAGAAGGAGGCAGTTTCTTACCTGTTAATGGCACAACCATTGTCATTTAAGGAGAAAATATTGAAGGCATACCCATATTACTTTAAACTGAGATTAGCCCATGCTGTTGTATTTACATACAATGACCTTTATTTCATTTACATATGTTCGTTTAGCTAGTAATATTATAAAAAAACAGTGTAATGACACTAGGAACAATGAACACACAGTATTTATTTTAAAGTTTAATAGACGGTTAATTTATAAAAGCAACACATTTTAACATCTTTATTCCGTGGTGATTATACTGTGGTACCAACTCTTGTATATGGAGTCCCTGGAATTTGATATTAGACACAGGGTGTCCCTGGAGGTCAAACGGTTGAGAACCGCTGTCTCAGGTGATTGTACTGAGCTGTCCCTTTGAGACTCAGGGATACCCTTCATAATCTGGGCTTCACCACCTCTTCCTCTGAAAGAGCAAGGATCTACTCTTTTATTTCCTCACATTGATGGAGGTCAAAGAGATTACATTCACTGGGAAAATGCTGCAGACAGTACCATTCATTCTCGGTCAAGTCAGGGAATAAACCCATAGCCTTGTAGAGAAGAACATTTTCATGGTTGGTAACGTAGAGGAGGAAGTCATTTAACAAGCACTCCTCCACAAGTTCGGTATCAAAACTTGAAAACATTGAGTAACACTGATTAGGAGAGCGTCACGGGCACGGCGCCCATGAGGACTACTGTGTGGGAGAGAATCTGCCCCAATGGTACGTGGGTGATTCTCCAACTAGGGGGTAAACTGAGGTTTCCAGTCACAGGGACAAAAACCCTTTCCTATGTTTCATTTTAAATTTGTATTATGAAACTGGATATGTGATTAGTCAAAAATCACTACGAGCAGCACACTCACTCCCCCTTTTCATTCGTTTTTCTAGCTGCAAACTTGGGGCACAAGAGACACTTGTCAACTCTGTTACAACAATGTATGTTCTAAAGAACAAATAAATGTTGGCCTTGGAAATAGAAAAGATGGATAACTCTACACCAATTTCAGTGTAGAAACATTTATATATCACAAATACAGGGACCCATTGGCTGCGAAGAATAGCATTTGAATATTTTTGCTTATGTTGAAAGACGTTGATCAAATTTTGACTGGCTGAAGAGTCACCAAGCGACACAGCTTTTACATCAGACCTGTGCAATGCAATTGATGTCCGTAAGACAGACAATCCACCATCTGATATTGTAGTTTAAGTTGTTCAATACTTAGTTCAAGATAGGAAACACTATGTGAGTTCTAAGCAACAATGTCCTCCTTCCAACATGTAACGGAGTTGACATTTTTGATGGAAAATCTAAATTTAGTGAACTTGAAGAATGGATAAATTTGGACTTTTTCACAACATTGTATAACATTTTATAATGATCACCTGACACATACCCTCGAACTACAATGCAATCATTTTTTTTAAGTTAACATATCATACACAAAAAAACAACTATAACCCAAATAACAGCATAAAAATGATAAAACTGTTTAGAACAATTTTAACCTGAACAAATGTTGGCAAGAAGTGAGAAAACATTTGTAACACCTCTGACCTGTCCACTTGGTTAACTAGACTTTAACAAACTTCTGACCTGTCCACTTGGTTAACTAGACTTGAACAAACTTCTGACCTGTCCACTTGGTTAACTAGACTTGAACAAACCTCTGACCTGTCCACTTGGTTAACTAGACTTAACAAACTTCTGACCTGTCCACTTGGTTAACTAGACTTTAACAAACTTCTGACCTGTCCACTTGGTTAACTAGACTTGAACAAACCTCTGACCTGTCCACTTGGTTAACTAGACTTGAACAAACCTCTGACCTGTCCACTTGGTTACCTAGACTTAACAAACTTCTGACCTGTCCACTTGGTTAACTAGACTTAACAAACTTCTGACCTGTCCACTTGGTTACCTAGACTTGAACAAACCTCTGACCTGTCCACTTGGTTAACTAGACTTGAACAAACCTCTGACCTGTCCACTTGGTTAACTAGACTTTAACAAACTTCTGACCTGTCCACTTGGTTAACTAGACTTAACAAACCTCTGACCTGTCCACTTGGTTAACTAGACTTTAACAAACTTCTGACCTGTCCACTTGGTTAACTAGACTTAACAAACTTCTGACCTGTCCACTTGGTTAACTAGACTTTAACAAACTTCTGACCTGTCCACTTGGTTACCTAGACTTAACAAACTTCTGACCTGTCCACTTGGTTAACTAGACTTTAACAAACTTCTGACCTGTCCACTTGGTTACCTAGACTTGAACAAACCTCTGACCTGTCCACTTGGTTAACTAGACTTAACAAACTTCTGACCTGTCCACTTGGTTAACTAGACTTGAACAAACCTCTGACCTGTCCACTTGGTTACCTAGACTTGAACAAACCTCTGACCTGTCCACTTGGTTAACTAGACTTAACAAACTTCTGACCTGTCCACTTGGTTAACTAGACTTGAACAAACCTCTGACCTGTCCACTTGGTTACCTAGACTTGAACAAACCTCTGACCTGTCCACTTGGTTAACTAGACTTAACAAACCTCTGACCTGTCCACTTGGTTAACTAGACTTTAACAAACTTCTGACAGTGTCTTAGCTGAGGATACAGACAAGATTGAAAAGCTTCCAAATTTGTACCGGAGTTGATGTTGTTTCCCTGTGAAAATCAAAATTTAGGGTTTAGTATCTCATGCGCAATATTGGCATGGATACACATTTGATATGGTATACTCACCATCAAACAGAATGTTTCCACCAGCTAATTCACCTCTTGAAGCCAAGTGTTGAGAGGGATGGACCACGCCACAGTCACTGGCATTTGAAATGATTTGTTTAGCATATATACCAATCTCAATGAGTCCAAAAGGTTGAGAACCGCTGCCTCGGGTGATTGTACTGAGCTGTGCCTTTGAGACTCAGGGATACCCTTCATGATCTGGGCTTCACCCCCTCTTCCTATGCAAGAGCAATGATCTGCTCTTTTATTTCCTCACATTGATGAAGGTCAAAGAGATTACATTCACTGGGAAAATGCTGCAGACAGTACCATTGATTCTCGGTCAAGTCAGGGAATAAACCCATAGCCTTGTAGAGAAGAACATTTTCCTGGTTGGTAACGTAGAGGAGGAAGTCATTTAACAAGCACTCCTCCACAAGTTCGGTTTCAAAAATAACATTGAGTAACACTGATTAGGAGAGCCTCACGGGCAAGGCGCCCATGAGGACTACTGTGTGGGAGAGAATCTGCCCCAATGGTACGTACTTCCGTGCATCCTTTCTCTCCTGGTGAAGTGGAAGACTTGGAATAATGCAATTTCCTCACACAACTCTTCTGTGACTGCCCTCTAGAAGATAGTAAACATTTCCACAGCAAGTCCACCAAGGTAGTCCTCTTATTCACCTTGGCATTGCACAGTGAGATTACATGCTGTCTATATCCTTCGTACAATATGGCCTCCATACTTGTATATAATATTTTAAATGAGGCCTAACTATTGAAGTCCAGGTAGGTTATGTCTGGTCACGTGTGAGTGCCAAGAAATTGACTCAAAGCTTCCAGCTTGAGGTTGCTATTTGTGCAATATGCACAAAGGCAAGTAGTAAATAAGCACAAAGACAGCTCACTTGTTGTACCGAGAGGCATCTGATGGTCGTAGCTGATGACATTTGGTGTTCAGCTTGGAACGCAATGAGCATATGCTGATTTTGAGGAATGTCATGAAGTTATGATGTCCTTTTCTTAGCATGCATTGCAAGCATCATCCTACAAACATACATCCTGTAAACACATGTTTACAATCAGTGCCAAATAAATTAATTCTGTATTAGAAGAATGTTCACCCATTAAACAGGAATTGCCAGTCCATCAAATGAGCACTCCATTCCAGTCATCATAAAAAGGAATAGTGTTATTTAACAAAAGAAACCAGGACAAAATTTGCACATTCAAGGACAAAACTGAACAGAACTGACTCAATCAATCAATGACTACCACAAAATCAGTGGTTTTGTCTTTCACAGATTCAAAAGCGGAAGAAATATGTCGAATATTAAAAATAATTATTGATGAAAATAATGTAGCTAGGACTGCTAGGCCGATTTTGGATGACTATCAAATCCAATCTTATTGAATGTGTGGTAACCTGTGAGGATTATTGGGCATATTCAACTGAATTCATAAAGAAGGAGGCAGTTTCTTACCTGTTAATGGCACAACCATTGTCATTTAAGGAGAAAATATTGAAGGCATACCCATATTACTTTAAACTGAGATTAGCCCATGCTCTTGTATTTACATACAATGACCTTTGTTTCATTTACCTATGTTTGTTTAACTAGTAATATTTAAAATAAAAAAACAGTGTAATGACACTAGGAACAATGAACACACAGTATTCATTTTAAAGTTTAATAGACGGTTAATTCATAAAAGCAACACATTTTAACATCTTTATTCCGTGTTGATTATACTGTGGTACCAACTCTTGTATATGGAGTCCCTGGAATTTGATTTTAGACACAGGGTGTCCCTGGAGGCCAAAAGGTTGAGAACCGCTGTCTCAGGTGATTGTACTGAGCTGTGCCTTTGAGACTCAGGGATACCCTTCATAATCTGGGCTTCACCCCCTCTTCCTCTGAAAGAGCAAGGATCTGCTCTTTTATTTCCTCACATTGATGAAGGTCAAAGAGATTACATTCACTGGGAAAATGCTGCAGACAGTACCATTCATTCTCGGTCAAGTCAGGGAATAAACCCATAGCCTTGTAGAGAAGAACATTTTCTTGGTTGGTAACGTAGAGGAGGAAGTCATTTAACAAGCACTCCTCCACAATCCTCATCGCCAACCAGTCCAGTGTAGATAGGGCCAAGGGAAAGCAACCGACGCAAAAGTCGCTTGGCTGCCTCCACCTCCGTAGCGTTGGAGTTACAGCATAGTTGACGGAGAGGTCCTCCTTGTACTGCTCTCACCAGGCATCGAGGGCGTCTGGTTATCCTTGGAATAATGACGGTATGTAAACAGCACAACGTACTCCACAACCACACTCATGACAATCTCAATGACTGCAGCCTAACTATACATTGATGTTGGTTGTCCTCACTTTTGCAACGTGCTGACCATAACAGGCACAGGGTGGGCAGCAGGAAAATGAAGGTTGTAGTTGAAATGCAGTCCTTGAACGATGGCAACACTTCTCCGTAGGACATCGTTGGTGACCTCAGTTGCCTTGGCTGTGATCTCTTTCTCTTTCTTCTTGAAAGTATTCTGTTGTATGCATGGTATTGCTTAGAATTGCACAGAACTCTGTCACTGCTGTGTGCCCTAACCCCAGATGATTGAAGAAGAGCACAAGAGTGTCGTTGATGATGAAAGGACATGGCTTGGTACCAGTCTCGAGGGTTGGCGATTAGTGTCATGTTATGAAATATTATCACATTTGAATCACATCAACTTTGAAACGTTACATACAAGAGCCTTGTAAAGGCTGCAGTGAACAAACAAAACTACTGTCTCAAGTAGACCTTTCATACAAGGCAAGTCTACCAGGCACCACTGAGGAGATGAAGTGGAAGTGAAATATAGTGTCCTCCTTGGGAAAATGGTGAGTGAGGTGGTAGAGGGGAGCCCAGGATGTGTGAAGCGGGTGTGGGGGGAGGGTAAGAAATAAACTACAAGCTATAATTCTGGTCTCCTTTGCTTATGCAAAGCTGCTACAAATGCCACATTTGCTCGTGTTGCAATGTATTTGCAAACAAGGTCACCAAAGTTGACCTCCCTTGATGCAGGGCTAAACCCTGATAAGCGGATGCAGGTTATAAGGTGGTCCTTCTGGGGGCGGTTCCTCGGGGGGTGGGAGTCCTCCGGGGGTCCTCACCTGAAACACAGACTAGTGTCACTGTTAGTTTCTGTATGTCATGTATGTGGTAGGGAACCTTCATACTTATTATAATTATGATGCATCATACATATCAGTGCAGGAATGTTGACAAGATAAGCTATATGTTCCATATGGTATGTGGACAAGGAAGCATTTGGGTTATTGACAGTCCAACAATGATTTATTTGTGTATAACCCACCCTTATTAGAGAGGGGTCAGTTTTATTTTAAAATATATTTACACAGCTATCTGGTTATTATTAAGATGATAATCAGATGTTGTTCCTAATTTGTGAGAAAGAGTATTTCTCATAACCATGCACTGTTCCTTGTACGCTCCAATTTGGCTGCAATCTTTAAATCTATTTTTTTAAATCTGTTTTATCAATATCTTCACGACAACAACAAAACAGTTTGAAACTTACACTTTTCATGTTGGAGAAAATCTCACCACTTCAGCAGTGTTCACTGACACGACTAGAGCAATGGCTGCTAGCTTGCTCCGACAACTGTAAAGAGTTCTCATGTCTTCTTGTTGAAGATCATGCATCACATCTTCTAGGGACTTGTTCTGTCAATAAAATGGAGTATTTTGTTTAGATTTGAAATCCAATTACATAAACCTACAACAAATGTTTTTTTTTCAAAAAAATTATGAAAAGCTAATTAAGTAGAGCTAATTATGTATAGTTTCCAGAGGTCTAGTAGTGTTAGTTTACCTTGTTCTCCTCATCAGTCGGATGCAGAAGACATCCCACTCAGCAATCAGCTGTTGTGGTAGAATTCTTGCTGAAAATTCCTTTGCAAACTCTTTCCATCTCTAAGTAGCCACACTGAGTCATCTGTGTGATGAGTTGCCAGGGTGAAACACATTGACGTTCTCAAGACATTCTACATCAGGGAACTGCTTGTTGATGAATGGGATGACCACCTGGGATATTAAAATGGAATAAGTCAAGTGTAAAAATAGTTTACATTCATATCACATTAACCTCTTAAGCCCTGAGTTTCTGAGGGCCTGCTTTTCACATTTTCATCCAAATCATCGGACATGCTAACGAAACAACTGCAATTCTTCAATCATGAACATTGCTAACATGAATAGTGAAACATTACAATCCACTGCTGATTTAATTTTGCTAGAAAGTACCGTTTTTCTTGCTAGATATATGTAAACTTGGTGTCAAACTGTCGGTAAATCTCCTGTCTATATCCGGGTATAATTTTATGAAGTTTCCGTGAAAAACTAGTGACATCTACCAATTATTGCACACACGATTGTAAAAACACGACTTCTCTGTCGATCCAGATGTGTAATGTGGAGATTAATTCTTACTGCATCCGTGTAGCGAGTCCACTTCTTGGTAAAGAGGATATCGGTGAAGTACAGATGACTGTCCTTTCCTAGCCAGTCACCAACTTGGGTCTTGAGGGTGGGTCAACGCTGCAGACACAGCAGTGATGGTACAACAGCCAGGGTCTAAACATACAGTGTATAATCTGATACAAAAGCCCTAGATGTTCATGTTCACCCATCCAGATTTTTCAGATTCATTCATAATTCGTACTGCAATCAATATTTTATTTTGTATTAATGGTTACGGTAATATTTAGAGTAAGTCTTCATTGCAATACCATTTATGAATGAATTTGCAAACTTACGTCTTGGTTGACTTGTCAAACGAATACATTTTGTTTCTGAAATACGTCAAAAGCCCTTGCCAGCCTGGAGTGGACTGTCCCAATGACCACCAGCGAGGCAACCAAGTTGAACATGGCCAAGAATGAATGAAGACCCTTGGCAGTCGAGTCTTCTAGACCTTGACAGCTGAGGTCTTTGTTGACTGCTGGCAGGGTCTTGAGCAGTGTGTTCATTACTTGGCCCTAGTTCGTCCATCTATTCTCTACTCCCCCTAAAAACATTGTGCAATTAAATGCAAATCAGTTAATACTGTAATCCATTTTCTGCAGCCCAGCCATATCTTTCTGACAAGCTGCGAGGCCCAGATATGTTCACGTGACCGGACAGGACCTGGATCAGTTATTGGTCTTGGACAGATGTCTGTGGCCATGTGACCAGACAATCCTGGGGTCTGCATCCCTCTGCGTGTCAAACCCTCCCAAAAGAGGTTTGTTAACCGAATGCCCCAAGATATAAGAACGGGGTGATGGTGGGAATGTTTAATGGTTCCATGCAATTAAATGTGATATATTCACCTCTGGTGTCATCTCAGCAGGCATTCTACACAGCAGTGCAACCACAACATAATTTTTAAAGAATGCCATACATATGAGCATACGAGCTTACCTATTTGATAACATGAACGAGTGATCATGATGTCAGTACACATAATAAATGAAGAAAGTGTTCACTCCGCACATTGTCCATATAAACAGTCATTATCATACTAGAGATGTCTGAAGAAGTTGAGACTCCTGCCCACTGCAAGAGACTACCTGCTGCCCTTCTGAATTACATCCTGCACTTCACAAGTCAATAAAGCTACCTATACCAAAGAAATTACACATCCATGACACGGATTACTTAGTAACATATACAAGTGTCATCAACAATTCCTGGCCCGGTAGGAAGCCACTATTCACCAGACATTACACAATTCGACTACCTGACCAAAAACCACTATGTGAACCTTGTGGTTTTCCCAGATGCCCACACATAGCCTGTTTGGCTCATTGTAAAGATGCATGTGATGTTCTGATGTATCTGCAGTAGCAATCAGAAGTCCATCTACCTAGGGTTCTGATCATGTGATCTGGGATGTTAGCTGCAGCTGCAGTAGTAGCGGCACCTATCCGAAAGGAGTGCCCACTATACAATGCTGAATCATAACCTAGTCTTGACAGAAGAATCTTTAATTTGTCAATGATGAATGCCCTTGTCAGAGGTGTACCTGCGAGTGTAGTAAACAGAGGATCTTGTGGTTGTGCTGAAACAGCCAACTGCATGAGTGCCATCATAGGCTTGAGAGGGCAGATGGGTTGTTCTGTAGCAAAGTAAGTAAGGGATATCCCGCTGCAAAATGGGTCTGTCTTTGAAACTTTCAAGTGTAGTGTGAAATGGTGGTTGCATGTATGGAGATGTATGTCTTGCATACATAAATCAGTCAGCAGGTCGAACATGTTTTACTTACTAGTAAAGTCACATCTGAGACATTCAAAGAAGGCCAGACAAAATCTACAATCAATCTACCTGAAACACCTTTTCCCCACCGGTGTAGCTTTTGCATTAGCCAGCATGGGGCAGAAACCACTGAGCTTGCCCACTCTACCACACCACGAACATACTTTCGCAGTATGTCCCACGAATAATGTGCAAAATAGCCCATTGTCTCAGACCCCCCAGTCTAACTTAATATTGTGCTGCTGGATAACTTATTAAGGGTTGCAGCCCGAGTGGCAAAAGCCTTGTGATATTCACATAAAAGGCAGTACCTTCTATCCTTGAGGCAACCCCTACCACAATTGCCTTGAATGCGTCAAGCTCCTTGCGCCTGTCCCACACTTCACACATAGCCTTGCGATATTTGTTAAATGCCGAGATAAACTCGGCCAACGTGAGATTACGGTTTAAGTGAGGGTCAGATGGCAGCAGACGGAGGAGATGGTGAGAGCCTCCCGCATAGCAACTGTACTCTCCCAGGTCGAAGAGTGAGATCAACAGTGAAGCCAAGTTAACGTCTTTACCATCAAGGATGGCTTCCTTCAGTGTAGCAGAGACAGTCTCGACTTCGAGCAGGCTCTCAGAAGTGACACCAGTCGCCGAACAGCGCCGCCATTGATAGCCCTCGGTGGTAGTGGCGTGCAATGAAACCCCGGTTGAGTGTTCGAGTTCCTCCATCGCTGACGTCAGGTTGTACACGGACGGTCGCACATGCGCAGGGGAAGGTCATCAGTGGAACCGTCATTGGAAGGCCAGTTGTCTGTGGAGTGGGTGGAAAACCTGTCGTCGCTGGAACGCTGGTTGTCTGCGGAATGGCTGACAAGCCCACGGTAGTTGACATTCTGTCTGCAATGTGCCGCTGCTGGATTACTTGACCAAGTTGTTCAATAGTTACAGCCCAAAACAATGAATGATGCTTATAACCCAAAATGTCAAATAATAGTTACAGCAGGTCGTAGCAGCAGTAGTACACAGCAGAACCCATGAAGGATCATAGTTGCTTCAGGGTATCTGGTCTTGGACAATGTTCCACAACTGTGAGTTTCTCTGGATCAATTGCAATCCATGCAGCCAGCGTGCTATGTCCGAGGTATTGTTCTTCACACTGAAAGAATGAGCATTTCTTCAGTTCAAGTCTCAGCCCATATTCTGCAAGTCACGTGAACACTATGTTCTGTCTTTGGAGTTTGTCAATGATAGTGGAAGAGACGACAAGGACATCATCCACGTACCAGAGCACTGACCGTTTCCTTGTGGAAAACTGTTTGCATCAGTCGCTGGAAGGTGGCAGGTGCATTACACAATCCAAATGCCATCCGTTGGTTTCATACAGACCAAATGGCGTAGTGAAGGCAGTCTTGTGTTGATCTTCCTGGTGCCTGTGTGTAGGCCAGCTGGTTTCAGCACCCCCAATCAAGTTCGTGATCTACTACCACCATAAACATGAGATCGCACACGGCAGTGTTAGTGGTGAGAAAAGGTCCACATCCGGTGGTCAGCGGCTCGAATACTGTGGTCTGTCCCATTCTCACTCCCACTGCTTGTACAAATGCAGACCTGGCAGGAATATAAACAGATAAACAGCCCGTCTACTTACCACACATGCAAGTTGTCTGTAACAGCTACCTTTTGCAAACACATGGCAAACTCCAGGACGTGCAACAAAACGTTCATGCCATGCATCCGAGGGGGTTTCTGCCCCGAGTCGCACACAAGAAGGATTTCTTGATTGTCCACTGTCACGCCTGCGACACACACTGTGGTCTCAAAATACCCGACATATGGTACTTCTAAGCCACCCACTGCCCATGTGTGTGCAGACTGTAGCAGATGACCGTGAGGCTGCAGTACCTCCTGGCAGAAAGACTCCGTCACAAACGGAACTTGGCTGCCAGTGTCTAACAGACAGTCCACTGGCAGGCGCTTTCACTATGGGAACTCCACCTACAATCTGGTCATAGGATGCAGTCGTCACAGTGCTCTGTTCCTCCATCCCTGGCCCATATCTCATGCTGGAGGAAACTAGTTTAAACTAGCCATTGGGCAGTGGTGTCTGGTATGTCCAGGTGACCATACCAACGGCATGGGGTGGGGCGGAAGGTCATAGTGTGGCAGGTACATTTGATGACGCTCCAACACACATCGGCACCAGCTCTCTCTGCTGTGTCAGCAGGTTCTTGTTTTCGGCGAGTTTGGTGAACTCGAGGTCGCATCCTCCACCTCGTTGAACCACTTCAATGCAACCTTCCTCATTGCCAGAAAACTGATGGCCGTGTTTACCTCAATTCGCCTCTTTAGTTCCCACCGGAGGTGTAGGTCTCACATGTTCTCACGAACTGGTCTCTCAGCATCGCATTGTGTTCCTGGTCTCTTGGGATCTAGTCGATGAAAGCGATTAGCAATGTTGATCAAGCTATATGAATACAACGCGATCGGCTGGCTGGGCAACTGCTTCCTGTATAAGAACTCACGGAGCAGCTGGTTGGCGTTTTCCTTTCCCCAAATACGTCTCCTAAAACTGTCGGCATCCTTCTGCACTGTGCTTGGCTGACAGCGGACCTCCAGTTGGGCAGTGCCATCTCGATAGCTCGGCAGAAAGTTGGCTGCTCCTTCCCCACTCAACTTCTACGCAAGAATGCACGAGTGCGCTTCTTCCACCCAATCAGCCAAGAGTGATTCCTCCATTCCACTGAAACGATGCAACTTCTGTTCTCACTGCACCACAGAAGTCAGTGCTGTCTGTGCTGCCTGAGCCGTTGCAATTTTGGTGGTCGTCATGCCAACCCTGCTGCAACACCAACAATTGCTATTGAATATCCTCCATCTCATGGCGACGACCCAACATTACAACGCATTCCAAAGTTTTATTGTAACTGCAATGAAAACACATGGCGATAAAGCTGATCTTATCTCAGTCGCCGTTAAATTACTGAAGAAACATTTTGAAAGATAGAAATAAAAAGTAGGAAGTTCTTGATAGAAGACAGAATTAAGAGAAGATTGAATTAACATTATTTATCTAAACGCCTTATTCCATTTCTGGACACCCAAAATATGGCCTGTAGCATTCCTAAGAATGTGTCCACAACAAAAAACGGTAAATATCATGGTTATAACCCAAAACTTTAAATAATAGTTACAGCTCAAAACATTAAATAATACTTAACAGCCCAAAATGTTAACGTACATTGCTTATAATTATAATGTAAAATACTAGTCGATGACAGGGCATAAGGCTGTACACCTATAAGTCACAGGGTCACATATACATATATACACACACCGCACGCACGCACGCACGCACGCACGCACGCACGCACGCACGCACGCACGCACGCATAATATATACATATTATGCAGTCCTTAACTTGAGGAACAAATTAATAGAAGAAATAAAACTTACAATACTTAAAACAAAACTTACTTACAAAAGCCCTAGATGTTCATGTTCACCCATCCAGATTTTTCAGATTCATTCATGATTCGTACTGCAATCAATATTTTATTTTGTATTAATGGTTACGGTAATATTTAGAGTAAGTCTTCATTGCAATACCATTTATGAATGAATTTGCAAACTTACGTCTTGGTTGACTTGTCAAACGAATACATTTTGCTTCTGAAATACGTCAAAAGCCCTTGCCAGCCTGGAGTGGACTGTCCCAATGACCACCAGCGAGGCAACCAAGTTGAACGTGGCCAAGAATGAATGAAGACCCTTGGCAGTCGAGTCTTCTAGACCTTGACAGCTGAGGTCTTTGTTGACTGCTGGCAGGGTCTTGAGCAGTGTGTTCATTGCTTGGCCCTAGTTCGTCCATCTATTCTCTACTCCCCCTAAAAACATTGTGCAATTAAATGCAAATCAGTTAATACTGTAATCCATTTTCTGCAGCCCAGCCATATCTTTCTGGGGCAAGCTGTGACAAGCTGCGAGGCCCAGATATGTTCACGTGACCGGACAGGACCTGGATCAGTTATTGGTCTTGGACACATGACTGTGGCCATGTGACCAGACAATCCTGGGGTCTGCATCCCTCTGCGTGTCAAGCCCTCCCAAAAGAGGTTTGTTAACCGAATGCCCCAATATATAAGAACTGGGTTAGGGTGGGTATGTTTAACGGTTCCATGCAATTAAATGTGATATTATATTCACCTCTGGTGTCACCTCAGCAGGCATTCTACACAGCAGTGCAACCACAACATAAATTTTATAAGAATGCCATACATATGAGCATACGAGCTTACCTATTTGATAACATGAACGAGTGATCATGATGTCAGTACACATAATAAATGAAGAAAGTGTTCACTCCACACATTGTCCATATAAAGAGTCATTATCATACTAAGATGTCTGAAGAAGTTGAGACTCCTGCCCACTACAAGAGACTACCTGCTGCCCTTCTGAATTACATCCTGCACTTCACAAGTCAATAAAGCTATCTATACCAAAGAAATTACACATCCATGACACGGATTACTTAGTAACATATACAAGTGTCATCAACAATTCCTGGCCCAGTAGGAAGCCACTATTCACCAGACATTACACAATTCGACTACCTGACCAAAAACCACTATGTGAACCTTGTGCTTTTCCCAGATGCCCACACATAGCCTGTTGGGCTCATTGTAAAGATGCATGTGATGTTCTGATGTATCTGCAGTAGCAATCAGAAGTCCATCTACCTAGGGTTCTGATCATGTGATCTGGGATGTTAGCTGCAGCTGCAGTAGTAGCGGCACCTATCCGAAAGGAGTGCCCACTATACAATGCTGAATCATAACCTAGTCTTGACAGAAGAATCTTTAATTTGTCAATGATGAATGCCCTTGTCAGAGGTGTACCTGCGAGTGTAGTAAACAGAGGATCTTGTGGTTATGCTGAAACAGCCAACTGCATGAGTGCCATCATAGGCTTGAGAGGGCAGATGGGTTGTTCTGTAGCAAAGTAAGTAAGGGATATCCCGCTGCAGAATGGGTCTGTCTTTGAAACTTTCAAGTGTAGTGTGGTTGCATGTGTGGAGCTGTATCTCTCATACATAAATCAGACAGCAGGTCAAACATGTTTGACTTACTAGTAAACTCATATCTGAGAAATCCAAAGAAGACCAGACAAAATGCGGTCTCGAGGACCAGGTCCTCATAGGCACCTAAAAAGCCTGACCTGAGATGCTGACATAGTTGGCCATAAAGCCATAATCGAGAGACGAGGTTTAACAACATTTTCTTGTGACTTTAAGAATAGTCCGTAGCCGTAAAATGGCTGACCACTAGGAAAACAACATTGGTCTGGAAATCCAACCTTAAGGTATCTGAACCTAGTACATGGCTACCTGCTACATATGTTTTAATGGTAGAATATTTTTAATGTAATGTTCTGATGCAATATGCAACAAAGTATGTCAAAATATCTTCAGATATAATGGAGTGGGTGTGGCTAAAAATTCCAGAGGGATACAAATTTGAGAATCGATGAAAAGCTCTAAAACCTCCTTGTATACTGCCCTAGTGGAACGGTTGATAGAGATATCCCACAATTTGTCGGACACATCATCTAATACCACATGACTTGAGTGGGTATTGGACATGGACATGGTCTGAGTGCAGCACCTGGTGCTAGACCTCTGAATCGGCTGATCTGGAAACGAGATAATGCATCAGCAATGTCATTGTGCACCCCAGGGATATGTTTTGCTGTGATAATGAAATTACCTTTTGCAGCACACCATGTTAAACGTCTCATCAGTTTCATAACAGGCTGTGCTTGTGACCTGCCTTTGTTTATGATGTGAACAGTAGCTTCATTATCACAGTAGAAAAGGATTTTCTTTCCTACCCACTCTGATCCCCACAGCATAGCTGATACAACTATGGGGTACAGCTCAAGAAAAGCTATGTTATCTTTGAGCATTAATTCTGGAGGGCAAACTGCCTGAAACCATCTGTTTCGAAGGGGCCAACCAAATATCCCTTCTGCACTTCAGCATCAATTAAATTGTTTACTATTTCTGGCGGAAATGTTGCCAATTTATTGTTGGGGCATTCAAAGGACACGGTTGGTGGTTCAGACTGTTGACAAGTTTAAACACAAAATCCCTGTCTGGATGCTCAGTTAACTCCATCTCCAATCTATCTATAGCTATGGGGAATTGGGTCACTATCCGTTCATCTATATGGTCCGTCCTTGTCTGTCATTGTGCTGTCGGTTGTCTGTTGGCCATCCTTGGTTGGCTTATTCTCCCAGGTCTAACTATGGATTTATGGGGACATCTGATACTGGCATTTGGATCACTACAGACAAGACACGAATGGATGAATTTGCAATTCTACCTCGTGCATCCCTGTTCGCTGTTAAAGTTGTAGCAGAGTTCCCTCAGGCAGTACCTTCTATCCTTGAGGCAATTCCTACCACAATTGCCTCATAGGCGTCAAGCTCCTTGCACCTGTCCCACACTTCACACATAGCGTTGCGATATTTGTTAAATGCCGAGATAAACTCGGCCAACGTGAAATTACGGTTTAAGTGAGGGTCAGATGGCAGCGGACGGAGAAGATGGTGAGAGCCGTCGCCTCCCACATAGCAACTGTACTCTCCCAGGTCGAAGAGTGAGATCAACAGTGAAGCCAAGTTAACGTCTTTACCATCAAGGATGGCTTCCTTCAGTGTAGCAGAGACAGTCTCGACTTCGGGCAGGCTCTCAGAAGTGACACCAGTCGCCGAACAGCGCCGTCATTGATAGCCCTCGGTGGTAGTGGCGTGCAGTGAAACCACGGTTGAGTGTTCGAGTTCCTCCATCGCTGACGTCAGGTTGTACACGGACGGTCGCACATGCGCAGGGGAAGGTCATCAGTGGAACTGTCATCGGAAGGCCAGTTGTCTGTGGAATGGGCGGAAAACCCGTCGTCGCTGGAACGCTGGTTGTCTGCGGAATGGCTGACAAGCCCACGGTAGTCGACATTCTGTCTGCAATGTGCCGCTGCTGGATTACTTGACCAAGTTGTTCAATAGTTACAGCCCAAAACAATGAATGATGCTTATAACCCAAAACGTCAAATAATAGTTACAGCAGGTCGTAGCAGCAGTAGTACACAGCAGAACCCATGAAGGATCATAGTTGCTTCAGGGTATCTGGTCTTGGCAAATGTTCCACAACTGTGAGTTTCTCTGGATCAATTGCAATCCATGCAGCCAACGCGCTATGTCCGAGGTATTGTTCTTCACACTGAAAGAATGAGCATTTCTTCAGTTCAAGTCTCAGCCCATATTCTGCAAGTCACGTGAACACTATGTTCTGTCTTTGGAGTTTGTCAATGATAGTGGAAGAGAAGACAAGGACATCATCCACGTACCAGAGCAAGGTACTGACCGTTTCCTTGTGGAAAACTGTTTGCATCAGTCGCTGGAAGGTGGCAGGTGCATTACACAATCCAAATGTCATCCGTTGGTTTCATACAGACCAAATGGCGTAGTGAAGGCAGTCTTGTGTTGATCTTCCTGGTACCTGTGTGTAGGCCAGTTGCAAGTCCAGTGTGCTCAACCATCGGGCACCTGCCAGTGCATCCATAGACATTCAGAGTACGAAAATAGCAACACGTCACTTCCTCACAAGCACAACAGCACTGGCAAAGTCACTCTTGCTTTCCACAATGGCACCTGTCCGTACCAGTCTTTGTAGATGATCCTTAGACTTCCTCCAACTGTGTTGGTGGGATCTGTCTGTAGGGCATGTTGACCAGGATGTTGTCTTTTGTCTGGGTTCAGTGCTGTGCAGCACTGGGGCACCCTAGGTTGTTGTCTGATTGCAAATACAACACTGTGTCCGTTGAACAAAGCCCTTACTTCACATCACTCATCGTATGTGCCAGTGAACTGCGACAGATCAATCAGACTTTCATTCATTCCAGCAACTGATTCCTTCGAGGACGACTGTTGCAGTGTCACACCAATGACAATCTCGTTCACACTCAACTCAAGTCAACTTGAACCCCACGAGGCGGTAGGACATCAGCTGGTTTCAGCACCCCCAATCAAGTTCGTGATCTCAAGCAGGAGTCGTTCTTGGATGGATTAACGACTACCACCATAAACATGAGATCGCACACGGCAGTGTTAGTGGCGAGAAAAGGTCCACATCCGGTGGTCAGCGGCTCGAATACTGTGGTCTGTCCCATTCTCACTCCCACTGCTTGTACAAATGCAGACCTGGCAGGAATATAAACAGATAAACAGCCCGTCTACTTACCACACATGCAAGTTGTCCGTAACAGCTACCTTTTGCAAACACATGGCAAACTCCAGGACGTGCAACAAAACGTTCATGCCATGCATCCGAGGGGGTTTCTGCCCCGAGTCGCACACAAGAAGGATTTCTTGATTGTCCACTGTCACGCCTGCGACACACACTGTGGTCTCAAAATACCCGACATATGGTACTTCTAAGCCACCCACTGCCCATACACTGTAGCAGATGACCTTAAGGCTGCAGTACCTCCTGGTAAAAAGACTTGGCTGTCAGTGTCTATCAGACAGTCCACTGGCAGGAACTTTCACTACGGGAACTCCACCTACAATCTGGTCATAGGATGCAGTCGTCACAGTGCTCTGTTCCTCCATCCCTGGCCCATATCTCATGCTGGAGGAAACTAGTTTAAACTAGCCATTGGGCAGTGGTGTCCAGGTGACCATACCAACGGCATGGGACGGGGCGGAAGGTCGTAGTGTGGCAGGTACATTTGATGACGCTCCAACACACATCGGCACCAGCTCTCTCTGCTGTGTCAGCAGGTTCTTGTTTTCGGCGAGTTTGGTGAACTCAAGGTCACATCCTCCACCTCGTTGAACCACTTCAATGCAACCTTCCTCATTGCCAGAAAACTGATGGCCGTGTTTACCTCAATTCGCCTCTTTAGTTCCCACCGGAGGTGCAGGTCTCACATGTTCTCACGAACTGGTCTCTCAGCATCGCATTGTGTTCCTGGTCTCTTGGGATCTAGTCGATGAAAGCGATGAATACAACGCGATCGGCTGGCTGGGCAACTGCTTCCTGTATAAGAACCGACGGAGCAGCTGGTTGGCGTTTTCCTTTCCCCAAATACGTCTTCTAAAACTGTCAGCATCCTTCTGCACTGTGCTTGGCTGACAGCGGACCTCCAGTCGGTCAGTGCCATCTCGATAGCTCGGCAGAAACTTGGCTGCTCCTTCCCCACTCAACTTCTATGCAAGAATGCACGAGTGCGCTTCTTCCACCCAATCAGCCAAGAGTGATTCCTCCATTCCACTGAAACGATGCAACTTCTGTTCTCACTGCACCACAGAAGTCAGTGCTGTCTGTGCTGCCTGAGCCGTTGCAATTTTGGTGGTCGTCATGCCAACCCTGCTGCAACACCAACAGTTGCTATTGAATATCCTCCATCTCATGGCGACGACCCAACATTACAACGCATTCCAAAGTTTTATTGTAACTGCAATGAAAACACATGGCGATAAAGCTGATCTTATCTCAGTCGCCGTTAAATTACTGAAGAAACATTTTGAAAGATAGAAATAAAAAGTAGGAAGTTCTTGATAGAAGACAGAATTAAGAGAAGATTGAATTAACATTATTTATCTAAACGCCTTATCCCATTTCTGGACACCCAAAATATGGCCTGTAGCATTCCTAAGAATGTGTCCACAACAAAAAACGGTAAATATCATGGTTATAACCCAAAACTTTAAATAATAGTTACAGCTCAAAACATTAAATAATACTTAACAGCCCAAAATGTTAACGTACATTGCTTATAATTATAATGTAAAATACTAGTCGATGACAGGGCATAAGGCTGTACACCTATAAGTCACAGGGTCACATATACATATATACACACACCGCACGCACGCACGCACGCACGCACGCACGCACGCACGCACGCACGCACGCACGCATAATATATACATATTATGCAGTCCTCAACTTGAGGAACAAATTAATAGAAGAAATAAAACTTACAATACACAATGACCAAGCACCTGGGTGATGGCAATGTCTGTCACTTCATTAACCCCCAGGCTGGTGTGATGCATAGGCTTCTTAGAAGCGCATGTAACACTGAATCGTTGATGATCTCGAGGAGTTCATCAGTATTCCTGTGGCTGCAATAGTCAGTGTTGCTTCCCACCTAAAGACAATGGGCTATAGCAATTATCATTATTTAGATCATGTAAACAACAACAATATGGAATTAGCTGGTCCGCCTCTTGTCACTCACAAAGCAGAGCATCCTGATGGTGACATGTCACAACGACAAATGCCAAATAAGGAGATAAGTCGATTGATTTGTACTTGCATATATTAGGATTTCACATAAATTGGGGTCAAAGGGCAGGGATGCCTTCTACACAAACAGTTAGAGGATGGATTGGCGGCGATTGGTCAAAGTATGGTGGCGTTACTATGGTCAAAACATTGCATATTTTCTCTAACACTTTCTACATGTTCAAAACTAAAACAAATTTATTAATTGATAGGAGTTCATTTTATTAACACAGAAAGTGATTTAGAGATATGTACTTGTTATAAAAGTGAAATTTATTGATAGAATACAGCAACAACAAAAAATCCGATCTTGATCACCACTCTCAATGTTGCATGTAAACATGTTCATGCACATGGATATCAAACTGTGAATTTACTTAAATTGATGCATTAATTTGTTGTGATACATCAATGCCATGTATCTTCTTGGTATTGTGATATCTGTTTGAGTTGGTAAGTGCCTTTCAACAATATAGAAAATTAGCATTAGTTGTGTGAAGCCTTCACCAGGACAACTCCGTCACCCGCCACTTGGTTTACACTTGAGACTCACTTCTGTGTTGCACAGTGAGCAATGTATTTTACTTGGACCCACAGAAGAGAAACTACTGCAGAAGCAGCACAAGTGTATAAATGTAGAGTGTGAATATATCAACTATGGTGTTGTCTTTTCAGTCTTGTGGCAGATGTTGTCGTCTTCAACTCTTGCTTCAACATGACGTCATTCCTTGACAACATTGCAAGCTTCATGAAGTTGATACCAGACCACCGGCCACGTGGCTTGGCTGACCAGATCCGACCCAAGTGTCGTGTTATACACTTCCCAATTCAGTTCCCCGACTTGTGCAAGGACAACATACCAGTGACTAGACCAACATGTTTGACGTCTATGAGTCAGTCTGCCGGTAAGAAATTAATGCACTTCTACATTGTTCCTTCTGAATAATTATCTAGTTACTCTAAAGATATGTTCTATGATATTACCCTGTAATGTTATTGGGGACCTTTGATCAGTTGTGCAAAAGGGTTTGGTAAGATATGTGTTCACATTTTCATTTTATTTCAAACAACCAACGTGGACATTCATTGGTGAATGCTACTACAAATCCCAGACGGATTGATCTAATTTTAACCTACTTTTTTCCAAAGTTAGTTACAAAATTACGCCCCATGTTTCGTGAGAATTACGAATAGAATTGACAACAGCCTTCATTGATTAATAAATAACAATGCTAATAAAAAAATCATTTACTCAATTTTGCTACACTCAAAATGAATGTAATATATGTACAAGTGAAATTTTTTTATATTGCTGAAATTCATGAAATATGGTTGATCTTTTCAGAATCCCAATTTATGATCCCGCAGTTATGGTTATGTGGTTATGGAATAGCTATGTTGACGTGTGATTTAAAATATACATAACTTGTGGTGTATCCATTCTGTTCAGATAAGACATGTGGTTATACTTATAAGTTTGTCTCACAGCAGGGGATGAAGACGATTGTGTGGGGGACAGAAAGACATCAGGTGATGGTAATAACAGAACTATGTCCAGTGAGACACAGTGTGGTCAAAAAGCAATGGAACAGCTCCATCTAGTGGAGGGTCCTGACACCACAGACTCAGCCATGCGACCCTTGCACATAGTGTGGCCACACAGATGGTAAGTTATGTTTACTCTGACAAATGCCGTTCTCACTGTTGTGTTTGACATACATGATGACGTGACTATTTAATGTAACATTTCCATGTGCAGGTACCAAACTTCAGTTGTGCTCACTTCTGTTTAAGACTTGTTGTTTTAAATATATGTATGTTCAGACATATTGCCTGCTGTCACCCTGACAAACCGTCCTACTCTGTCATCAGAACATGGGTTTCGGCAGCAGCAGCTGTGCCTGTAAGGAACCTTGTAGATTGACTGAAACCAGTGGCGGTGTACGTCCAAGATATGTGTTTCTATAGTGAATGAGATCTAACATCTAACACAATCCCTGGGCACAGAAACCAGATAGAGGGGGCATCGAGTGTTAGCTTCTCGTCAGAAAAACACAGCCAAAGTGGCGTGAACAAAATATGGATCCTTCAGATGTCTATGGTGGTGTTCTGACAACTTGACCACTGCCCTTAGTCCAGTTGTTGTCTACATGTGTCTGTCATTTGTTGTTGCAGGGAGCATGATAAGGACCCCGATACATTCTTCCACACCCTGTATGAGTTACACAAACAGGGGCTGTTGTTCAAAGTGTCTGTACTTGGTGAGACTTACTCGGATGTCCCTGGTGAGATTCCATCATAAACACTACCACTTGCCTCACATCTAATGTTTATATCCAGCAGAAATGTGCTGGTGAATGAATTGTTGCAAGTAGTTAATATTTAAAATAATTTTGTAGTCACGAAATTGTGTGATGGTGTAATAGCTGTATGATAGTTGGGACCACAATGGAAATAAGTGCTTGCATTTTTTGTGTGTTTTATATCTTATGTATATCTGTGTAATGTTTTATATTAAATAAATCCCAATAGCTATAAAATATGGTAGTGCTATATAAATTCTAAAATGTAATATAAACTATATGAATTAAACATCCTGGTTTTTTCTGTTGAGAAACAGTTTGTTTATACAATTAAATGTATAATGTAACCATTATTTTTTTAATTGTCAATGTCACCATTATTTGTTTAATTGTTTGAATGTTCTAGTTAGTTGATTACTGTATGACAATCTGTTGTTAATCAAATCAAATGAAATTTTATTTCGCAACAACAATACATTCTACATAAGCACAAAAAAGTATTGCTATCTGGTGGTCTTCCTGTAACCCGTTAATACACAGATGTTTAGATTGCCAAGCTTTTTGTTTTGACACTCGTCTGTGCTTAGGCTTCTGATAATTTAGATGCTGTTGACGATTTATTATTTAAATTGCTTCTTATGAATATGAATTGATTTTGCAATTTGTATACATTTCATTGAAGTAAGAGATTTTTGCAGAAATAGTTGACCAATTTGTATTTTTTTTAAACATGCTTGTTCATGACAGATATATTTGCGGAAGCAGCAGAGATGTTGAAGTCACACATAGTGGCCTGGGGGTTCCAGCCGTCGAAGGATGACTACTATCGCCATCTGGTGGCAGCGGATGTTGTTGTGTCGACAGCTGCACATGAGTTCTTTGGAGTTGCTATGTAGGTCAAGCTTGCACTACTGATATTTCTCCCTTTTCTCTTGTTTTTGTTCAATTAAGACATAAACCTATTGCCTGCAGCAAAGATGGGAATTTTCCTGTCCATAACTAGTGGCTGAAATTTTACAGAGCCATGTCTTTAATTAGCCTGTGAAACTGATTGCAGGATTGGCAACAACAAAAATTTACAGATGAAACCATGCATTATGTTAGTAGTATTTAAAAAAATATTTATTTTAATATATAAATTCTGATACCTTAACTTATCAAGTTAGTATTTTATTTATATTTGTATACTATGTATCTGGCTGTAGACAAATGACTTGAGTGGTAATTAGCCTGTATCCTTGGTGTCCTTCCAGGCTGGAGGCAGTCTACTTGGGTTGTTATCCCCTGTGTCCACGCAAACTTGTTTATCCGGAAATTTTCCCAGGTCAGTGACTGTAGAAATCTTCCAGGTCAGTGATGCTTAATCAGACAACCAATAATTTCTTGGTGTTTATTTGGATTACTTTATACATGCACATCATACATTAAAAAGATAAAACAGTGACATGCTTTCGGCGTAGTTTGTAAGACTAAAAGTTTCTCAAGAAAACTTACTTTATTATATGTTGCCTTCCAGATGAGTGTTTGTACAATACAGACAGTCAGCTGTTGAAACGTCTGGTGCAGTATTGTAAGAGGCCAGAATTACTTCGCAGCAACATACTCAAGGTAGTGTATTCGTTGCACTCATTTATTATTATCTCTTTGCCATGACATGAGTTAAACTTCATGTATCATTTACTTTTTCACTCACCAAACTGACATTTTCACAGGTGTCATGGTAGAGTGTCATTTTTTAATAGTTAGACATCATTTAAAGACCTGAACCACATTAGTAGTAATAGTCAGATTTGACATGCAGTTCTGATTTGTTTGTGTATCGCTACAGACTTCTGTAGGAAGTTAGCTTAAACAGCTGTCATATGCTGTTTGCTTGGCATCACTCACCTAACTGGGAAACGCCTCAGGCTGCCAGAAGCAAGATCTAGTGGGTTCAACTTAGAGATACCACTCTTGAGTCCAAGACAGTTAACGTCCTGTGAGATCTTTTACTTCTTGCAAATTTAGACCATAATTTTATAGAAGGGCCCCATAGCTTTTAATTTCTTCCAAGACACATACATTATGGGATGAATTAAACAGCAGTTTTGAAGTAGTAATAAAATCAGTCTCATACTCACAATTTGTTGGTAATAATTTAACAAGATTGCCACCTAGAGATTCAATTCTAGATGGCAGGTGGACTAGGAAGCCCTTTGGCTTATAGAGAGTCCAAACTATCTATCTAAGTATACCCTGCCCGTCTTAGGTATGTCGATTTTATTTTTAAATATATTAACACTACTAGCACCTACACAATCAGCTGATATTCTGTTCCATTCAGTTACTGTTCTTTGTGAAATTTTTCTAATATCTAGTCTACACGGCTTCTTTGCTAGTGTAACTCCGTGTCCTCTAGTTCTCTCTAACTTGACCGTGAAAAAAAAAATTCTGTCAATATTTTCATACACATTCAATATTTTAAACACTTCAATCTGATCTCCTCTCAATCTTCTGGTTTCTAGTATTATAATGTAACATATCAGGCACCTTACATTTATCGTGAATATCACTTGGTGAACTAAAACGTTCAGATGCAGTCCAACTGGTCACTTTTAAATGTATTCAGTCACATCATGTAGTAGTTGTATTTATGCTAATAAATGAGCCCACCTTTATCACCTCGTTGTTGTTTACAGATGGACCTGGACCAGTACAGTTGGCAGAGTCTGAGACCCGTGTTTGAGACCTTGCTGACCACACATTCAGACGTTGAACCAGTGCAACACGTGCCTCCTTGAGTGGTCACTGCTATGTTAATACTTATTATAACCTGCATAGAAGTTATACAATGGCAACACATGCCAATATGACAATGCTAGTTAAGTTGTTCTTCCTGTGCAAGAGAAATGACTCAAGATCAACCGTTTTTGTTGATCCTCATATTTGATATAAAGCCTGTTAGTATTAACGGTGCCAGATGTATGTACATTGTACACTTACATTAAACGTGAAACAAAATTGCTATGGTTTGCTGTTTTTCTTTTGTGACCCTGTATCAGCCTGGTAGGTCAACGTTGAGGTACTGACTCAATTGGCCATCTTGAGTGTGGTAAATCATGTTGTCAACAGAGTTGCTTATAATCAAGAGTTGCTTCTAGTCAAACAAGTGGAAAATAGCTACTCACCCCGGGGACTAGCATTAGCCAAAGCACTTCTAATTGTCTCAGGTGATGGGTCAAGTGTTAAGTTCAATGCCTGGTCATTATGGTAAATAAATGCTAAAATAATTCCCAGTTTCACATCAGAAATTTGTCAAAAAATTTCACATAGTAATTGAAGCATTCAATATATTTCTCAAAACCAGTAAACCTGTTGAGAAATAGATTTGGCATGATATAAATCAGTCATCACTTAAAGCATTACAGCTACATGTATTTTTAGATGCTTGCATTGATGGGAAACTGGGAACAATTTTTACATGGCCCTGTAACATCTTGGATTGCAGGATAGCAAATGCAAGAGACTCCAACAATAATTGTTCCTGAATTATTTATTTAATAGCCGCCATTCTCGCCAATGGATCCATACGTGTGAAAGCACACCCCTGCCCCGAACCACCACTCGCATCACTGAACCAGACCAAATGTTCTGAAATAATCTACAAAAGTTGCCCTACTAACTTCACTGCAAGTCACCAACATCATCCATCATTAAATGATACGGAACAACAGTTCCACACTACACCGTCTGGCGATACATCTAAACCATCCTGGGAACTACTAGTAACATTTACTCAATCAACAGAATTATACCATGTGTCAACCGCACACAAACACTGAGCCTATGCTTCTGATGGACGTCGATGTAAACACAATGTTAAAACAGACCCCGCCACAACAGGTTCAACTAACACAATAAATACAGCACTGTATAGGTCAAATGAAAATTATATTTTCACATTGTAATGCTAGCTAGAGAGTAGCCTACTTTACAAGACACTGTCATACCAAGACTGATCTGATATTAAATAGGGTATTTCTGACAGCTGATATGGCCTTGCAAATACTGCTGTAGCTAGTGCACTTAAAATAACGTGAAACACACATTGACACCAACAGTTGCTGGTGAATACGTTCAAATCTGTTATTTTCAGTGACAAACCTCATAAATACCTATTTTATGGCAACAACGATAAATATATAAATCCCCCTCCTAATTCACAAACACTCATAAGTTAGCTACCCAAAACCCTTGATTTAATCCTTGATTAAAGCATGAAACCTTGTTAGCCCTTGTTTAAAGCATGAATTCGCCCACTGCTCCCTGGAATTAGTAGAACTGGTGAAGCACCAGATTCATCAACACACTGCAAGCTTCTAAAACCACTGGTTCATGTTTTAACACGACAACATCGGCACATTTAAACTTGAAGGAGAGAGGTATTTGTGCTGTGGCAATGAACAATGGTTACCAGTGGTTTAACATGAAGCTGTAATATCAAATGTCATCGTTTAATCAGGTATTGTCTAAAATTGTTAAACAATGAAAGATTAGATTGTTTAGTATATATGTATATATATATATATTCATATTCTTAACCAACAAATATCATAAAACTAATAAATTCAGCATTGCAATGTCCCGCAAAACAGTACAAAGAACATCACTGTACATCCTTACAAATGCTGAATTGCAGATTTCGTAGGCAAACACTGATCAACGTTTCTAAATTAAACAATAAAAATCAACATTTCTGTAGTGTGTTGTAGCCGTGAAGAGATCTGACCATCCAACCCACAGTCGCCATTAAAACTATTCAGGGCAGTTTCACTGCTGTGTCAACTAAACACAACCTAGACAAGAACGGTGCGCAGACGCGAGTATTGGCTGTGATATTGCATACACGAGTGGCCACATGGCAGTGTGCCATCTAGCTGCCGTATTCCTCAGGCATCACATAGGAGATGTCGTCCCAAGGATGACGGTACAGTCCTTGCTTCAGTCGCTTCTGGTCGAGGTAGTGTCCTAAAACACATTCATACCAACCTCGGTCACGTGAGACCAAACGGTGACATTCAAATGGAAGCTTTACAACATGTCAGTCGTAGCAGATGAATAACTGTAAAATTAAATTTGGGTTTGAACCATACATCAAGTTTAGATGACACATGAATTACCCTCTCTGTTCAAACATATTTTCATTAATGGCATTATGTGCTTTGTCAGAAACCCATATTTCCATTATATGCTGTGTCAGAAACTGCGTTGATTAAAACTTGGTTTATCATGATCACAGTTTTGCAGCGTTTATATAATAAAATTACAATAACTAAATTGTTTAGATATTTTATAATTCCATGTATATGTAATATATACCAAGAAATAAAATGATGTGGCCTGAAAATTATAAGACGACTAAACATGTTTTGACAATATTTACATATTTATTTCAAACACTAGCTGCATAGCAAAATTTATGTCAAGTAAAAAAATGGATGTCATTTTGACATTTTTGTCATATTTTGTCATATTTTGTTGAAATTTATGTTTCAGGAAGTTTACTTAATTACAAAAATATAATAAGAGAAACTTGTTAAAGTGATAAATGTATGCAGCAGTGTTTTGCCTACAAGATGTCATGCTGCAATGGTAATAATTCACACATGCAACTACTATCAACCAACACTGTTGGTAAAGGCAAACCTTGACGGAGGCTGTATGCAATTGTAATTGTGATTGTAACGTAGTCAAACCACTGGATAGATCAATTATGGCACGTTTAAGATGTGACACCAGGTGGCAGCAGCCGCAGCACTTACCAATGAACCCAATACTTCGGCCGAGCACAAAGAGTCCGTTGAGTGCACCCATCTCTACGTACTCCTGCGCCTCCTCTCTGGCAGACAACACATTCTTATCATCTCTGTACTGTAGTACTTTAAATCATGTTTAATCATTCACTTCTTACAACACTCGTTAGTCTTTCTTCCTGCTATTTTCCAAATTATGTGATGTGAAAGTGAATTAAAATATGTCAATTTTCCTAAATTTATTTACTGTTTTTAAGGTGAAGAACCTTCACCATTGTAAAGTAATAATTACATCTTTCTCTGGAATTATAGAACTGTCAAATTCACATTTCATACAGCTTCTTATATGAACATGCTGCAGTAATTAAGGTTAAAACAACACTGTACTACTCCAAGATTATAACTTAAATTTTAGCTGTAAACCAGGCAACCCATCCAAATTCCCTGAGTGTTCCATTTAAAACAAACATTCAAAATACCTTGTGAAACAGTCACTATTTCTCAGCAGGTCGACCATCGCCACGCCGATGAAGCCATCCACGTTCAAGATCAGGTTAGGCTTCTGTTGGCATAAACAGTCAACATTATGATGAAAACCTATACCGGTAGTTACATAACACATCGACCTATTGATACATCATGGTAATAGATGTGTTGAGGCCGAGCTATCAATAGATTTCTTTTTCAGTTAATGGTGTCAGTTCATAATTGTATTTTCAACTTTATTAGGTAATTTTACTTAGCAACCTAACAACTGTAAATTTATAAAAAGAACACTGCATAAAACAATGTTGTTAACACCGCAATGATCATTACAACAGGCATGTGTTGCACTCAAATTAGCTCTGGTATACACTAATTCTTTTAATGTGTCTAAATGTTTCCTATATATCCAGTTTATGTTAGGTTTATCATTGCACAAGGCTGTGTTGACTAAAACAATCTTCTGATGACAATATGCTAAATCTGTGGCGCAAGTACAGTGAACTGTCATTTCCATCTGTTTAGTAGCATCAAAGACACAGTGGCAGAAAGCAAACAATCACATGAGCAGGTCTCATGGATCTACTTTAATGTTCCGTTCAAAAGGTATTCCATTACCTTTGACGTTGTGATCTTCTCTACTTCGTAGGCGTAGTCAAGCAGGGGTGTCGAGGGAAAGTTACTCTTGGCATACTCGTTTAATATGACCACCCTCATGTCAGGATTGTTGATCTGTCGCCATAACAATCAACATTTACACAATATCTGGTTACATTCCCATCTGTCAATCATATTTATATGTCCAACAAACAGTAACTAAGGTGGGAAAACTGCCCAATATGGCAGGACTGCCTGAGATAGGAAAAATGACAGGACTGGGAGGAGGGAAGAAACAGGATCAGTGATGGAAGAATGAAAACATATCTGTATTACAATAACTTGCTGGTTAAAAAAAGATCCTACTATGGAACATAACGTCTTCTGTGCACTGCAAAGTTCACACAACTGTATAGGCAACTGAACTGTCCACTCACCGACTTGATCCTATGTCCAATGCCAAGGATGAGTTTGCCCTGCTTGCGCATGTTGTTGACAAACTCCATGGGAATGGTTCCACTGTCGTATGCCTCACTGAACATCTTGGCCGCTCCATCAAGAGCCCCACCAAACCTGTCGCCCTGTAGGAAACAATCTCTAGGATTCACCAGACTAGATTAGAGGGACAACAGTAGTTGCGTGTTCTGCAATTTGCAAGGGTGGATAAGATCATGTAAGCATAATGTATAAACTGGATGTGGGGTGTCAGAATGTAAAGAGTTGTCTGACACATACAGGGAGTTAGACCAGGAGACCATTGTACTAAGATAAACACCTCTTAAGGTAAATTCATCCTTATACAAAATCCCCTGACTTTTCTCAAAACACAAACACCCATTGCCATATTACTGAGGACACTATTTCTGTGACACACCAGTGACAATGGCCCATTAGCGTGTCACGGTGTTGACAGTTTTCAGATATTCAATATCACTGCTAAGGGTCAAAACTGATTGTAAAGTGCAAAAGAGCTTTTAACAAAGTCAGTTAACTGGGCCCCTCGCGCCTATGGTGCATGTGCAGTTGGACAGGCAGATTGTTTTCCATATATAATTTGTAGACGATTCTCGGTCTATAGATAAGACAGGGTTGGATAAACTATATAACAATATCAAACAACTACATAAGACATTTATAGAACATAAGATACTGTGAGACTAGCGACCCTACCCTGTATGGCATGAGTTGGACATGGATTGATCACGTGGATGGACTTACGATTGTGAGGAGGCCGGATGCAAGACTGGACACGAGGTCCTTGCCGGCACGGGCACACACGATGGTGTTGTGTGAGCCGGACACAGCTGGACCGTGGTCAGCGGTCACCATCAGACACATCTCTATGAACTTGGCAGCATAGGGCGGCAGTCTGCACACATCAAACATAACACATACAATTAACACGGCCTCCACAATGTTCTTTTTTTAATTGGGTTTCAGGATATAATAAGACCTCATCAAGGTCACACTTAGGATTGAACTATATTGGCCTGAGTAATTAAATTACCTTTCTTATGTTTACTGTTACATTAATAGAAATTATATTAATATAAACGCGTGTACTTGGACACAGTGATGTCAATACTCTTCAAAATAACCATACCAGTAAACATTACCAAACCATTTGTACACAAAGCTTAGGATTTAAGTAGTGATGGGGTATGATGATGAAGTTTTGATGCATTTCAACATATCAGTAAATAAGTCTATTACGTATTGTAAAAGAGACCTATACACAGACCTGCGCTGGAACCAGAGGAGACCAAGGACCCCGCCAATGCCAAGGTCCTCCTTGAAGACCTCTGTGATGGGCACGCCAGCGTAGAGCAACTCCTGCCCTCGTTCGTCACAGATACTTGTCATGAATGACGCGGGTTTGCGGATCAAACCGAGCTCCTGCAATCAGAGCAATACAGATTACTGACAAGTTCCCACAAAGCTGTGTAAAGTATGTGGCTATTTATGACACCAGGGTCTAAACATCTGAATGTTTGACCCTCCCCGAAACCCAGCAAGCTGGGTAAGTCATGGACATGGACAGAATATACACTATAGATATTACACATTGCACACACAGGCAAATTGTTCACCTCTTTGAAAACTTTGTAGTTCCTGTAAGATCAAAAACCTCATTCTGACCATTTGTCAAATATTTACCCAATACAACATTCAGAACTCTGCTTACTCCTGGTTAGACCTGGCAACTGTTTTGCAGTGACAATATCCTCCAGAAAAAAATCATTAATGTTTCAACAGAATTTGCATTTAATTTTCGGGAGCTTTTACAGAATGAATGCCACAAGCCTAGCCATATCACAGTGTATTATTAACATTATAGTAACACACCAAAAAAAATGTCACAAAGGCACATGTTGACAGTTTTCAGGATAGAGGAAGGGGTGAAATTAGTTTTAAAAAGCAAAATCTGTAACTGTCCAATAAAACCAGTCCTGCTTCACTGAAAGTTTTTTCAGGCACAATACAGCTATTATATGAAAGCTTAACTGGACTAGTAGTTACATCCATGTGAACAGTCATGATGAACTGCCAGCATGCACAGATCAGTGTGTGTGTGTGTCAATTGTAGTTTTTTTACAATAATAATTATAAATAAATGACTTTAAAAAATAAGAAATATATCATGTCAGAAATACCAGACATCACTAGGGATGAGAACTGACAGCCTGGAATACATTAAACAACATGCAATCAGCACCACTGTTTGTTGTACTCACCCGTGCCCAGTTGAAGTCCATTGGTACTGTAGGTGGCGCCACCTCCTCCTTTGGTATGATGTCACCTTTCGCTACCATTTCATCGTACACCTGCCTAGAGATGAGAAATACTGACATCAGCAACGAGAACAACAAAACAACACACTTCAGGAAGTTGTTAACCAAGAAATCTGTGCAATGTAAAATCTTGGTCAAACAAGCTTAACCGAATACAGCACAGCGTTTGAATTCGGTTTACGTGGTTGCAGTTTAAGAGATACAATAAATGCAACACCTATCTAGACATGACATTAAATTGTGGCTATTTTGGATACTTCCGTTCTCAAAAATATTTACCACGTTTTCGAACATTTAACAGCAATTGGTTTTGTTTTTGGACATTTAAAAATGACCTCCAGCCAGGAGGTTGGCCACGTATACAGCTAAAATGTGTAACTTATTATAACAAGTTATCTACCAGTGTGTAGACAATTTTATGTTCTTTTAAATAAACCCAACTGGTAGCAGTAAAAAGCCAAGCATAAAAAAGTTACACTGCAAATAAATATTTATTTTTCTAAAATGTTTCAAATGTCTTAGTGTCAATCTTTTTAAGTTACAACAACAGTTTTGACGCCACTGTGTAGGCACTTTTATTATCTACAACATGCACACAACATGCAATTGCGAGAATTGAATAAAGGTGCTAGAGCAAAGACAATGGCGCAAGCAATATTTTTTAACATCTAGGTCAAATATTTGAGGAGGCGCAGGCTTCACGTTAAAATCGGCTGAGTGCTAATGGGTTAATGACCACATCGGTATTAAGTGTTTTTAAAAAAAATGAAGATTGTATATATGAATACTCTGCATAATTGAACCCAGTGTAACACTGTATACTGAATGTAACAAGCACTTGAATGACAATGAATATTGTATTTTTAAAGAAATTTACTTACTTTGGTGCACATTTCGTGAAACGTACAACACTTTGATCCATCAGCTATGAGTCTTGCTCATGTACTGGAGTCATCATAGTTAATGGGTCGAAAAGACTGTGATTCTCATAATATGCTCCCAAGAAAGTAAATTTCTTACAAAATAACCAAACCTTAGACATACAAATAATTTATTCCATAACCAAATCTTGGAGCTACGAATAATATATTCCTTAATGAATACTGTTATTCCTTAATGAATAGTGTGTAACTGAACACGGTGTACACATGAAGAGATGGAGCTCACTTGATGAGTTCTCCGAGTTCATCAAACGTCTGTGGCACGTGGGCTCCAGCCTCCTTCAACGCCTGGTTCTTGGCAAGGGCCGTCTCCCTCTCTGCATTGGCACACGATCCAGCATGGCCAAATTGTACCTACATACAAACACAACACACACACACATATGTAAGCAATTACCTGTCATTACCAGGTACACACACAGTTAAACTGTTATACTAATAATCAGAACTCATCAAATTTTTCTTCTTCGTCACTTGTGTGAAATGTCAGTTTGTTTTTCCCCACACGTTTAAAACGTTAGGACTTTTATTTCAATAATCTTGCCATGGAAAAATAGAAAAAGATACAGTATGAAATCAGAAAGGAAGCATTTGTGAAGATTCAGTATATCTAAATTCAAGTTTAAACTCTGATATACATGTCAAATTCTCAGAACATTAGTCTCAACTCCGGAAAAGTGTTTTCAATTATTACAACGGATGTATACATTTCCTGCACCAGTTTGCAAAATGATGGATATTAACTACATTTGTCAAGCACATTTTTATCAGACTTAATTTACATTTTTTTGTAAATTTGTAACATAATTAATAAACATTACTTACTGACACAGAAGAAAAGTCTTACCTCAGCCGTGAACATGCGTGCACACGTGCCGATACACCACGCAACGATTGGCTTTGTGAGACGGCCATCTTTGATTGCCTCGATGATGGTGTACTCTTCTGTCCCCCCGACTTCTCCAAGTACAACAATCAGCTTCACATCTGGGTCGTCATGGTAACGCTGGATGTGATCCATGAAGGTTGTGCCAGGGTATCTGATTCAAGGAAATATTTAACACTAATAATGGTGAACTTCAAGATCTGTTTACATTTACGAAGTAAAAGATTTGGCAAAGAATACAGTATAAATTTTTTCAAATTGGAAAAATAAATCACGTATAAAAATTGTAGAAATAACAGATTGTAGAAATAACAGATTGTAGAAATAACAGATTGTAGAAATAACAGATTGTAGAAACAATTTTTAAGAAGGCATAAATTGCAAGCGACTTTCTCCATGATAGTAATGTAATGCTGTCAACAGTCTAGCATTGGTTCAGAGATAAGTTGCTGCAGCAATACAGATTCTGCATCAAGACAAAAAAGATACTGAAACATTATATCAGGCATCTACACTAGAAGATTAATTCCACATCTCTATTATCAAAATAAACTTCACCTCTGTGCAAATATAAATGTTTTATTACCAAGAAATAGCTCAGATCTGGCAAATATTATGAAAACAACAGATAATTTTACAGATCATCACCACAGAACCCATCAAAAGACCACCTCTAATGAATATCTTAGCAGTCTGATCAACATATCTCACTCATCCAAAGCTGCCAAATGGAGTTCTATTAACCACACCAGACAGAATAATGTAGAAATCACATGGGTTAGTATTGCCTTGTGTGTAGAATTGACTTGGATACACATTTCACGTGACAGCAACATCAACGACCTCACCTGTCTCCACCAATTGCGATGCCCTCGTAGACACCATTTGTGTTGAGAGCAATGATGTTGTTCAGCTCGTTAGACATTCCTCCTGATCTCGACACATACGCCACACTGAAACATGACGAGATGCATACAGTCATCGTAAAATCTGTCATTAAAATTTATATTTAGTGGTGAGATTGCACTAGTAAAACATTAAAACTGTTTAGAATTTTTTTAACTTAACTCTTTACTGGGTGGACAACCTTTTTATTTTACAGATAGGCTTGTGTTAGGTGCTGCTATTGGCTAAAATTGACGTAACTGGGGAATTCCAATGTCAGATTCAGATGGTAGACACACTGGGCTTAAATGATAGATAGTATTTCTAAAAACAAATAAAATTTGGTGACAACAATTCAAAATCATCATATATCACCGTGTTCATAGTGTTTTGTCAAAATCAAATGTACATGTGACTCATTTTGTTAATTAAGATTCAACACATTTGTTTAAATCTTTAAACATAGACCTGTACAATTGTAAATGTTTCTCTTTTAGTCAGTTGTGTGACAAGACTTGGCCTCATCCTACCTGCCTGGTCGGTACAGTCTGGAGGAGAGAATGTTGTCAAGCATGCCTCCTGTGTTGCCGATCTTGAAGCAGCCAGGTTTGATGCCACCCACCTGCAGGGGACAGACACATACAGACTTACTGGGGACAGAACAAATAGAAAACAACAAGCTGTCACTGCAAGCAGTGTAATAGTAGAGCTATAAAGTCTGACTGTCTTACTGCAAAAGTACATTTTATAGAATGAACTCTACCTGTTTCAACTTCATGACAGCCCAAATATTGACCATTATACTTAGAGATATTTTTTAAACATATTTTGATTGCGATATTTTAACTGAACATTTTAACGGTGTATGCAAGGTTTAGACTGCATGCACAGTGGTAATTAAACCAATGATAAAGATTGTCTCTGTGAAAAAAATTAGATTTTTTAATATTAAGAAATATTTTCACAGACAGCAAAGAATTAATAAAATTCTCAAAGCCCTGCTCATCAATTGAGGCCGACTTACCGTAGCTGGGCCAATGATGCTGATTTTCTTCTCTTCTGCGTTACGGATGAGTTTACGTGTCAGATTCTCTGGGATGCCCTCAGCGATGATAGCTATACTGCGGATCTGAATAACATGACAGAGGACTAGACTCCATATCTTCAAGACACTTTTCACTTGCACTAGTAATCTTGATTCAGTCTCGTTAATTACTAGATGACGGCATTAAAAGGAACTGATATCCTGTCCTAACTAAAAGATATGCTGCTTTGTTATTCCTATGAATACAAGGTTGCACTGTACAAAGAGAAACCTCCCTATTAAGGTCAACTTTGGGAATGGGCAAGTGTGACCTGAACAGCAAGGTGATGGTACCAGCAGGACAAATGACCTGTTTTGTGGGGTACAAACAATTTGGAATTTAATTTGGATGACCTTGATTGCCAGTGGCTGTATAACTGAGGTGGCCACGAAGCAACGTTCAACTGTAGTATGAATCTGTATTCAAGCTGGTAGATGTAAACGTGTGTTGTTCAACATAAACTCATCACAGCTACAACACAGGCCAAAACATACCAGATGTATGATAATATTATCATAACCACATTTTCCACATGCTAGCTTATTTTAGTTCAACAGTAGCGAAGACAAGGACTGACTTTGAGACCATCTTACAATAATTGTGACAAGTAATCAATAATGTAAGATCATACTTGTGGGAAGGTCATGGCTTCCATGGTGCTCTCGTAGGCGGACCGCAGAGAGGCGAAACTGACGAGGTTGTCTGCATCCGGATGTTTCTTCATCGCATCCTCCATCTTCTTGTACACTGAGAACAACAGCCGTTTACAGTTACACTCATGTAGTATATTGGAGCCCAGGCAGACTGGTACACGCACGCACGCACGCACGCACGCACGCACGCACGCACGCATGCATGCACCACACACATGTACTATATTGGAGCCCAGGCAGACTGGTACACACACGCACGCACACACGCACGCACGCACGCACGCACGCACCACACACATGTACTATATTGGAGCCCAGGCAGACTGGTACACACACGCACGCACGCACGCACGCACGCACGCACGCACGCACCACACACATGTACTATATTGGAGCCCAGGCAGACTGGTACACACACGCACGCACGCACGCACGCACGCACGCACGCACGCACGCACGCACCACACACATGTACTATACATGTACATACCAAAAATACAACCACTACACACACACACATATATATTATATGTATATGTATATGTATATGTATATGTATATGTATATGTATATGTATATGTATATGTATATGTATATGTATATGTATATGTATATGTTATGTTTATTTTGTATTATGTATAGTATGTATATATATATATATATATATATATATATATATATATATATATATACATACATAAACAAAATAGAACCACTGCAACTTTGGAATGTACACTTTTAATTGGTGACTAAATGGCAGCATGAGAGGGAGGCAGCCACTGATGTAACAGTAATGGTGGTGATGCTTACAACAGGTTAGAATCAAATATGCCTCAAAAATCATTACAATGTTGGCTGAATAAAGATTATCAAAAATTGGTAATAAGTACATCAAAGCAGAAGAATTATTCAGTTTATTTGCCTGAATTTGTACTTAAATGAGTGGAACATGGTTAGGGTTAGTGTATTTGATCAATGAATTTGAGGTGTGGATTGTGCATTTTAGGATGTTGTCAATGTGCACGTGCACTTACTGCAGACACTACCAAGTAATGCAACACCATCATTATTGTCTTGTCTATTTTTAGTGACGTGTTCAAGTTTTGCTAACGTCCATGACAAATGTTGCAGACTTAATCACATCGATACATAGAGGCTCTGCATTCAGAGCTGAACATTTCAGATTTGTGGCATTCTAAATTGTTATAACGGCAGAAATGGTAGAGTTTGATAACGACGTACCACAACACTTGTTTTGTTACACTCTACACAAACAACACTGACAGGAAGGCCAAAGTTACCAGGTATTAAGATCTCCTTGTGACCCCAGTAGAACTTCTGCTTGTGATCTCCCCTGAAAGTGAAAAATTAGTAACATTTACATATGAAAAAGTCAGAAAGTCTTCTTTCACAAGTAGCCTACCTCAAACTAATTTGTAGTTATGTCTGGTTGAAAGTAATTCTTACAAAGTACGTTGCTGTTTTAGGTGGCAGATATATTTATGACAATACTTAATGATTAATTGGTATACTATGCATATATATGCAATGTAATTTTTAGATAATGCATAAAACAAACCAAACCATAGTCAAGACAATGCCAAATTTATTGTCAATGCACAATTATAAATCATAATAACAAAATAAATTAATAAAGTCACTTCGTATAAATTTCTAAAGTTGATAATTATTTACAGAAATACTGAATCAACTATGTAGATGCCTCCCATAAGAACTGATAACCAATCTGACTCACACAAATGGGTATATCATCGCAGCGACGGACGGTGTCTGTCGTGAACAGACGTAGTCGAAGTCGAGCATTCCCTGGACCGCGCGAGACTGCAGCCCCCAGATGATGGTGCGTGTGTTACATGTGATCAGTGGCTTCTGTAAGAAACAGTTCTCATGTCTCAGTAGGTTCAACAGACTCAAATAATGGATAGTATTCAGCAGTGAAGTTTTCCAAGCGTTGTTTAATTGTTTTATCATAGTGCCATTTGCATATCGACAGGTGGTGAATATGTAATGACTACAGCATGAAAGATGTGGATATTTTAAAGTGGGTTGGGGACACACAGAAAGTTACGTAAGAAGTAACAGGCAAGGGGGTTTACATCGATGTACTGAACTTTGTTCTGAATTAACTTCACCCAGATACAATGTTACAAGTCTACTTGACCCAAGTTGACTCTGTATACTCGGTAACTATGGCAACAGAAGCGTTACCTTGCCACCAGCTGCTGATCCATTGGTCGCCCCGTTGCATACGCTGTCTGCTTCCCCGCCCCCGGTGTTCAACTTCGGCGTCTTGAAAGCCGATGAGTCAGGCGTCTACAGACACAGATGGAGTCATTTCAGTGATGACACACAACTCTGTCACAGTGATACAGACTTGATACACACACACCTGCTGACTCATTTCACAGACACTCATTATTACATCAGTTTGAGATATTTGATTTTATATTTATTAAAAACAATTAATAATTCCAATGTTTTAGTACTTATTTATGAATAATAAATGTGGCCTTTATTTTGTAAGTATGTTTAAAATTAGCTGTATATAAAATTATATCCACCGAAATATTTTCCAATCTGATACATTCACAACTAATTATTTGATGCAGCGATATAACCTGAATGACAGATTTAAGACATCTGTTTACTTCTATGTGTGTTTCTCAGATTATTTGTTTTATGCTACTGTAATTTGTGAAACCATTTTCACTAGAAAAGTAACAGTTCAACCGCAGACTAGTTAGTAATAACAAACATGACCCGTGCTGTTAGTGTTTGCATTTTAAAAACGGCACTGAAAATGTTGCAAAACAACAACAGAAAGATTGTAACTTGTTAATATTATCTGCAAACAAAAAGTCAACACTGATATTAATATAACGTATTCCCAAATACAGTGATATGAGAATTATCCTACAAATAAACATATTCCAAATTGTTTTGATCTTACAGTGTCAAATTAAGTGTTTGTCTACTGTTTTCATTGTTAATCGTTTTGTAAAACCATTGGTATCCTAGATATCAGTCATCAGTAAATAAGTATTTGTATTGATTTTCATCTAAGAATAAATGTTTCCATAAAAATGGAGACAGAAAAACATTTAGCATAAATCAAAGTTTTCAGAACATAAATTTTTTAGTCAAAGTTTCCAAACCTAAATGTTCTTTTTAATATGTAATACATGCAAAATATTCAAAATTAACAAATCCTGCAAAACCTGACATATTCAGGAACTGCCTGTTAGGGTAGTTCTTAAGTTAAACAAATCAGAATGGTAGCTCTCTTGAAGACATTTGTTCCCGCTGCATCTGGCCAAGGTGCAACTTGTTAAACACCACCAGAAACACAACAATGCCAGGGCCAACCAACAACACAAGACCTGCAAAACAAACAAACAGACTGCCAAGGATTCATCTGAGCTGTGCCCATGAATGGCAATTATCCCATCTGTACGACTACAAGACAATACCTGTATGTTGAATGAACACTACAAAAACACAACCAAGATCCAAATGTTTACATATAGCAAACTGTCATTATGTCATAACAATTTCTTTTATATACCAGCAGTAAAAACCGTGATAATTATTTCATTCTGACAGAAATGCAATATAAAAAAGCTTTACATATGTAGTAAATTATTACTAAAGTAAAAACGTATTTTAAACACTAGTGAATTTACTAGTATTTTCACTTTCACTGTAATCACGGCACATTTTATTTTAACCAGATAATTCCTGGGCAGTCGAGCAACGGAAACTATCAGTCCTGCAGCAAACACGTGTGCTGCAGATGATTGGTCAGTGAGTTTGCAAACACGTAGAAACGCCAAGCAGACTGACCCGCACACCATTAAGAAAGGCGTCACCCGCCATGGCCATCATCTACAGGGCAGACAAAGCAGGCAGGGTGAACAGTGACCACGCCCGGGGGGACAGTGACAGAATGATGGGGTGTGACGGTGACAACACATGTGTGTGTGTGTGTGTGTGTGTGTGTGTGTGTGTGTGTGTGTGTGTGTGTGTGTGTGTGTGTGTGTGTGCGTAGATCAATTGAAAGCGTGTCTATATAAGCACGTGTACCCGGTATATGCATTTGTGTTACACATCTATGGATGCGCTCGTGTGCACACACACACACACAAACGCACGCACGCACGCACACACACACACACACCTCCATGAATCAGTAGTCTGAGTGTACAACACCGACATGCAAGTAAACTGCCCTCTTGCAGATACCAGCACACAGCAATCCACATTCTACTACATTCCACAGCAGCTCAACCACACAATGTTCCACATCTTAATCTAATTCCACAGCTGCCCAACTCCAGCACTCCATTGCATAACCACATTCCATAGCTGCTCAACAAGACATTCCACTGCTGCTTAACCACAAAGCATTCCATAGCCTAACCACATTCTAAGCTGAAACACACCCAGTAACATGTCTAAAGATACACACCTGTGACTTGGCCTACAAACACGGACAGCATTCTAACACACATACATTCACATTGCGTTTGTGCAAATTCTCTGGTAAATCTTGTAATTTCATTAGTCATATTTACAATTCAAGCTATAACAATTTAGAAAAATAAGTACAATTCTCCAAAGTAAACCCATAATTAATGTAGTAAAATTAAATAACATAAACATAAAAATTCCATGCCATCACACAATTTTTATATTGGTGTTTGGAATCAAAGAACATGTTAGCTTAACAAATTACTGTTAGCACAAACTTAACTGACAATCAATTATAAATTACTGGATTATAAAGATTAGGGTTATTTTGTTTTGTTTCTTCATTCCAAAATAAAAACCAATCAATCACACACATAATCTCATCAAATGGTAAATCACACTGGCATCAGAAACAAACATGCCACAACCAATATTTAACAGTCCACCAAATTTTTTCAATTCAAAATAGTTATTCATCTGGTATGTTTTCCAGTGTAAACTGCAATATTGTTAAGGCATATGACATAGTACAGAAATTTAGAGAAAAAAATTTCTGGTGCGTATCATCGTTCAAGAACTTATACATCAAACCCAACTGATATGGTTATGGTCCATAGTGCTATTCTGAAACAATCTAGAAATGATTGCAACAGTGAAAAGACAAAATTGTTGCTCTGAATGTCAATGTAATATTTTTTGTTAACTGAACCAAATATATAATGTGGTGATGTTTCAAAAAAATATGAATGCTGAAACTAAGATGACTGTTTCGCTTTAGAAAATTACAAACCAACCATTATACTTGTGATCTTTGCCACAAAATCTTTGAATACAAAAATGTTACTTTCAACATAATTAGACCTGCTGGTTTGGCTACGAAATGCAGAGAGCTTCTAAATGGCCATAAAAGTATGCAAAATCACCACCAACAAAGCAGAAGCCTACCTGACTAATTAATAAAGGCGGGTGCTAACTTTTACCAAACCAAAAAGCAAGCATGTGGAATACTCTAACTGAGCCATTGATAAACTACGTAACACAGAGAAATGCAACAGGTAATTAACATAATTTATTTAACTTTTCAAAAGATGCAATACATTTCTGAATATATTTAAAAGGTTGGAAGTAGAAAGAAAATATATTATCAATACCAGTTGGTACATAAAAGATTTATAATAATTGTGAAATAAGTCATTTACACAACTTAATCCAATATGACTTGGTACCAAATTTTGCACTATACACTACCAAAATACATATTTATTAACCTGCTACTCAAGAACAGATTTGATCAACATTGGGGCATAAAAGTGCATCTCTGTGTTATGTAATTTAACGATGGTCCGTATACATACTATTACATAGCATTACATATGCACACACACAACTGTATCTAACTAAATGAGGTGTAACACGGGAAATGAACATGAGACAGTACCTGAAGCAGGCCCTGGAGTATGGAGTTAACAGATGGAGAAGAAATGAAACAAATATGAATAAATCACACAGCTCCACAATATTTATCTAGACACATGTAAGGTAATCAATAGTATTTATTAACTACATTCAAGACAGGTGACATAAAATACAAAATGACAACTTAAGGTTTCACTGCAATTAAGAAAGAACAACGGCATTCTTTCACCATGTTCAACGCACATTGGAATAAACATGAAATAGTAACAAGCACATTTCGGAAGGAAACGTTGTAATCTGAAGAACAGAGAGAAACACGTAACTTGTGGTTAGTATCGGAAATAAATAAAGGATTTAGAAACAGTATGTGCTGGTGATCTGAGAACGAAACCAAGAGCGGAACAGGGAATCGTAAACAAAGTCTGTGTGAATATGTGGATGGGAAAATATAAATATTAACAAGTGCACTTATTTATGTTCCATGCATTTAACTCAACCCATGGCACCCTCAAAAATTACCTCCTTAGTTTCCCAAAGGCCAAGTTCATCCTGGATTATTGAGAGAATATTAAACCCAGTGGATTTCAGAAATAACTTGGCAATAAACACATTCTGGAACTACTTCAGGTGACTTTTCATTGCTAAATTACTGAAAAATAGTAACGTGTCTATTGGGAAATGTTCCTGCAAGTGTCTTGTTCAAATGAGACTTGTGTATAGCAGACCAGTCAGCATTTGGCTACTTCACATCATTACTACTGGAATATAGCAGATCTATGCAAGAAAAACACTAACCGAAAAACTCCAGTCACCTTGATAATTAACTATTATGGTACGTACTAAATTAGAAGTATAAAGGTTGCAAGTCTATGAAGCCGTATCAACAGCGGAAGACAGGCTTGTTAATAAATACAAATATATTCCAACAGAATACCCATTTATATGCAACCATGACATCTTCATTTTGCATTCTAATGCATTGACATGCTATATTAACAAGCCTCATCTGTTCTTGCGACACAAAGCTGACCCACAGAGAAGCTTAAGCTGGAGGCTTAAGCTGGAACCATCCTACATGTGACTGTGTACTACAGCAGCAAATAAACACTCGTCTCTAGAGAACTCTCACCTGGCCACCAGGAAGAAGGAAGTTAGCCGTGGTTGCCTGTCGCTTCGCCGGAGCTGGGATTGTCTTCTTGCCCAGTGCCATGCCTACAATGGCCGTCATGTGGGTCTCTGGCCCAAACACGTGGATCGGCACTCCCAGTGTTTGTCCTAATAAACAGATTATTTCATTAATATAAGCATATAAAAGATACATTATTACTCGTGGAATTTTTACAAAAAAAGTAAAAATACATGTTCATATGCAGTATGTATTATATATATATATATATATCACATATAGCATAGTCCGTCCTTGGGAGTGGACAGTGGTTTGTGTGGTGTGATATTTTACACTTCATGGCGTGGCAAACGTGTATATTTTGACACACAATCAACTTCTCTAGAAACATTCTGACGTGCTGAAAATTACTGTGCAAAGTATATTTATACTTGTGTATATTATATATATTTATTGATATATATATATGTATATAATAAATCATATTATATCACCAACGACGCACCGAGTTCTCGCATGACTCGCAGTCCCTCCTGGTAGTTGGGTCCACCACGTCGTACAAAGATCGACACGTTGCCATCAATCAACTTTTGTTGGAAAGCCTGCAGGGCCTTCACGATGCCCTGTCACAGAAACCAATATTGCAAATGTTAATTTCAAATCTATCATTGTTGAAGCAATGCAAACTAGGAGTTCGTTAAATATATAGTTAACAAATGTTCTCAATTCATCCAATACCAGGGTTGGGTTCAAATCCGTATTTGTGTTTTAACTCTTTACTGGGTAGACAGCCTTCTTATTTTACACCCTGCTGTGGGCAAACAATTTTAAGATGGCAGCCATCTGTGAATTACGCTGCATGTCGCTTGCATTAAAATTCTAATAACTCAACAACTATATTTTTTATGTATATTTGCAAATACAATCAAATATACATTAAAAATTACCAACAAATGGTAAAGCATTGTCTGACATAAACTGGCTCAGGAACCAAGACAGAATGTTTTTCCCCCTTTTTATATGGTCAACAGTGGGCAGGCAGCACTGAGAAAATTTGCCTACAGTAAAGTTTGTCAAACATTAGCATCAATGAATGAATGAGAAGCCAGTGAAAGTGTAGCCATAAAGGTAGGTGTTCACACGGAATGTGCTTTAAAGAATCCTGCTGTGTACACATCCTGGGCTAAGACAAATGAACCCAGGTTTCCTCCAGTGCAGGGGAAGAGCTGTCTACTAAGTTGGTACAATAGTACAGATAAGGACAGTCTAGTAATACCTGCCTGCCAATAATTAGTCTAGCAGCCAAAGACAAAATTCCACCCACTTGATACACTTGAACTATAATGGAAACAATGGGCCACATATTTGAATCATATTTCAAAAATGGCAATGTACTTGACTCACATTCGAATAAAAAATGGCAGTGTATTTTTTTTATTTGAATTGAAATCTGGAAAAGCCATGCATTTGTATTTGGTTTGGCTGAGTTGTATTTGATCCCAAAATGTGTATTTGGACCCAACCCTGTCCAATGCACATGAGAAGATGCAACACATTGGGAACAGTTTACATTTGATACATCTACATAGTACTCTGGTGGTGATTTCTAGGGTATCTTCTGCCAGTTTAATCACAGGATTTTATAACTGAAAATATTTTTAAAATGTTTTTACCTTCCAAAAATAAAAAACAAAACAACTAATTTTATTTCCAAAAAATTCTGGTGATAACCTCAATCTGTAAATCCCAACTGTTGAACTCCAAGCATCACCCTAAATCTTGTATACACACTGCCAGGACAGAACCTGTACAGACACTATGTATTCCCTCATGCGTACATCTGACGAGTCCACCCTCCCAACCCCTTCCTACCTTGAACGTAGCCGCCACGTTGGTGAAGTTGGCAATACCTCCACCAATGATGAGGACCTTGCCTGCAAATAACAAACATATAACATTAATAATAATAACAACCTCATTATGACCACAAAACACATATATAATTTATAAAATAAAAACAGTTTATTCTTAACTTCCGTTTCTACCTTAAATAGTCTAGTTGTGATTTTCGTTCCATATTTAATAATTCTGCCTTGCTGCTTCTCTGACGTTGACCAAACCAATGATAACTGAATAGTTTAACTGATGACTGCATCAAAACAAAAGAACAAGTTTGCACACACATGCAAACGTTTGATAATTGAGACAAAATTTATAATATTTAAAATATGAAATTCTGTTAAAAGTAGGCGAGTGCAGATTTATGAACTGAGCAGTAGACTGACCATCTGGGTGGACCTCCTTTGTCATCAGACCAAGCACTGTCTTCGCATATTCATAAGTCTGCTGCTCACTCGGGGCGCCCGAGTACTCGCCATAGTTTGCGAGTTCGTTGGTCCCACCAAGGTCACATATTGTGTCACTGCAAACATTGCAACACACACAGTTAAACGGAGGCTGACGTTCATTCAAATGGCTCTGAATGAGATATGAATTATTACTTGTAGGCCAAGATGTTTCGAGTTCATGAAAAAGACCGTCATTGAGTAAAACTGCTACGCTTATAATGTGCAGACGCCTCACATTAAATATACAAACAATTGAATTTCCTGTAGTGATTATTACAAAATGTTACAAAAAGATATATGTCCTTTTTGTCATATCTGCTGCATGTTTACATCAACTTTCTAACAATGACAGCCCACAAAATGATTAAATAATCAATCTTCAATCAGTGATGATCAGTTAAGAAAAACAAACCCATTCCAGACACTACTTAGTGACCACTTACGCATAGATGACCGATGCACCCCCTCCGGCCACCATCGTCCAGATGCGACCCTTGGCATTTAGGATGGTCAGTTTGAGTGACGCTCCACTCTTTGCATCGAGGTCTGCAATGTATGCCTCCTACAACATCAATAAATACACTTTCACTGTATATAGTACATAAGTAATTGTTAATAAGTATACAAAATAAATAAAAAACATTTATGACATTTTACAAATTAACTAACTAAAAATACTGCATTATACCTGTCCTAATAAATAATTATTGTAATTTGTTTTAATGATTGCTAAATACTTACAAGGTAATAACTAACATACATCAACCAATACATCTGCCATCATAAGGTCGCTGAAAGGTTACCAGTTACTATGAAGTTGTTTTAAGGCTTAAACATGTTGACTGGATAACCCACCGCTGGGTATGCTTCTCGGCCAAAGGGCGGAGGGAACTCTATCTCGCCCCATTTCTGTTTACAGATGTACTCGGCGCACTGGTCAATCTTGGCCGCCAGATCCAGGACGTAGATCTTCCCACCGGTCAGTACTGACCACACACAAACACACAAGCATTGATCAGTTATCACGCCAAACGGTCTCCTGAAGTTGACAAGTCACAAAACAGATGAAATGGTTTTTAAAATACGGATTTTTATATAAAAATATTGTATCTGCTATTGTATTGATTAGTAGTGGTTTGTAATGTCTGCTGTTCAGTGGAACGTACATGTTACATAAGTTTTCTTACATAATAAGATCAATTGCAAAGTAGTGCAGGGAGTTTGGACTTTGGACCATGGTGGAGTGAATTAACCATATTTTTCAAAGAATTTGTGATTTAGCCATATATTGGAGTATTTTTTCAGTAACGACATTAAACTACCACAGAATGATTGATATGGCCTTTTCTGGGATATGCAGATAAACAACCAGCCTGATTTATTAACAAATTTTAGTTAGCCAGTAGTACCAAGCATCCATGTTTGAAGATAGTCCATAAAATAGACCAGCTTCAACTCACCAAGTGGGTTAATCTCGAGGTAGGTGAAGTAGAGATCCACAAAGTTACTGTAGAGAGATTGTATAAACGTCAACAGCGTGCTGAAATAACAACCACACCAAGTTTGAATCCACTAAGCCATAGTATCACACATCATTTGTATGTGTTAGCTGTAACATAGTCTACGGCTCACAGATGCAATGTCACATGGATAACAAATCATAGGTTCAAAACATCCCACAAATAAAATCATCAGCATAAAATATGTCCAAACAGTGACTCTAGTTAATACTTACACTGCACAATTAACCACATCCTCAATATCCAACCAGCATGTGCCTGTTTACACGATGAACACCTTTTGAGCACGCCCAGCAAACAAGAAGTTGTACATAACTATAACTGGCAAACGATAGTCAAGTAGATTTCTGCTACTAGTCGTTTAATACTCATTCGAAGTTGGCACCTGTGAAAGTCAGTCACACAGCTTATAACTGGGGGGCTGTACTTAGAACACATAAGGATGGTTAACAAACTGAGGACTCACTCTTTTGTGTCGGCGGGCACATGCTGCAGCAGCTGGGAGCTGATGGCAGCTGCGGACGGAGTACCGTCTATTGGCACCTCCAACTTAGACGCCTGCAGTGACAAACACAATGCAACACCAGGTAAACACTAACGGCAAGACACTTTAGTATGTGACATAAGGGATGGAAGAAATTACTTTCCAGTTGATTTTGTGGTAAAAAAGCGGCTCCTTTTAAGACAAGATTGCATATTGTGCTGCCGTCTATTGGCACATCCAACTTAGATGCCTGCAGTGACAAACACAACGCAACACCAGGTAAACACCAACGGCAAGACACTTTAGTATGTGACATAAGGGATGGAAGAAATTACTTTCCAGTTGATTTTGTGGTAAAAAAAAGCGGCTCCTTTTAAGACAAGATTGCATATTGTGCTGCTACCTAGCAGACAGACATTGCAATATTTAGTTTGCCCAGTATCTGACTGGTGGTGCTACTGACTGAGTAACATTCACAAATATTGCACGTATAAACAAAATGTAAACAAATACTGTATGAAATGTTACATTAAAAATTATGTTATAATATATATTCTTTATTAAAAAAGTTACCAACAAAAGGGGCAATAAACAAAAACATTAGAAGAATTAGTAAATTTTAGTTCCAGGCATGAAAAGTGGAAACAGGCTTTGTGCGCTGGGAGCCTGTGACAGTTCATTGTAAGTAGACTATGAACTTGTAACGGGAATATAATGGGAAGTAGCCGCATACCTTCGCGTCAACATCTCCAATGTCCACCCCTCCCTCGTGATGGAAGAGTATTGTGTCTCCGTTGCGACTTGAGTAGATACACACGTAAAACTCTTCATTCTAACGATGCAAAAACAGCAACACAAGGTGTAAGATGAGCCGACAATGAAGGTGATGGTGTACTCTTTAAGTGTTAGATATCTCCTATATAATGTTTGTACATTGTTTGCTACACATGCCTGAATTTCAACACTTTAGCTAACAGGAACAAACATTATCATAGCGTTTACTGCAATACCACCATGGACAGCTACAATTGGAAAGTTCAAACACAAAATCTTCACAGATTAGTGATCAAACTGCAGGCTCAGTTATACAGCTGTTCACTGGTGCATTGAACAAACGTGGTCCAGAAATGTTCCATTTATTTCATGTCATGCATATGTGTACAGGTTATATAACAGTTCTTAGTAACGTATTTGTTTTACTGCTTTTCACACATGATGATGACATGTGTTGTTTTAAAGATCTGTTGTGTCAGCAGTTCACCTGCACCCACCTGTGCGTGTGCCACAAATGGCTCGATGATAAAGTTCTTCAACTTTCCACAGGCTGCACCAACCTGAAATAAGCAGAAAACAATAATGAAACATTTCATGAAAACATAATACTTTGTCTTCCCCTTAGATCTGGGTTGATCGGTATGAAGGGACAATCCGTGTGGGGTGGGATGGGGGGCACATCACTTAACCCGTTCTGTCACTGATGTTCCTCCTGCGTTCTGGGCCCCCGTCTATTACATTTAGCTATCGTAGACCTCTGCCATCACCACCGATATACTTAATGACATTTCCGGACACTTGCCAGGGGAATTGCCTCAATGTCTAGTTAAACCAGTGGCAATGTCCATTGCCATTCTATAGCCATTTACTACACACACTTAAAGGGCAATGATACCTTTGTATAGCAACATAAACAATGCACCACTTAACACTACAGTGATGAAAACAGTGCTTTAATCTTATGAATCTAAATGTTTTATAAACAGGGCCTGGTTATGGGTTGATGCAGTAGCGTGGCCACCCAATGGTAACACAGTGTAGTTCGTAGTCCACCTTTGAGCTCCCGTTGAACCGGCTGCACCCAGTTCTTACGTTGCTAAACAAGCTTATTATACATATCTGTGTCATTCTGGCCAAGCTTATCTCTGTGCTTTACACTGCCTGCATTTACTCGACAATTTGAATGCTGATTCAAGCTCCGTATCCAATGTAAAGCTTTTGAAATCTTGTCAATCTCCCATCGTTAACAGAGAATTAGTGGTGGATTATTGGAGGATTACTGGTAGATTTGTGGTGGATTATACATTAAGTAAAACCAACAGCCAGCTTGGTGTTAAACGTAACTGAAAAATCAACAGCTGTAATCAAAACTGTTATTTAACATAGTGTCCATGTTTCATTATATGCAAGATACTGGTGAATATGCACATGTCCCACTTCTGTCTCTGGAGATATGTCGACCTGAAGCAGTTAGCTGAAATCGATCTGGGCCATTTGGCTTTGTGTCACACTGTAAACTCATCCATACTGGTTTTACTGCACCAGTCATAGCCAGACTGTCCTGACACTAAGATCAGTGGATACCATATTACTCTCGGATGAGTGACTCGATGATATATACTGTGGGAGTGTCTTCGTGACAGAGTTAGGTTTCACTAAAACCTTGGGCTAGCCTTAAAGCTTCAACTGTGGTGTGACATTCTGGTGAATTGTTTGAACGGCAAATTACAGGACAACTCTCTCCTGGCTGACTATTCTGAATGCAACATTGTAGGATTTAATCAAAATGCTACCACAGTAGACGACAATACAAAGGTGAAAGAGTACAGTTTGTTATTGATAACCAATAATTTGTGGAATCAACTGGTTTTAGCATCACTTTCAATGGAGAAAACAATGGCATGGAATGTCTCAAGTTTCTCTTTGAAAAAGTCGCATAGAATCCTTTTATTTTTATAATAATGATAATAAAAATATTTACATAAATTTAACAAACAAACATAGAAAATTACACACCTTCAAGCCAAATGTTTTAAAAATAATTATACATGGTACCCATCTGACAGGTGATAGACCAGGAGTTGTGAGAGGGCTGGTTTTGATTAGACCACTCTCTACCCCTGAGTCATTATTTAATCATTAGTACATGACATCTGCCCTGCCAACAGATGGCTGTGTCAGAGTTGAGACTTTGGCCAAGAGAAAATGGAGGAAATGTTGTGCCTGGTCAAGCATTTGCTGCAGGTTTCTTAGAAATGGCATTCTGTCTATGCCTGGGACACCAGGCTTGGACAGAATGATTTCACATGCAATTGCTTAATGTAACTTATGTAAGCTGATGACTCATTTCTACATAACCAATTATTTAGACTTCACCAGTGGTAATGCAGAATCAGCGTGGTAACACACCACATCAAAGCCTCCTATCTGGAATCGTCATCCTGTAGAACTGTCTGCTGTACCGTAAATTCTACAGAATTGTGCCTGCAACAGGCAGCATTAGACCTAACCCATCATAGAGCCTGATGGAATGAAAGTGAAAGGGGTTCACCGTTGCAATATTGATAATTTAGAGACAGTTTTATTTAGTGTTGCTGCATCAGACCCCAACATTTTATGCTTCTAAGAAAGTTCTGACTAACGGGGTAATTAAAATACACATATTATCATTTAAAAAAATCTGAGGACGGTTGGGCGGAGACCAGATAAAGGTTATTTCATCTGTAGTAGAACACTGTTGTTTTGAGATAATCCCAACTAAGTACTAAAGTAACCAAAACTGGTACAGCAGTAGAACAAACTAGTCTACATCACTGCACAAGGGACCCATGAGGACAAACAAAGTGTTTCTTTGTCAAACCAACTGAACACAAATGTAGGCTTACGTAGCCGTGTTTTGAGCTCAGTACAGTAGTTGCTGCAACGACTTATTCCCACGCCTGTGTTGCTGAGATCAATAAGAGCGCCACTTTGATTGTTGCTAGTCTAATCTAGACGGCCAATCGTTGATGATAATCTATTACTTCAGTCGACATAATCCAATTTGCTCAGCTATAGCAGAACACCCGCGCTCCCTGAATCCCTAAATTATCTACCAATAATCAATACGCGCTCACTGAAGCAAGCACCTACCAAATACAGTTATTCACAGTTGAAGTCTTCGGCTTCTCTTGAGTCGTCACTAATACAGAAAGTAGTCATTTGATCATAGATTTTCTATCTACTGGGCACGATAAATTGTGGTTGACTGTGTGACATCAAAGGATTACACCTGTCCTTAGACGAGGTCCACATTGGTTCCAAGTAACCCACATGGTCCTATAGCCACGTGTCCAGGATGCAGTGGTGTCACAGCACAGGAGATGCCTATTGTTTCTGGTGTGGTTGCAGCCTGGTCACCTCACATAGACAGTACATCTCATGCAATTGCATCTCATGTGATGGCATCTACGATATAGACACACAACCAGTCGTATTCTGTGAGCTGCTGTCACCAGCAATCTATACAATCTTCATTTCTGAGTTTTCCTGCCATTTGGGGTCATCAGTACAGCTGGTAATTTTCTCCACGTCACCCTGTCCATCATCCCATCTGCGATATGACTGTGATTTTTATGTCTCTTCTGCATGTGTCTTTCAATCACTAATCACTACATCATATCGAATTTGTCTAATCACAGGCCATACAAATGAACGACATTTCAAAACATGGCAGCAATCAAACAAGAATGTTTAATTTACCTATTCTACAAACATTAAACTGTTTGTTGAGTGATATTGTATGTAGAGTATCAATATTGCGGATCATATCAAAAATGTTCAAACTTTGCGTGTAGTTTGCCCTGAATTAAATGCTAAAATTGAGTAATTCACCAGCATTTCCAGAAGTGTAATTTCATGCATTTGTCCATGCCTGCTTTTGTCCATGCCACCAACATAATAACAATTCCCCCTCATAATAACAATTCCCCCTAACGATTGGCCGTAATACGTATGCCCAGACAACTTAATTAAACCATTAAATGTGAATATGGATTGACCAGGTCACATAATTAAATCAATTAGTCACTGTAACAAGGCATATTTGGGGGGTCCTTTGCCAACTGGCCACATGACATAACATGTTGTTCCAATTCCAATCCAGTTCTCGACCTTCTTCTCTGCATATCAGCTGATGATTCTTCAGAATTATACATGACAAAATATTCAGTATTCAGTTTAATGATACCCACTTCAGCGAATAAAGAGGTAACTTCTTCAGTCTGAGTGTGGGCTGTCAGACAATCTATTCGGAAATCAAAATATTCAAATTGCTGCACTTGACCTTACGTTCAGCCAACTCACTCATGCCACACTGACAGTTGCTGCATAACCCCATGGGTGCACTGTACAGTTGTGCTTAGTACAAACTAAAGTTTACATATAAACCAGCACTTATCACAAGTTCACATAAAAAACAATATGTCATTAAAATGGATGATTTAAGGAACCAAAGATTACTTGTTCTTGCAGATAGGCATGGGTGGAAATGGTTTGTATCAATTGATAAAGTTCCGTCCAATTCATGAATACCCCGGTAGTGTTGGTCGTGTCAGCATGGCAACACAAACATTGATTTATTTTTATTGAATGAGATATGTTAAATACCTGTGACACAATGCAGCTACATGACTACATTACTGTTGCTTACGTCTTAGAAGCTATCAACATTTAACTGTTCTGTACATCTCAAGATGACAGCTCAAAACAGATCATCTTCCAGATGTAATTTTCCTAAATTAAATCTCTTTAAAAGAAATACTTTGTGTGACTGTAATTGCAATCTGTCTGTGTTACTCTGGTGACATTAATAAAAGACAATCTGCTTGGATTACAAATAGGCTATCATCATTAACACTTGGGTCTTGGGCCATTCCATCCTGCATTGGACCATCCAGTCGACTGCTCCTAACTGGCTTCAACACTGCAGCCTTCAGGGCCCCAGAACCCAATCCGATTGACCCAAGTATTGATCAGTGGATTCTGAACATGTTCATTACTGGCCAGCCATCTGGGAGGTCTCCTAAGGATACTTATCCCAGCCAGCAACTCCCATTCTCTCAATCCCTCCTGTGCCCACAAGGGACAATCACCAGAGAGCTAAGAGGGTCAGAAAATCAATGACGTTCATAGACTGTGTAAAGACCAGCCCAAGGCTACCCAGCGGTTTCAGAATAACAAATTGTGCAACTCATGTGCCTTATCACATGACACGCAGTATGGTCTGAGGACATGTGACGTCACAGTTGCTGTGTTACCGCAAAAGATTTACCATCACGACATGACAACGAATAGGAATATCATTATAACAACAAGGTTGACCAAGTTTGTCATCTGAAGCCAAAAATCTCAGGAGACAAGAAAATCACAGCTTTAACGATAATCCATTTTTCTTCTAGGTGGCCTTGTGTGATATTTGGTTTTGCAGATTCACGCTGCTAGCATTAGAAGTCTGTGCCACTCTTCATGATATGACAAGTGACAACTTGGGAATGTTGGGACATACACATTGTAATTCTCTCCCATAGACTGCCAGGGAAAGTGATTTACCTTCACCAAGTGAAAAAGTAAAGAAAAAATTGACATTTGTATATATATATATATATATATATATATATATATATATACAAATGTCAATTTTTCTATATATATATATATATATATATATGGCCGTCTTATGTATATGCTGGACTATTAACAACATTAGTACAAGAAACTGGATCATTACATTCAAATGACATTAGCACAATTTAGCAGTGGCTTTATAACGGGAAACTGAAACACAACTGATGCATGCTATATACTTCAATATATATATATATATATATATATATATATATATATATATATACTCTCTGAGTATACATTAAAGTTGGTGGAAATCAACTTATTTATAAGACAAACTGAAATATTTATTTTATTTTATGTCTAAATCGGCAAGATAGAGCACTGCATATCACAATTTTTGTTAAATGCAAACTGGTTTGGGTTACTCATTCAGGTATTCTTGTTTTTGCACAGAAATGCAAGGAAGCAAAGTCTTTTTTTTAAAGTTACATTGAATAGATAGGTGACTCAAACCATGGAAGAGTAATGCTAGCATCCAGTGCCGATGACATCCAAGTTTGAAAAATTACTTAAAATATACTGCAGCTGTGCTCGAGAAATCATGGTGATGAATCCTGCAAGTGAAATATTCTAATGTTTGGTCAATGGCTGTTCAAGTGTTCCCCCTTGAAACTTGATACTGTATCAATTACATCAACAATGTTATCAATGTTATCATTCAGAAGTCTAATCTACCATCAGTAACATTAACACTCCTAGTGTTCAGACGAAAAGTAGCAATTTGACAATCAACAGTGTGATCAAAATAGGAAATATTTATACAGGATTAATCTAGCCAATCTTCTTAACGTAAACCTACTGATCCACTTAGAACTACTTTTATGACTACTTGTACTCAATCGCGGGTAAATCTCTTCTAGTCATATATCACTATCTGTGTTTCTTTCTGGTGATAATACTTATTATCTCACCCACACACACATGCGTGCGCGCGCGCGCACACACAGGCTATTGAGATCAATCAACTGCAAATAATAACTTGATAAACACTAGAGGCTCAGATGATCAAGTTTTCCAAATACTATATATCAGGTCATAAAGCACATCTCAGCTGACTTATAGTTATATGTATACGAGTTAACATCCACGTATCCACCAAAACAATGTGTCACCCACACAATTTTTATCCTGCAAAAAGCCCTGAGAGATATATGTTCACAACTAAGATGGCAAGACAGTGTGAAGGGAAAGGAGGTTATGGAGGGAAGTATGGTAGGGCTGCCACCAAGGTGAGGGGATGCCCACCAGAGGGCGTGGCAGGGCTCTCCTAGTTGTGGGGATGCCCACCAGAGGGCATAGTTGATCACGTGACAGAATATTTCCCGCCATTGGGGAAAGTATAAATACCAGGGCAGGGAAAGACACGAGGAGATTGGAGAGACTGAGATTGGGAGAGTGAACACGTTGGGTTCAGGGAAACAGTTTGTGCATAGCCACGTGGCGTGTGATTTGTACTTTGATTTAAATTATACTTTACTGTCTGTTTATTACATTAAATACATTTGTCATTTCAAATATAAAATAAAGATTGCTCCTGGTGAGTTTGATATAAGGTGTTTGTTTATAGTTCTCTTACGCCAGTACAGCGTAAGTTATCCTCCAAGTTGACCCCCTTCATATTACTCTACCGTGGCCTAATTATAATTAGTCTAGGCAGCGGTACGACAGAAGGGTGTGGGGAAAACAACATCCTGTGGGGAAAACAACATCCTGTCATATGAAGACTAAGGAGAAATATCTTATCTGACCCCTACTCAAAACAATACAATCACCAGTGCAGCAAAAAGCATTAAAACATTCTGATTCTCACATATATGTAAAATTTCATCAGAAGTAGGAACCAGGAAATACCCACAAAGTGCCACATGGCCAGCCACATGCAAGCAGACACACATTGTCATGCAGTTTTTGCAGGCAGACAACAGACAACAGGCATTAACAGCAGGTAGAGTTGGCCTGTTGCCAAGCTGGAGGTCAGTGAACAAGGAGTGGTGTCTCACAATGAACAAACCCAGTTTTACTTCCTCTTACTAACAACATGAGCCCAGTTACTTGTACAATCAACTGTAACGGCTTAGTTGTGTAACGAATTGCCAAGATCTTTCAAGCTGTGAGGTGAGTATTTACACATGAAAATAATGACTCCATTTGACATCACTACATACAGGGACACCTGTTTGTCTCCATACAGGACAGGTCTGTGCTGTTATACAAAGTCACAAAGAAGCCTTACTTTATGAAGATATAATGGACTAACAGTAACATATGAAGGGTTTCTGTGAATAGGGTCATCTAGAGACTGCCACCCATCATTTGGATGGGTAATGGTTGGGTTAAAATGTGAGGAGCAAAAGAAGCTTATTTCACATATATGCTGTCAATTATGCTTTGAAAATGGGTGTCACACATGGGTGCATGGATTATTGTGTATCACAGCGCATATGTAAGCAACACGTCTGGACTGGTTTTTATGTAAGCAAGTTCATGGTCACCCACATTAAAAAAAATTGGACTAGCAAAAATGTTATCCCGAATAAAGGCATGCTTCAGGCGATACACGTAAATACATTTTCTTCGTTTGAGAAAAAGTCACTTCTGTGTTTCAACCTCAGAATTTTTTGAAAACTTATAAATAAAGTTGATGTATAGTAACTAGTAAGAATCCCAAATCATAGTTTAGATGATAACAGAGCCTGAAATATGTCTTGCGGATCTGTTACACAAAATGTGATATTAAATAAACAAATTAAAACACAGAATAACGATTTTGTTTAGCCACTGGCTAAATCGCTTAACGTCGGTGAAATATAGTATTTACTGGATGATGAAGGTGGTCTGTAGTACCAGTGAACGGAGTTAAAAACAAACTAGTAAGATAAGGATCCAGAGACTACGACATACCTGTGTTTCCTTGTTCATGCGTTCATTGACCCAGGCCTTGACCCCAGCAAGGTCAGTGTTCACTTTGATTAAACCAAGCTTGCCCCGGCGTTTGATCAGCTGATCTGGCTTGACAACAAGTTTCTGTGAACAAAGTCAAGCCGATTTAGTCTAGTAATATATATTACTAAAAGCATAAACCTAATATGGTCGCGCCTCATTATAACCCTACCAAACCAACTGCAGCCAATGTACTAGTTTAGGAATCTAGAAGACTTTCTGCTTTTAGACATGGATACCTGTGCAAAGAAATCTGCAATTTAACAGTATCTGAGTATTATAATACACATTCCTAAAATGTCAACTTTTCCCATGGAGAGCTATGCGTACCATATTTTGATGATAAAAATATCAGTACTAAAATGAGATGGCCAATCTTTGAAACTGCCAAAACCTTATAAAAGAATCCACTGTGCTGATGCGTGATGATTAATTACATCACTGATCATTATAACAAATTATGATTACTGTTAACTTAATAATTACTTAGGACATAAGCATAATTAATTATGACTACTTATGCCTGTTATCATCATATTTATGAAACATTACCATAGTAGACATCATCATATTTCACAAAGTCCCAATCAGTAAAAGGCACATGTATACTAATTTTCCGAATGCCATGTACATGCCATGTATGGGGTCCAATGTGGTTTGACTGGTCATCCTCGCATGTATTTGTAGATACACTTTGCAACATTTTGCCATTACCAAGAGACCACAAAAAGTGTTTTATCTAGATGTGTAATATGACCTTCTAAAATAGTTGTACACTGTGTTCGTGCTACCAACATTAACAACCAATAAAATTTATAATATAGCCATTTCCATAACATTTTGGACTATGGATATGGCACGGAATTAGACTGAAATAAATAATTATGTATAAATAATATTGACAGTTTAGTGTTCGCACTGCATAGTGCATACATATTTTCAGTGTAACAAAAACTCAACTGTGACTATGTACAGGTGTTTAAATAAATATTGTCAGATTACATGTGTGACAATAACACGAGTAATTATTAAGCTGTAGTCTACATATATCAGCCAATATATATTTCAGATCCCTTGGCACATTATCAACTGTATTCACAGACAATCTTAAGCCAATAATCAGCAGACTGAAATAGAATGATGCATATAAACACCATATTTACTCTAAGTATTATTAGTTCCATAAAGAGAATCAGCACTGACTAAATACTACCGATACATGAACTAGATAATCATATCTATTGGTCACATATTTACATTCATGCCTGTACAATCAGAGTTAGCTACTTTTAAGTTTACACACTCTGAATGAAGAGTAAAGACAACAGGAAATGAATGGTCCACCTGGGGTGTCACACCCAATAAATAGAGTTAGCTCTGTAAGTAGCAAGCAAGATGGTACACTTTTGGTATTCGTCACACATTTATCGTTTTGCCAAGATCAGAAACTATGTAATTGCTCAATACTTTTTAGAGACGCACTAGTTACTTCTATAGGGTTCAAAATTACGCTTGTACCTCAGCCCGCGACAATCAGATTTGCAATCAGACAAGTGAAATTGCCACAACATGTTGTCTGTGGCACAACTTAGTTGCTTACAGCCAGGATATAACTAGAACAATCACAGAGAAGGTTTGATAATATAGCTGCTTGTAGGACAAGTGAATTGTTGTAAGGAAATGTAAAGTTTTGGTTCGACCAGTCCGCTTGACAAGTAGACAGTCTGACAAATTTCTCTGATAAAACTGGTTATATCATAATATAGATTTATAACTGTATCCTGGTATTATTTGGAGGCAAAAATAGTGAGCCACTATGACTATGGTATTTTAAGTATTTTTTCCATTTTTGGCTTTTATTAATTGTCCAATTGTAAAGGATCAAAGAGCATCTTATGTCCAGAGCATTATATATCATGCATTGATAGTTGATATCAGACAAGAGGAATAACAACGCATGCTTTCCATATGTATGGTTACATGAGAGTCTCATTATGTCTACTCTGTAAAGACATAAATGAATTATTTTGTATAGCATAGATCTGTTACCAAAAATATATAAATTTATTTTATCTCTGATGAAAATAGAAATAATAAAAAAGACAACCAAAAATATATAAATTTATTTTATCTCTGATGAAAATAGAAATAATAAAAAATACAACAGACAACTTTAAACAGCAGTCAGCATATACACCAAAAACAAATGAAAAAGTATTGTGTTCTGACCCATATCATACGCAATAAATAAATACAAATACTGCACCAACCTCTGTCTTGAGCCATGGCTGTTTTAGTTCCAAGTCACCCCAGTTGGTGTCAGGAGTGACAACAGCGAAGCGTGCAGCAACAGCAACACCGCTCGCCAGCCCATTGCTAAGCAACGTTTTCCCTGTTGCTTCCCGTATTGCCTTCGCAGACATCCTTCTGTGTGGGGTTCAGCTGAGGGACAAGACAGAGCACTAAATTGTCTCTATGATTGTTGGGTTTCTGTATAAACTATTGACATATATTATAAACAGGCAAAAACATTGGATATTTTATAAAGTAACTTTACAATCAACACTGGTGTTTCTGTTAAATTTTTTTAATTTGTTAACAAGATTTAACATGATTGCCACCCAGAAATGTTATACTAGATGGCAGGTGGGCAAAGAAGCCCTTCAGTTTTGACAAAGGTGACTGCATTTTCCCCCAAACATTGTTGGGTAATTCAGCTAGTGAGGAATACAGACTTTGGGGGCATTTTTACTGGATATCATTATGCATGATCTGCTGAATGTATAATCCTCAGCTATGTTTTCTGCAGACTTGAAACTCCTGTGAACTTTTCCATGAGTGTCCATTTTTATAATGTTGAGAATATATCATGTGATGTAATGACAGGCCATAAATGATGCCCAAAAATTGGAATCAAGACACTAGGATAGTAACCACTTTGACAGCTGAAGCGATTTGTATATACACAACCTACGCTGTGTAGTGGGTACCAGCAAATACTCCCAACATTTCATTTCCGAATAAAATAATTTACTCACTTATTTGTTCACTGGTTTCTATTCGAATCAAGTGCAACTACAATAGTAGTTGTGTTACAACACTGTTACATAACCCGGTCAACACTACCTGTCTACTAGTCACTATTAGTTCTAGGCCTAGACTAATATAATTAATCACATCCAAGATTTCTAAAAAAATTGATAAGCTTGGAGTTTGATTCTTCGTTAAACTAGCACATAATTGGCGTGTATAATCTATTTATTTTATGGGCCGAACAATACCGGATCATGTCAGCTTTGGGGTGCACAGCTTATCTAGACCAGTCTACTACTATAAAACCGGGGTCTAGTAGTCAGGGTTCCTAACATAAAAACCTATGGTTGATTGATTACCCTGCAGCCTGGGCTCCAGTAGCATGCTGCATTTTACAATACACACACCCTAACCTAACCCTGACCCCTAACCTCACCCTAACACAAACCCCTATTTTATAATCGTACACTGGTCTAGATAAGCTGTGCGCCCCAAAGACTACATGATCATCAATACCTATTGTAAACCTGTCTGATCAATTATATTCGACGAGTCAGCGTGGTAAATAGTACGGAGTGAACCCCCCAAATCACGCCATATCGTACGACAGGCGGACACGGCACATGCCGTGGACGACAGCCGTAGACCATTTGGCTTTTTTTCATTTGCCAAGAAACATCACTGTTTCAGGCTGTCTGATGTGCATCCCCCGTAAGACAAGTGCACATACAAATAACAAGTCTATGCGTCTACTTAAACACGCATGCATGGTTGCACGCACATAACACAACAAAACACCGGCACGGACTAGTTCAAGTGATCAGTCATATTTTTCAAGAAATCATGTACAAATATATCTCACAGAAAGCCGACGCCAGTGCCCGCTATACATCGGGCTTGCCTTACCTTTGCGCGTGCCGTCTCGAGGTAATAACTAACAGTCGACCTGATCTGCCACGACAAAAGTAAACGCCCAGTGATCAGTAATTCGTGTAGAAATGCGATCACGCCACCGGTAACGTCCTATGTTGTCAACCAACGCCTGGCCAACTGGTGCACATTCACTTATTATAGCTGTGTCAACGAATCGACGACCCCGGAACACGGACGCGTTGCCCGTACTTGGAACACGTACACATATGTAGAGTCGCTATAACAATCCGCTATGCGACAGCACTATAGCCTTCCCAAACCGCGAATTGCGTGGAATATAATAACAATTATTATTATTATTACTTTATACAATTTAATTGCGTTCCAAGATAGTGTGTGTGTGTGTGTGTGTGTGTGTGCGTGTGCGTGCGTGCATGCGTGTGGGTACGGTATATTTAGACATGCTGCCCTGCAGTAACCTATGGACTCTAGGGGCAGTAACCACGCGGACGGTAATGAACATATTATAAAGTGGTGGGCGCTGCCAGTGTTTATAGTGAACCAGTCTAGGCTAGGATTAGATCAGTATACACGTACATATAGAAAGGTTTGTAATAAACAGATTGGAACATGACGAGTTGTTTGGTTTAATATATATATATATATATATATATATATATTATAGTATTAAACAAGCAATACCGTTACATTAAGCATACATTGAGAGGTTTGCAAAGGGATCAGCCAGGGATACTGCTGTCTGCTACTGATGTAATCAGCAGCAGCGACCTCTGGCGCCCTGGCACCAACTAGCGAACGTCAATGTAACCTGCCATATTGTGGCACCGCCTAGTGAGTATCCAAGTCATAAACATTCTCTATAACGACACCTACCTATAACGGTACTATTGTAGTCCCGACGGTGATCGTGTATATAATCGTTTAGATAAACACAATGTTTTAATACTTTAACCATTCTTAGTTATGTAATATTTATTTTATTATCTCACCTTATAAATTAGCCAGACATACCATAAATTATTATCGTCTTCGTTTCAGTTGAAAATTTGATTATTAAAAATACATTTTATGAAACAAAGAAACTATTGTTCAGTTGTTTTTAAAGTCCTTGATATAAACCCCCAAGGTTTTTCAGAGTATGTCCACGTTTGCAACATTTGCTTAATGTTGTCTTATAATCTATTAGTTATATCGTTTTTTCTCAATCGGATTTACCCAATACCCCTACATTGTGGTCTTTAGTTACCACAACCATTCAGTGATTGTCTATACTTTCTCCAATTGTTGACAAGGAACTTGAGTATACTTCTGTTTCATTATGAGATACGTATTGGCTTTATATTATTTCATGACCTTGGGATGACCTGCCATGTGATAGTACACTTGCTGTACAGATGGACATTGGCAGGTATCTTGTGACCCAACTGGCCACTGCACTGGTAACCGTGAAATACTGAAATAAAGTTCAGTTTACTCAATGTATTTCGGCTTTTTATTACTTTGGCGAACTGTACTTTACAGTCAGAGCTACCGACACCTGTTAAACATCTATAGACAACATCAAGGTCAAGACCCAACACTCTGTTACAGCTGTTTTAATATACGCCTTACAAGTGAAATGTATACATAAACATTTACAATACAATGGATCTTCACAATACATCACATACATAGCAGAAATACACTAGCAAAATAGTGTAAAGAATTGTGACTAGGAAGAGCTAAGCGACGTGTGTGTGTGTGTGTGTGTGTGTGTTGATACACATGTGTGTGTTTGTGTGTGTGCACGCACGCGCACATACAGGTTTGTCAGAACTTTAAATTATCAAAACATAAGTTGGCATTAGTATAATAATAAAATAAATAATCACCATTACTTAGCCACTACATAATATGACAACACATTATGCATTGGGATCTTCACAGCACCTTGAACATTGTGAATATGTAAGTTTTTAAATTATGAACATTAACTATAATAAAAGGCATCACATTTCAACAATTATATTATGGCTTCGTCAGTAAGTTTCTTGAATAACATACCATAAAACTAATGGAATAAACCCAAGCGTGCTCAACTAACCAGGATAATACTTGAATATAAACTGTTTCGTTAGACTTATAAAGGGAAAAAAGACAATTTGTTATGTTATGCACCTAAAGGTATTAATACAAACTCACCATTTGCAACTACATGTATAATTAACATCTTCATACGAGTAGTTAACTCACACTGCACTGTCAAAGTGGAAGGTTCCGATAAATGTCTGATAGTGGCAAATGGCTTGACCAATAAGCACTGAACCTTGACGTCCATTATAATGCACTGGGTTCTTAGGTTTGATTGACCTTTATGTAAATAACCCAACTCGTTTATTAGTAACATGCAGGTTACACTTTTGTGTGCATGAACAAGTATTCTAACACCACATCACACACCTCACGGCTGTAATGGTTTTACAAGATACAGTGACAACACAAATGTGATGACTGTGTATGTTCTAAACGGGACTATTGCTATGGGAATGTATATATAAATTTCTGAGTATACACACAAAAAGCAACTTATACATGGAAGGTGGCCTAATCAGTTGACAAGATAATTTTTATTATCATTACAAATGCTAACAAAAGGCAGGCCAAAATACATTTAGATTAATGGAGCATCGTAATGCACCATACACTAGTGTTCCTAGTTTTTGTGACTTGCTATTTTGGAAGAGTAAGAACCCATGACATCAGTCCTTCACTAAAAATGACATTGTCCATACAACTCGAATTATAATGGGTATGTTTTGATAATACTTCTACATGCTCTGACCCAAACAATTGCCTTTTGTTACCCTTTTAAGAAACATGTAACAATTGGGGCTGAAGTGTATTATAAAAAAAAAATTGTGTCCGACATACAAGCTTATTACTGCTCTATCAAAAATTCCTTTCTCATGGAATATTGTTTCTTAACAGGCAACATTCCACATTTCCCAATAATGCTTTCTAGAACACAAACGGGAACTTTGTTAGTGCAGAAACCTCGGAAAGCATTTTGAGCAATCCTAAGTATTGCACACCATGCTAAAAAGAATTTACATTTTTATCTGGACATCATTTCACAAGAAACATATTTCCAAATGCTTATATATTCCATTATGAGCTCAGTTCATTTATGTGAAATATTGGTAATTTTGACACGTAACTGAGAAACAATATTTCTACTTTAACAATGCTCCAAAGCATGTTACATAGAAGAAAACCATTTTAATGACAAACATGTATGGCAAGGGTTTCATAATTGTTGCACTATGTTTCAGTTATGTGGAATACTTCAGTTTCATTAGTAAGTAAAATTGTGAATAGTAAAATATTTGATGATAGGCAATAACTCAAATGTCCCAGGAGGTAGGTTTTACAGATCACCCAAAGCAACAGTGAGCCAAATAAATCTGATTTTCACACCATACTTCCCCTTAATTAAAACTTCAAGATAGTAAATGATTATTATAGTTGATAAAATCATGCATAATCAATATGAAAAAAAACCAATGTTACAAGAATACCAAGACACAAATTTTCATATACATGGTTAATTAGTCTTATCTCAAGGTAGAGTTTTGATTATAAAAAATGGATTCTATCATAGCCGTGGACCAACAGAGATAATTTAGGAAACTAAAAACAATACATACAACTTAGTTTGGGATATCAGACATGCACAACAGCAGCACGCTAGCTTGATTTATGTCTTAAGTAAAAGTTGTTTTTTGTGGCATTTAAAAAAGTGTCCACTTACATGAGTTTGTCACAATAGAATGGAGCAAACACATAAGGTTGTTTACAAGATCACACAAAAACATGTAAAAATTACAAACGTTCACAAAATAAATATTGAAAAGCACTTGAAATGTATATTACACTAGTTATATATCATCCTCTTTCTTAAAACATCTGCCCCGCCTAGGTAAATAGCACATGTAAAGATAATGTAAAATCACCAGATTTACCACCACCAAGAAATCATGGTCGGTGAGTTTTGACAAATCTTATAGTATTGTAGAGAAACCGGTATGAAGACGAGGACCGCGTTCGCAGGATAACACAGCTCACTCGGTGGAGCGGACTCGTCAATAAATGTGAAATAAAAATACATATTTACAAATAATAATTATAAAATATGTCGCCGTCGAATTCACAGGATCGTACACTTCTTGCCGCCTGGCCGTCGCTTCTTCCGTTCCTTCTGGTCTACCGGTTGGTTCCTGCACAAACACAGGTTTCAACAATGTCATTACGCTTCTGTTGTAACAATCACACAATGCAATTTTACTGGGCCAACGCAATATAGTCACCTCGGTAAAATAGCTACTTTGCAATTAACATGACCCAAGGACACTCCCATATTATTTCCATAAAGGTAAAATGTAGGAAATTAGTGGGTAATAAGGTCACGTTATTATCACTTTTGCCAGGTTCCACTGTAGACTAAATAATTGATTTCAGTAATGTAAGGTAGTTGACACAACTGACCTGGGAGACAGACCATCAGTAAGACCAAAGTCACACTCATGAGCACAACCATTGCAGACTATTAATATATATAATAATAAATTATTCATATAGTGTTACATTCGCATTTATAATCATCATGACAGAAAGCTCCTTGCATTAAAAAAACTCCTTCAATTTAACAACAAATTCTGCTTAATGATTTTCCACGTGAGCTCATTATCACAATGACAGAGTTGCCTGGATATGTGTTCTGTCACTTTGCTGAGCTACACTACCATAATTTGTCTGTTATTCTCATTCACGGTTTAATCAAGCTGTCCTTTGCAAAACTATGTATTGGTTTGACTCAGTAATAATTCACTGCTCTGAAGTGGACGCACTCAGAGTGGAGAGAGGAGAGGAGACAACTGAAATGGGGATAGGCGTAATAGGAGGTCTGCAGGACAAGTAGGGAAAAGAGGAATGAAGGGGGCAGTGCAATGGGTGAATTGATGAGAGAATAGATAAAACAACTGAAGACTGTTTCTATACCATCCACACTGTTGTGTTAGGAACAAAGAGAACAACAACATGACGACATTCTTGATGACTCTAACAACAACATGACGACGTACTTGATGACTCTATCAACAACATGACGACATACTTGATGACTCTAACAACAACATGACGACATACTTGATGACTCTAACAACATGACGACGTACTTGATGACTCTAACAACAACATGACGACATACTTGATGACTCTAACAACAACATGACGACGTACTTGATGACTCTATCAACAACATGACGACGTACTTGATGACTCTAACAACAACATGACGACATACTTGATGACTCTAACAACAACATGACGACATTTGATGACTCTAACAACAAAAATTACTACATACTTGATGACTCTAACAACAACATGATGACATACTTGATGACTCTAACCACAACATGACTACATACTTGATGACTCTAACCACAACATGACGACATACTTGATGACTCTAACAACAACATGACGACATTTGATGACTCTAACAACAAAAATAACTACATACTTGATGACTCTAACAACAACATGATGACATACTTGATGACTCTAACCACAACATGACGACATACTTGATGACTCTAACAACAATATGACAACATATTTGATGACTCTTAACAACATGACGACATATTTGATGACTCTTAACAACAAAATGACGACATATTTGATGACTCTAACCACAACATGACGACATACTTGATGACTCTAACAACAATATGACAACATATTTGATGACTCTTAACAACATGACGACATATTTGATGACTCTTAACAACAAAATGACGACATACTTGATGACTCTAACCACAACATGACGACATACTTGATGACTCTAACAACAACATGACAACATACTTGATGACACTAACAACAACATACTTGATGAATCTAACCACAACATGACAACATACTTGATGACTCTAACAACAACATGATGACATACTTGATGACTAACAACAACATGACAACATACTTGATGACTCTAACAACAACATGATGACATACTTGATGACTCTAACAACTTCGTGGAACGCTGCATCAACATTGAGAGGCGGGTCCTTGGCACTTGTCTCTATGTATGGAATCTGGAAACACATGAATACACCTCATGTGAATGTCATATTATGGATAATTAACATAAATTTTTAACAGCATCCATCCAAGAGGTTGTTTCTTTTATGGCTTGTTATGAAATTGCTTTTTGCAACTGTAATATAACTTACACAAGAAAGTATTACTATCATAGGTTTGGTCTGTTACACACATAAATCATATTATTACGTACTGCAGAGCTGACAATTTTTTGATAAAATCAGCAGAAATGGGGATCAGACAGACAAGAAGAAATAATCTTAGAACAACAGTATCTCAGACTTTTGGTGCCTCAAAAATGCAAACTGTTTATTATGGTTAATAATATCTTGCAATGTTCCCCTGGGTAGAATGATGGGCGAGGTGGTAGGGTGAGCTGAGTAAGTGCTGAAGGTTTATGCGATGCTATGGGGCATGCGGCATGCCATCGAAACTGTATTTTAAAATGACTTCAATATGGTGTATTACAAAGTGTGGTTTAACCTATTCCCAGACACATAGCTGGGAAAGAAATTACAAGTTTGCATGTAAACGTATCTATAGCATTACTTGTATATAAATAGTCAACAGGGACACATGAAAAAGCTACGACGTGGCTTAGAAAAACAGTGACTCGTCATATAGCAGGGGAAACACTATCTTGGTTGGTCCTAAAATAAAATTTTCCACAGCGAACCATTTATTATGTAGCACCAGCTAATTCTGCACATGAGCCAACAATACTAGTTGTCTAGGTCATCTCCCACAAATGATGTGATTCTGACAGAAATGCATGTAAGCTATACTTGTACCTTACAACCTCATCTTTCAGTGACCATTTCCTTTTCCTTGACACAGCCAAAATTAATAAAATACATACATTTATTTAACAAATCAAGAAATAGACAGTGTGGGACAAAATGGCCTTATTTAGCAAAATACAACTGTTTTGAAGGGTGCTCCAATATGTTCAATAAACCAAGAACTATTGAAGATCTATATAAATAACTGAGGCAAGTAATGAAATATCATATCTGACATTTTACAATACTTGCTTCAGTTGCTTGCACATGTTTTTACAGTGTAACTGACCTTGAGGGAGACCGCAAGTTCGTGACCTTGTTCATCCTTAACCTTGCGCAGGTGGACAAGGTCAACCTTGTTTGCAACAAGTATCATTGGATAGCAGTCCCTGGAATGAAACATCCTTCAATGTAATTGCTAACGACATATTCAACTTGGTACACCGTAAAGAATTGTTTTGTATAGCCAGCTGACACCAATAAAATGTATTGTGCACCACCGACTCATCAGGGCAACTCATTATATGCAGGGGTCAACATTAGTGCTGGCCTGATGCGTGTTTTGAGGGTGTCGGGCCAGTTCGGGCCACCAGTTTTCATATTTTACTGGCCCGATGGGCCACTGGTTTCAACAGTCGAATTATTCACCATTGTTTGAGATAGTTTCCATCAGTTGTCACTCCCTACGCAACAATTAAACATAATCTGTGACAGCCGAATCCATAGACTCGCGTTATCAGTCGAAACTAGTCACCATTCTGTTTACAAGTTGCAAGTTCTCCATAACTCTGCACGGTGTCGCTGCTTGTGACGCGAGACGGAGATGCGAGGCGGACACCTTCCTAGTGAATTAGCTAAGATATTGCTTCGGATTTTGTAGTAATAGCCGATTGGTAGAAAAATAAACATTTATCAGTGAATTTCGCGTTCTCCCTTACTATTATTGCTATCCAAATGTGTAAAACGAATAGACAAAATGTGTTGAGCATGTCATGATGACCCCTTGTGGATTTCTTGTGAACCATCGTCGCTGTCATCTACGGTGCAGCTGCACCTTCAAAACACGCCGTTTTGCCGCTGAAAAATCCCATTTCGCACATGCATCCCACAGCGGCCTTCTATTTCTTTCTCTGATTAAATTTAATTCACACCTTGCAGCAAATGTATAACGTTTGGCAGCGACAGGATCCACACCAATGTCGTCATTACTCTACAATTATCCAGGTCACCGCAGGTCATGTGCATAGCGCAACTTCATCATGCTGCATATTTAAAAATCTTAGAACACACAACAGTGATCCTGTGGAATTAATGTAGCCATGTATATTAGTTTTATCCTAGAAAAACATTTATCCAATTTCGACGGTTAATTTTCAAATTATACTTGTTTTTGTAAACAACGCCAACGTGACTGAAGACAAAAATCATGCCATAATTTATAAAATGGCTATCGTTTACCAATCATATTGCCGACTGGAATGTAAAATCAACACTCGAATAACGAAAGATAGCAAACTCCTTTCACAGACTCCCTTATCAGGAGCAATATGACCATTGTGTATATTAATAATATGCTAAAATAAATAAACCAAATGAAGTACGGACGGTGATCCAATCAACAAAATGGCTGCATATCGACGAAATGAACCTGCCGGGTCATCTTTATCGAATCTCAACAACGAAAAGTCACACAGACGACTTAGATGGACGATAACAGGGTCTCTGTGATCACTGTCGACATTATTATTTACGTTGCAAACATCGATATCCAACTCGAAATGCCTGCACGATGTCGGAGGTCAACTAGACGAATGCACTTCAACATCCTTCCAAATAAACTCACTTAATTTGCAAACAAAATTTATTTTTCACAAGATATGGCGACAGCACATGTTTCCGTGACCTACATAGAGCTTAGATCAGCAGTTTGAGCTGGCTGGTTAATGTAAAAGAAGGATCTGATCGCGGTAGACGAAAGGCCCGTGAACTGTGAGTTCACTGGGCGGTTTTGGACGGTCTGCGCGTACGAGGGGTTGGGCGGTTTTGGACGGTCTGCACAGTAAAGAGTTAAAGTCTAAACATTGCGTATTTTCGAACACATCCTGCTTCGTCTGCGTGTGGCAGACTTGTACACAAACGAGACTGCCCTTTTATGCAAAGATGATGCCCTTGGGTTAGTATTCCAGATAAGACAGATGTGATTACTTTATTCATGTTCTCAGTGCCTGAGCTGCAAATGACAACATTAGCTGTCACTAGGCCTGTCAGACCCAGCATTTGGCAGTAGACATCCTGTTGTTTCCTGCTGTGTCCCAGCAATTGGCTGCCATCCTGCAGAAATTAAATAAACAGTTCACAGCCAAATTGCCTTACAACCGCAAGGTGCCCCAAACCATGACCAACTTCCCAAGTCTGATCACTGTAAGATATCCGTAATCTGGAACTTTAATCAGAATCCAAGCTTTGTAATATTTTTTTTATTCCCCGGTGTACTGTAACGTAATCGTGAAATTTTAATAACTAAGTTAGTCTAGTGTGGTGATCGCTTTAGTTGCCTGCCCTGGCGAGTGTGACCGTACCTGTCCTTCACACGCAGGATCTGTGTGTAGAAGTTGATGATGTTGTCAAAGCTCTGTTTGTCGGTGACAGAGTAGACAAGGAGGAAGCCGTCTCCCTTCCTCATGTATTGCTCCCTCATGGCGCTGAACTCCTCCTGTCCAGCCGTGTCCAGTACTGTGGGCAACAAAGATATGGTCAGCCTCCAATTCAGACATTGTCACAATTAAAGAGGACTTCTCAATTTGATTTTTCCTGTCGTATCATGTACAGTTTGTGAGGGTACTGTTTGAAAAAGCAAACATTCGTCATATCCTCCATAATAAATATGAGGTACTACTGTACACTGTAGGATAGCTCATGCAACTGTCAATAGTATTGGTAAATTCATCAGCCAAAATACACGTGCTTGTATTGTGATATTTATATACTATTTAATCCTAGATCCAGACTGAAAACAATTCCAGTAATTATTATTATTTGATTATGTGAATGTGCAATGCAGTTATGCACTAGTTTCTGTGATGACGTCGACTTTGCTGACCAAACAATCAAGTTGCCTGGTGGACAAATGGTGACCCTGCAGTGAGTCTTGGTCCTTTTCATTCAACTAATGTTCTACTGAACATTAGTTGAATGAAAAGGACCAAGAATGTGCAGATATTAATTAATCTATTTACAGTTAAACTACACATTACACTGCTAAGAAACAGCAGGCAAAATGTGAACTTGACAGTATTGCCAGTTTCACTCATATAAAAACAAATACTTTTTTCAAATTAATCTAGCATTGGTGCTGCTCCATAAAATATATCAAGTTAAATATAAAATAAACAGCTCCTCTTGTTTAATTATGCTTAATTTTTCTGAACAGTTGAAAATGAAGCTGAACATATTAAATCATGAATTCACCATGTTATAAAAAAAATGACATGAGCAATTGCAGTATTTATGGTGGCAGAAATAGAAATGTCAGCAAACATTTGGTGAATACAATTACACGCCTCAAGTTTGTGTATATATACAATGGGAAGCACTGCATTTAAAATTACAATAAAAAATAATTTGTCAGATTTTTATATATTATTAAAACATTTGGTTGGTACTGTTTTCAACATAAATTTGTGAGTAACTATGCACTGCAAGACAGCTTACATCAGTAACATTATGTACACTACAGGTATGACTCAGGTGTGTGTGACTGTGACAATCTGCTGACAACAGTTTTGTTCAGAAATAGACCTTACAAATTGTCAGAACCTGTTGTAGCTTGCGCACTGACTGACATACATAATTTAAGGGGGTCATATAAACCTGCAAAGTAATGAACGCATAACACTATATTAAACCAGTCAGCTATGATCCCCTCTCTGTGAAACTGTGAATGACATTGACCTGTGTGTAAGTTTATATTCATCCAAATGTAGGCTCTCTCGAAGTCGGTGCTAGTTACTAAACTTTTCATAAGCCAAGATTGTGCTCTTAATATAAAAATGGGCCAAGACGTCCCAAAGGCCTTTGGACTACATTGCGAGTTAGCAATTATTAATGAAATGTTTTTGTGTGAATCATGGGTCACTGTCTAGTCTATGAGATGTCCAAAACCACAGCCAAATTGTGTGCATGCAGCAACAGGGCTGGTCATTAGTGGTCTTAGTCAAAATTTAGTTATCTACAGTACTTGATAGTACTTACACTCCACTCATCCATCCCAGTAATCAGAATGCAGCTGATACCACTAAAGTTTAAATTTCACTCTGGTCAAATTTTATGTTTGCCACCTACAAGTGACAATATGTAGGTAACCGGTAGACAGCACTAGACACCACATTCGCATCATTTTAAAGATAATTAAATGAATATAAAACTCAATTACATCTTGCCTAGAAAATCCAAAAGTTTGTCACTGGAAGCCATTGGCTTAGATTCAGGTTAATCAGATGGCAGTAGTGTTATTGACAGCGACATTGCCAGCAGCGAAGACTTGGTCTTGGATGTGATTTGGCCATCACTGGATGGCGATCAGGCAGCAAAATTGCAGGTATGTTTTGTTATTCATGTAGAAATAGGTAACATTGAGACATGTATTCTTTAGTATATTAGATTGAAAACATAATAACTAGCAGCAGAACACAAATGACTACAATATTTGTTCTAATTGACATACTATATTATTGTTTATCATAATGAAGCATATATTTGTTGAATTTGTTTGTGTATTTTGACAGGGATTTGATAGTAATCTTGAATTAAAAAAAATATATATTGACCTTTATTTTTTAAGATTGTTTAAAAAAAAAAACTACACAATTGTCATTTTTATGTCATCGCATAGACAAATGCATACTGTTTCAGAAAATGTATACTTTTGTGTATTTGCCTACAGCAGTTTTCATTCTAGAAGCTTCTATATGTCCCTTCTTTAATGTTAGCAGAATTTGCCTTCAGAAACTTGGTCCTCATAAGGTTAAACATTAATGCAGGCTCTAAACTAAATGGAGCAGATCTATGTAAATAAAACCAGTTTTGTGAAAAACAACTGCACAACACATTTGTTTTGAGACAATTCCTCTGCCAAAAAAGAGGCATGCCACACAGGCATCAAGAATGTGTGTATGTGTGTCACAAATTAAATTCACAGCTTACTAATTGAGTAATTCATCATGCTGAAGTGATGATTCATGCAGTCTAAAGAGACATTTCAACATTCCATGCAACATTTTTTATTAAAGGTAATGTGAACATTCTGCACAACTGGTGATGCATATTAATATTTATGGCAGACAATAGTCTAGATCAAAACAGTAACAAACAAACTATGCCATCACCTGGGTACCAGAACCCAGGCACGTTATAGCTTGACTACAGACAGGTGATTGATAGCACACAATAAACAAACTGTGACTAAGCTGCCATCGTTGTCACCACTCACAAGCAGGTATGAACTTACTTGAGGACAGCTAACTCAAGTAAATATTTTGGATGTTGTCAATAGAAGCACCATGACCTGCATAACTGGCCACACCTTGCCTTATATTCTGGTCACAAGCTTCCACCACTTTTCTTCTGAATCTAATATTAAATTAGTAAAATTGTCACTAAATAGACAAGAATATAATTCAGAGTTAGGGTTATTATTTATTTATGAGTGCAAACATGTATTTTTCACCACTTTATGCAGATGGCAACTACCTGTTGTTCAGATTACAAAAACCTGTTTTTAATGTGACTGGCAACTTATACTTGATGTATACTAATTAAGTACTGCACATTACAGATTAAAATGAAATGGTATATTATATGATGTCACCATTCAATTCTGGCTGAATCCAATTGATAAATCACAGCAAGAAAAAAATGCATTTAGCTTCCATATTAAAGCAATAATATCACAATAGTCACGAGACAATCACGATTGTAATTATAGCTATCATGATACTATGACAAAGTCACCCCTATCTACAACTATAAATTTGTATTAATTTTTTTATTACGCATTAGCTGCGTTCACACCTCCAGAATTAAAACGATTTAGTTAACCCGGTTTAGTTAAACTGGTTTATGCTTGGAAAGTGGGAGCGTTCACACGTACAACAGCTAAACCGTTTTAAGGCGGAAGTTGATATGAAGCACATGTGCAAACCAGCATAGCAAAATGGCTGATGATACCATACTGGCCGCCATGCAACTCTCTTTATTTACATCAGACAGGAGACGACTCTTTACTGCCCCCGCCTCCCCGCCCTCAACCAGCACACCATTCAAAATGATCAGCAATGCGCCGATATATTGTAAAATTTCAGTCGGTGCCTCCAAAGTCCGATTGCACGCGATCGTCGGACTATATTTCCTACAACAGGCGGACACCCCCGTCGTCCCAGTTATCTTGTCGCGTTTGTGCTGGTGAATCTTTCGTCGGAGACATGCCTGCGCCAATCCCCCAATTTTTTTACAACAGAATTGACGAGACACGAGGTCGAATGCGCATGACTGTGACATACTTAAAACGGTTTAGCTAATCGGTTCACACGTGCAACTTGAACCGTTTTAGTTAAAATGGTTTAGCTAATCCATCTACTGAAGTGGATTAGTTAAACCGTTTTAGTTAAACCGTCTTAAAGTGGAGGTGTGAACGCAGCTATATTCTGGCCTCTAGCAAGTTATCTCCCGCCAAATATCTACACAAATGTTACAGCCTTAGCTATATTAAACATGCGAACCGACAGCAACTCTGTCACTGTGATTTGTCTTTAGTTTAGTATTAAGCCATTGTCTTATGAATATCATGTTTTTAATAGCAATTGTGCAAATGAAAGCAGGTGCAGATGCCTGTTAATAATTCGTTAAACATAAGTACATGTAATTAGTTGTGTGTTAAGCTAAGTCTTGGAACAAGGCAGACCATGACATTGTCACAGACACAGGCCACGTGCATGACATATAGCCACAGCAATGCGTGGTATCATTTGTACCAGAGCTAGACACAGTTGTCAAAGTTGACACTGACAGCTAACGGCAACGAAAGGCAGTGAAATGAAAGTATACGCGTAACAAGCATACTCGCCGAAGGCATGTACGCATATCTAGCCCTTAACAAGACTTCCATAAAAAGACGCATTGCCTTTAGAAGTCCCTGATTTCGAAAAATGTCGCATACTGACCGTCGAGAATACACCACTGTCCGTCTATCTCCGTGTGTTGTATGTACGAATCTTCGATCGTCGGGTCGTAGTCCTGAACGAACATTTTCTGAAAGAACTGAATCGTTAGCGCCGATTTTCCGACGCCACCGTCACCAACGACCACAAGTTTATACGTGGTGACATTTTCATTGGGAGGTTTCGACATTTTAACAATGTATCTCGCTTGCAAAACAACCCTGAACGAGATTTCGACTAGCAGTTGACACCGACTGTCTAGGCCCGCGTCGAGACGAACAGCGAGGCGTCCTTGACCTTTGCACAACTGCAAAACAGGTCTTCGATTTCGTTGGCAACAAACGACAGCTTTTCAGTCTATGTCGTCTGGTCGCAGCTTTTTCGAGTGCAAACCGTATGCGGCGTTTTGGACGTATATCGACGTTCGCTGATTATACATACAGCTACCGCGAAGTGTTAACGAAACAAGATAATTATTTCGAGAGCAAACCGCACTCGCAACTAGCTGCTTACAGTTACACCGAGCCCACAGCACTCCGGCGCCGAATCAATGGCCGATTATATATGACGTTATTTTTAGTTCTTTGTTCTCATTGGGTGGATTGTATCAAACACAGTATGTGAATCGATGGCACAACTTTTGCTTCACAAAAGTGGAAGATAATGCTGGATTATATATTGCTTCGACTAATGCCAGTAATGGCCAGTAATGGCAAGCTGAAAATAACACGCCGTTCTTGTTCGCATCAAATATGACGATAACCGATAGCCGTGATCTCGCCTAACAATGATGACGCACGAGTCTCAAGTCTGCTCATGACGCATGACGCTTTGGTCTCATCAAATTTGAGCGTCGAAATTCGATGACGGGATGGCACGAACATTTTATTGCATAGCAAGTGCCTGGAACATGTGCGTACGTACTTAGATACGCATGCACGTTCTGACGTACGCAGAGCGCGGCCCGGGTGCGGTGGTAGGAACCTGCAAATCCGCTAAGTTCGCGTCGGTACACCAGTTGCCGTTTGTACTTATTATATTTTTTTCTGCTCACGAAGAGAGGTCCAGATAAACTTCTTTTATGAGGCTCGTGTTAATCGTATGAAGGTGATACCACATTTTTCTGAAACCTAAAATGACAGAGAATGCCAACATGAAACATTTTAGCTAGGTTAAGTAATTTAATTTTGCATTTGACGAGTGAATATGCGATAAGTAAAGATAATTATATCTTCGTAGTAGTTTAGTTAAGTTTTATGAAGTTTGGCTGGTAGTTATAGTTGAATATTAATTTTTATTAACAAGACTGAACGTACATTTCATACAAATCGCATGTAACGCTTTGCAGCTAAGTCGTTTTGAATTTACCGCCCATTTTTCGGGATTGCGCTGACGCAACGGCCATCTTTGAGTATTCAAATAATATCTAATCTAACTGCATGCATCTTTGATCACAATGTTTTTAAGACGCTATTTTGGTGTATATGGATATCTAAATATTTAATCTTTCTAATAAAGTTAATATTTGTTATTTATATGTTCATTTGAGCATCTTATCAATAAGTATTGCCATAGAAACCTTTCCCGTGCTAATCATTATGCTGCTTAAATAGTGACTGGTACTTTTTGATTTTATTTACAGAGAAACATCGCCAAGAGACACGTCAAGGTTGACACACAGATCTGCTATAGAAATATTTACTATATATCATACAACTAATAAATCATATGTAAAGGTTATTGAAGCCTGTCGCAAAACGGAATATATGTATTGAATCAGTTAACGTGTATACATACTTACACTAAAAGTAGGTCACTGAAAGGTCTAAGAAGAAAATAGTATATGTTAAGGGTAGGCCTATTCTTCCATCGTTGGCGCAGAACAATTTGTGGGCCCCGAAGACAGTTTAATAGAAAAAAGTAGCTAAACGTCCGACAAATAATCCTGTAAATAGACAAAATATAGGTAATATTGGATATAAAACACAGCATGCTGCTTCCACGTCTACCTGTCTTGCGCTTTCCTCTGCCAGATGGTGCCCTTCCAGTAGTCTCGCCGCGGTCTTTCTCCAGGTCTTTTCCTCTCGTAGAGTTTCCAGGTGGTGATGCGCAGCAGTGTCCATCGGTTATCTCGTATCCTGCTGACGTGCTCTGCCCACGCCCACTTCCGTCTTCTGACTTGTTTAATCACGTCTGTGACCTTTGTCTGTTCTCTTACCCATATGTTTTTTTCTGTCCCGGTATGTGATGTTTACTCCTTTCCATCCTTTCCTCCTCTTTCCTTTGTTTGTGCGGCTGCTAGCTTGTTCTTTGCTTGGGTGGTGAGTGCCCATGTTTCCGCGCCGTATGTCATTGCTGGAAGTATGCAATAGTTGTAGACTTGTCTCTTCAAGCATGTTCCAATATTACCCTTGACGATGTCGCGGTGCTTGTCGAATGCTGTCGATCCAGCCGCGATTCTTCTTTGAATCTCCTTTTGTCTTATTTGTTTGTCTCCGCTGCTGTATCGCTGCCCCAGGTAGATGTAGCTTTCAACGTTCTCGTTCTGAGTGTTGTTGACATATATTGGTGTGTCGTTTTCTATCATCACCTTTGTCTTCGACTTGTTCTTCTTCAGACACCGATTTTCACTTTCATCGGCTAATTCCTGTAGCATTTGTTGTAGCTTGTGTGGAGTATTAGCGCATATGAGTCGGCGAAGTCCAGATGACTAAGATATTCACCGCCTATCTTCAAGCCTCTGGTTTTCCAAGTCAGTCATCGGAATATGCTTTCGAGTGCATGCTGCCGTGAACAGCTTGGGCGATATGGTATCTCCCTATCGTACTCCTCTCCTGATGTTGATCTTGTTGCTTTCTTTGTGTATGTGGACTGTCATCGAGCTGTTGGTGTAGATTTCCTTCATAAGTTCGATGTACACATCTTCTATCCCCTGTTCTTGAAGCGAGGTCAGTACTGCTTGAGTTTGCACTGAGTCGAAAGCTTTCTCGTAGTCGACGAATGCGATGCAGAGTGGAATATCATATTCTATGCCCTTCTCCTTCAGTTGGTTTACAACATGGATATGATCTGTCGTTGAGTATCTGCTTCTGGATCCAGCTTGCTTAGTACTTTCGTGAGTACTTCATAGATGTTTGATAGTAGACATACCGGTCTGTAATTCTTGAGGTCTTTTTTATTTCCCTTCTTGATGATTATCATCATCTTAGCGTTCTTCCGTGCTGTGGGTATTCGTCTTTCTGATAAGCATTTAGTGTAAAGCATAGCAAGTGTCTTCGAGATGGTATTTTCTCCTACTTTCAATGTCTCGATGTTTATATGGTCGTTGCCTGTTGCTGTCCCATCCTTCATATCTCGTAGTGCTGCTTCCATATCCCATGGTGTTATCTCTGGTACCTCTTTTGGGCCAGTGTGGATTATGGTACTCTTTTTACTGTCGTATAGCTCGGTGTAGAATTCATCTATTCGTTATATGATCTTATCTTGATCATGGATTTCTCTACCCTGCTTGTCCAGGAGTGTGATCAGTCTGTCTTGGCCTAGCTTCTGCGTTCATCGGACTTTCTTCAGGCTCTTTGATGCCATGATCGTTTCTCGTATGATCTCTTAATTGGTTGTATTTCCTGATGTCCTCTCTTGCTTTCTTTTTGATGGTCTTGCATATTTCTGCGTACTCTATTCGTTGTTTATTGTCGCTGTTTTCCGCCATTTCTCGTCGTTTCGTCACCAGTGCTCGTGTTGGTGATGATATCCTCGATTTCAGTGGTTTGCTAATTGTCTTAGCTATTTATATATTCATTAACGCGCTTTGTTGGATCATGTCTGTGATGGTTTCGCTCATTGTGTCGATGTCGTCTGTTTCTTGTAGTGTCTCGAATTGGTTTCTCAATTCGAGTTGGAATTCGATCTTCTTTTATCCTATTCGTGTGACATCTACTCTTGGTGGCCTCTTGATCATCAATATTTTTTTCCACCTCTACGTCCAGTTTGATGTTGCTCATAACCAGTCTGTGGTCACTTCCAATGTTGACACGGTTGGTGACGATGTCTGTTTGTTAGGATGTAGTTAATTTCGGTCTTCGTTACACCGTTTGGGCTTTTTCAAGTCCATCTCATCCCTGCTTTCTTCTGGAACATGATATATTCATGATTTTGAACTTGATGTTGCCCATTCTACCAAGGTGTCGCCTCTTTCGTTTTTTTAATTCGAGCCCAAATTTGCCCGTTGCCGTTTCCAAAGAGTTTGTTCTTTTCCCTATATGAGCACTGAAGTCTTCCATTGGTTTCCATAAAGCCTCATCGATGTCGTTATCGAAGCTGAGTAGTATGTTGTTGGTGCATATACTTGCACTATCTTTAGTTTGTAGCACTTTGTTGTGCACATAACAAGTTCTGCTACTCTGGGGCTGATGCTGTTTACCCTCACTATTATGGTCTTACCATTTCCTGTTTATGAAAAAGGGCCGACTCCTGCTTGGCCGTTGTTTGCCTTAGGTGGTCGCTTTGCAAGGTGATGAAACACCCCTCTGGTTTTCTCACTTCGAAGATCCCGATTACATCCCATATCAACCTGGTTTCCCTAAGTTCTTCTTCGAGTTCTTGTCAGGCATGAGAAACTTACGCGGAAACGCGTATTTCTACGGTTCGTGAGTCCGATGTGGCCATTTCTGTGATTCATAACAAATTATACTTTTATGTCGATTCCTGGCGTAGATCCCATTGGCGACCGTTGTCATTTTAAATGTAAGCCGCATTTAGATTACCTAGGAACTGCGTAGATGGCACGTAAACTAATAACGAACACGATCGCTCGATGTCGCCACTCGAATACGTGAGCCAATAAGACAAACGCGCTCTGTCGTTGCATGTCTGGCCACTTGCCAATCAAACGGACTCTTTCTTCGTATATCTGGCTACTCGCTTGCTACCCTCCATAGTGTTGATTTTTATTTCGCTTCCATCATAATATTTACGTTATATTGACATAATCGCGACGCTGCAACTGAAGGGTGACTGCACATTTAGATGTAAATAGTCTAGTGGACAATGATCATAAAATAGGATCGGGAAAGATCGCATTGGCATGCAAAATTTAATGTTCTGCACGAAGCCATCTAAAAATGTCACATACAATGATCGTGACCTCATATGTCAGTCCAACAAATCACCACCACGTCCACAGGCATTGCAAGCATAAAACACGAGAGGCTATGTCAAGTATAACCTTTCGAAAAGAGAATGAAGGAAGGAATCCTCTGAGGAAATGTGCGTTAGATTGAACAACAAGTCTAAATACACCAGGGAGAACCAATGACAAAATATCTGTGTGACAGTGATCTTGAGTGATTCTTCCGAGGATCTTTGGACAGTTGTGGGTTTTACAATGAATGATTCAGTACATTTTATTGTACGTCAAATTTGAAGGTGTATTACAACTTAAGAACGCAGTCTGAAAATACACTAGGTCGCATGACAGACAGATGTATTTTTCTGTATGACCCATTCTTCTCCGGTTAGCCGCGTGCAAATGTTCCTCGGAATTGACTTGCCTCCTCTCATATGCCTGTATGTGTTCATCTTGTTAGTAGAGTTCTGACGTAGTAAATCGCTATCTTTAGTCTACTTACCCTCTTTCGGCGGTCTTTTTGACCCAGAATTTCTTAGCAACCCCTGCACGTATTCCTAGTAGACCAGAGCCGCCTCCTTGCACATGGACTCTTTCGGTGCCGCTGGGGACTGGGGACCATGGCTTTGTAGTGCTTTGCATTCTGGTGTTGTTGGCCCATATAGGGTTGGCCCACATTGGCCTATATAGGGTGTTGTTGGCCCATATAGGGTGAACGAAATTTGCCCAAGTTTCGACACGGTGTACCGATCCAACGACATGCCGGGATTCGAACACCGGTCCCTTTAGTCGGGAGTCCGGCACTCTAACCACTCGGCCACCGCGCACTATATCATGTGGGTCTATATTATACGCATGCTTCCGGGAGTGTAATCTCGATTTTTGTATACAATGGGGGTCATTGTAAGTAAGTATTGTTTTATAAATAACACATTTATTGTCCTGTTTTATTTGTAATTATTGTTTGTCTAAATAGCTCGACTTAATAGAACTACCATGCATGTAAACCAGGTCATCATTAATTATCAGACTCTATTAGGTCTTGAGTAGCGTGCGCGCATCAGACAATAACGATTCGTCGTTTCCAATGCTTTCTTTATTTCGGCAAGTTCTAACTTTTGTAAATGATCCATAAATACCATAAAGTCAGTCAGTAAATGAACAAATGAATTGATCCACACCACAACAACACCACTGCGTGAGTGTGCGTAGTATGTGACCACTACCACATGGCAGATTTAGTCACAGAGTAATTTATTTTATATATACTAATGGTATTATCTTACTGGTTCACTTAGCTAATCCACAAAGATAAACTAATAAAACAATTACATTATGGTAACCGGGCTATGTGTGTTCATTAAGCATCACTATACCATACTGCTCTAGTGACCATGAACACCACAGCAGGGACCTCTTATCGTGCCTAGTCTTAAGCCAAATAATAAAAAGCCACGTGACATTCAATAAAGTTCACAGCACATTTGAAAATACTTCCCAGGTCTACATTTTGAATTTTTTATTTGTTATGATTCAAATGGGATACATTTACACAAAGTGGAGGAATCTGCCGCTCCTGTCATAGACATAGGCGATAAGCATCAAACAAGCTGCACTCCAAAATGTGAAATGGCATCAAAAATATCATCATTAATATATCAACATACGGACGAAAAATGACAGTTGCCCGGCAAGAAGATTAGCTGCTGAACTAAGGCCAAGCACATTTTGCCCGTCAAAACATCTCTCTACGAGGCCATCGTGGTGAATTTGGGTCAGTTAATTGCTGAAAATGACGAAAAACCAGATCTGAATGATGCTAACTTTCGAGCATTACTCAAATACCAGATAACAGGAGAAAATTCTGCTCTGATGAAACACATGGAGACAGCCAAAGCAAATGCAATGTATCAGTCTGCTGACATTCAGAACGAACTAATCTTAGTAGTTTGGGACTTGGCAACAACAACAGTGATTATTAGAATCAAGAAGGCACGGTGTTGGGCAATAATTGTTGATGAGACCACGGACCGACAGACGACAGAACAGCTGACCGTCGTGATCCGCTACGTTCTACCCGATGAGCCTGGAGTATGGCAGTGCTACGAAGAACCTGTGTTGATATTTTTACATCAAATCAAGTGCAGAATCAGCGGATGACCGCGAGATTCAACTCACCGCAGAAGCGATTGGCAAAACATTGTTACGCATTGGATCTCAAAAAGATGCCCCCGGCCCTTTGCTTCCATTGTGCCATGCACTGCTTGAACATAAGTGTATCGAAAGCAGTATCTGTACCAGCAGTTAAGCGTGCACTGACTATTGTAAACTATGTATCAGCATATTTCCGTTCGAGTGCTAAAAGAACAGACTTGCTCAAAAGCTGCTGTACAACGAACTTCTGGCGTACATATCAAGTATGTGTCGCAAGAAAACATCCGGGAGAGTAAAGAAACAATGGAAACACTTTGGGAAACCACCCTCGCTGTACCAATATTCACCGGTTGCACTTCATCAAACCAACATGTGTTAATCACGTGTTGGTTGCTGAAACATCGGACTCACTTAAGTAAACAGAAGTTAAAATTTATGACGACTCTCTGGATGAAAGTGCTGTGTCAATTACGCCAGAAGTTATGGACACATTCACAGAAAAACACTGTGAAATAAAGTTTAACGTAGGTGACTGGGTGGTTGTCAGGTATGATTACAGTGGTGGGATGTAACGAAGTACATTTACTTCGTTACATTACTTAAGTAGTTTATTTTGAAATCTACTTGTAACGAAGTACATTTTTGGGGAATTACTTTTACTTGTAACGAAGTACTTTTTTGTTTACTTTCTTACTTTTTTACTTTTACTTCTAAATTTTGCGTTACTATAATCTACCACCAATTTTAAAATTACCATCGAACCCTGATTGTGTAGTGTTTGTTTGCTTTGCGGTCGGGCCGACATCATGGCATCAATCGTTTTCACGCTGATCTATTATATAACTGGCGCTTGGTTTCCGAGACATCCTAGCGTGTGTTAAAACCCATGAAGACCGTATGAAGGATTTGATCTCCATGACGGAGAGATAACATATTTCGGAAATACAATAAGTGGACAGATCGAAGTGAACATCATGCACAGGGAGGGAAAGTACCGGAAGTGGTCACTATTATCATATTTGTAGCTACTTGTTATGTTGTATTTCACACGCGTACGTCTGACACCAAACAAAAGCACGTCCGATACCGAAAAAATTAATCTCTAATGTTTCGATGTATCATAAACACATCATTTTATTGGGTCTAGTTAACAATTTAGTATCTGCCCTGTGGACAAATGACACAATATTTGCAACATGCTTTCACATATCAGAGGGTTTTTGACATAAACTTACAAGGGTTCAAATTTTAGGTACGTGTGAATACGTCCGACACCATGCGTATTTTTTGTGTGTGTCCAAAATGACTACGGGCAGAAACAAAGTTTATATGGGATAATGATGTCACAGTTTGTTGGAGTGACTACGTGCGTGCGTGCGTGCGTGCGTGCGTGCGTGCGTGGGAGGGTGTGTGAGTAAAGGTAATAGTTTATTCCAAACCTCCGCTGCCTTGCGGAAACACCCACACATGGGAAAGGCAAAGACAAACGAAATCAAACCACAAGCCCACCATATTCTGGGTAGCCTCCAGCTAGCAGGATGCTGTCACGTCATAGTTTAGGAACTTGGGGTTTTGCAACTTGACGCATGGATTGAAATTCTTGCACAAAACAACACTCAACGAAAAGGAACCTTAACAGGATATCGAGTATGATGTTGTGATTGCCGTACCATGACGATCGACTTCACCTAGGGCCTCTAAGACACCAGTGTCGCAAAAAAGACCAGTAATTAACACCGAGCTCAAAAGGCTTGATGTCGACATCGCCACATTGCAAGAAAGACGCCTGCACCGTCTACTTGCATGGTAAGGGACTCAACGATACAAGAGAGCACAACGTAGATTTTGCAGTTAAGAACAAATTGTTGGGGATGATACAGCCTAAACGAATTTGAAAGACATCCCTCGCTCCGTCTTCAAACGTCTGACAACCTCATCAGCGTGTATGTATCGCCAGCCAGACATACCATTATAGGAACACCTGCCGCTGTTGGGTGACTTCAACGCAAGGGTGGGTGCCGACCACACAGCCTGGCCAGTCTGCACGAGGCATCATTTGCGGATTTTGGAAGATAAATGAGAACGTACAGCGACTTCTTGAGGTGTGCACCCACTTCAACCTCAGCATCATCAACTCCTTCCAGACAAAGCCCCAGTACAAGACATCATGGCGTAGAAATATGAATGCTTCTTCACAAAGAGATGGGATTTTCCGTGAATATGACGTCATATTGTGCGTCATAGAAACTAGCCGTAGGTTGAGGCTTTTGGTATTATCCAAGGTAGTGTATCGCGGTATTCTTCTTCTCGCTGTAATAAAGCACGGATCATGGCATATTGCGCGAATGTTGAACCGAGTATGATGTTGTGGTGTTAGGACTGATCCAGGGGAGTGATTTTTCGGTTTTCCATCGAAAGACAAAGAGCCAAATTAACGAAATCAATGGAAATACAGACGAACGGAAAAGCCGTAGCTAAGCGTTCTAGAAGCAGCGAAATTTGGAGGTAGGTCATTTGTGGTTTTAACAATGAGTTGCTTGCGACAGTGGGAGACATTCATATCTCAATGGACAGCTAACGTTGTGGATTAGTGGATTGTCTAAAACAACATGAAGTGCAGAATGCAGCCTACACTGAAAAAAGATTGTTAGATTCATGTTAAATGCTAAACGGAGGTTCCACATAGATGCAAATAAATTTAAGACCGTTATGTTACTCCCTGTTGAATATAGAGTAGAACAGTTAGTTAGAATTGGGCCAAAAGTTCAATATTATAAATGTACATGCACCAGCATATCTAAGCGCAAATGTTGAAATGATTCAACATAGATATTCCACAAGAGCTAGTATTATTTTTTTAAATTCCTTTATACATAGGCATATGCGACTGGAACAACTTGCCAATCGAAACAAACCAATGTCGATCTAAAACTAATTTTAGAAATAAGGTGACGACCCTTTTATATTAGCACAGTGGTGGCTCAGGAAAATTTATTTTTAATAACTTAATATTACTATGTATTATCAAGTTTAGGCCATTTTTAATATAGTACTCGTTTATGTTAACACATCAACTTATTGATGGCATTTATTTATATGTATAAATATAAGGGGCACCCGGGGCCTCAAAGACATCAACGACGGAAGACTGCAGTAATTAACAACGAGCTCAAAGGTGTGATGTCGACATCGCCACATTCCAAGAAACACGTCTGTATCTACTACTGACAAGGCAAGAGACTCGACGATACAAAACAGCACGATGTAGGTTTTGCAGCCAAGAACAAATTGTCGGGGATGATAGAGCCTGCAGTAAACGGATCTGAAAGACTTCCCTCGCTCCGTCTTCAAACGTCTGATGGCCGCGTCAACCTCATCAGCGTGTACACGTCAACACTGTACTCAACAGTAGTGAAAGATGAGTCCTAAGGAAATAATGAATCCACCATCAGCCCGACATACTGTCATGGAAACACCTGCCGCTATTGGGTGACTTCAACGCAAGGGTGGGTACAGACCATATCGCCTGGCCAGTCTCCCCGAGGCTTCATACACGCGGATATGGAAAGATAAATGACAAAGGACAGCGGCGACTTCTTGAGGTGTGCTCCCATTTCGACATCAGCGTCACCAAGCCCTTCTTTCAGACGAAGCACAAGCACGAGGCATCACATAGACACCCTTGATCAAACCATTAACATAAGCGACTTCTTGAGGTGTACTCCTACTTCGACCTCCTTTCAGACAAGCCCGGGCATAAGGCATCACGGAAATACCCTTGATCAAAGCTGGACTTGCTCATCACCTGACGCTCTTGCCGTCAAAATGTTCTGATCATCCCATACGACCGTAGTGCATATTGTGAGACAGCCTGTACTCATTGGAGTGCTTCAGTTTCAGGTTGCAACTGAAGAATTTATATCGCTCTAAATGCGAAGGAAAACCTCGAATTGATGTGAAAAAACATCATGTCCCGAGAAAGTAGCATAGTTTAGAGAGGTACCGAGAGGATGCACAAAAATAGCAGCCTTCCACCTGACACCGCCACTCGGACAGCCCACAATGTTGCAAGACCAATTTTTTAAAAGAAGCAACTTAGAAAGACAAATGACTAATTTGCGGGAAACCACAAGATTATTTCTCGAGGCCAACGAAGCGCTACACAGTAAAAACTGAGCGCCACCACGTGGCGGATACCGGCGCTATATAAATTGCCATTATTATTATTATATCCAATATACAGAGAGACACGGCGTCGTGTCCATCATTCGATATGTTGACGTGACTGAAGACGCAAGCGTTGTGATTTCGTTTTCTATCTTGAAGCAGGGGACATAGCCCAAGATGGAAGACAGGATACTGCGAGGTCATCATTCTCACGGAGCCTTGGTAGCCGAGGCTACCACAGTGGTTATAAACAATGGAGCGTTATGCGGAAGTAAATACAACCTAGGATGTCCATATCGTGCTGACTATCCTCCGTGGTTAGGACAACAAACATGTTGACCTATGCATGTCTGCACTGACGGTACTTTATAAATGAATTATTGTGCTTACTTGAATAAAACTGTGCAAACCGTATTATTTGTTCTTTCTCCTGTTATAACTACCGTTCACTCAGGTCCCCGTTGTGTCATGTATGGTCACCCTTATTACACACATGATTATTAACTTTGTTGTCACTCCAACAAACATGTTATCACGTGACATGGTCTGTCCTTGTAAGGTTTCTTTAACCTTTAATCTATCTGTAACAAAACATGGTATTTGTACTCTGAAGTCCGTGCTGTTTTTTTGTTCACAACGCAGTCCGCGTTATATTCTACAAAAAAAAAATTTCTACAGAACAATTTTCGGCACGCTCACGTGACTCAATCCACCCAGTGACCACAAGACTTTTTGACAGCGAACTCAATGCATTGTTACAGTAAACAGGTGCGCTGATGCCAAAAATACCATTCTTGCAACAATGTTTCACCGTGTACGTTACAGCGAATATTGTCGATTTGTGAGTGATTGGTAATTTTCGTTACGCGCACGTGACTCTAACGACCACCTCTAAACGTATCGTATGTAAGGTGTTCGTTCACTAGTATCCGTTTCTGTGAATTTCGTTTCTACTAGAAGGTCCCATATTGTTGCCCGCACACCAACACGGGATTTTCAAGACACCGCCACATTAATGAAGGGTGCTGCCAACGAAAACAGCAACAAAAACAACAGCGCGAAGCGCTTATCCAAGACATAAATCAACACAATTGCTTAATTTTCAAATACCTGCTTACAAACTTGTATAAGTTAGGTGATGAATTATTATTGTTATAATTATGATCAGGCATCACGTAAGTAAATTGTCTCCGACGGCGCTATGTTTGGTACCCCTGAAAGCTGGATTTCTATTCTAAACACTGACAGCATTTTCATTAAAGACTTTCCATAAATGTGCATGTTAATGGGGCTTTCGTGAAGGCTAAGCGTCACCTCGTGACCAGAAATGAGCTCTCCGATTGGCCAGCTGTAACTGATAATTTCGACATATCTATCGTACCACGTCTCACCAAAAGCCGTATACTACAGAGACACATGCATCAGAGATAGAATAAACTATATAGTATTAGAAGAGAAAACAAATCGTATTGAAGAAAAAATGACTATTGAAGTAATAATTACTATACATACGTATATTGAGAGGTTAACTAAATGTATAATTACTACTAGTGGCTCCTGTGATAGCGACTTTTCAGTCTTAACAGGAGTCACTGACCCCCATTTCACTGTTATAAATTACTTATGTATGACGTTTTGTTTATGTTTCACCTTACGATTATTTAATTCATGTACTTATTTTGCGGTCAAAAATAAACATCTTATATGACGTTTTGTTTATGTTTCACCTTATGATTATTGAATTCATGTACTTATTTTGCGGTCAAAAAATAAACATCTTATATGACGTTTTGTTTATGTTTCACCTTATGATTATTGAATTCATGTACTTATTTTGGGGTCAAAAAATTAACATCTCATATGACGTTTTGTTTATGTTTCACCTTATGATTATTGAATTCATGTACTTATTTTGGGGTCAGAAAATTAACATCTCATATGACGTTTTGTTTATGTTTCACCTTATGATTATTGAATTCATGTACTTATTTTTGGGTCAAAAAATAAACATCTTATATGACATTTTGTTTATGTTTCACCTTATGATTATTGAATTCATGTACTTATTTTGGGGTCACAAATAAACATCTCGTTCTTGTTCTTGACTCATTAACATTCTAATCGCCACGGGCACAAAACTCCTGCTATAGCGAGATGTTTCACATTTTATACAACGGTATCTCCTTTGATACGGTATCTCCTGGAAGAATGCAGAGAGCGCGTGATCAGACTCAGTAGTGACAGCACGAGCTTTCTTCAAAATTGCATGGTCGATTATTTCGGATAGCTTTGGTGTAGGTAAACCAATGATCTTGGCAGAAACATGTGAGATTTTCAGAAGCCTGTTACGGTTTTTCACAGAAAGAGCAGGGTAATAACAAATGCTGCAGTAGGTTAAGAGAGGCTCAAGTATGCTATGGTAAAGGCGTAGAAGAAGTAGTGGATCAACGTAGAAAGCTCGTAACTTTCGAAGAACGTGCAGTCGCTGCTAAGACTTCTTTTGCACGGCTGTAACATGCTCTGTAAATGAAAAAATGTCATCTAACATAACACCGACGTACTTGAAAGAATCAACCTGGTCCACAGGTCCACCGTTGATGACAATAGGACTAATGACAGTTCTATTACGACGGAAGTCGATGCACATTTCTTCCTTTTGGAAACATTCAGATGATGAAAATTGTTACTGCATCAACTAGAGAAACGCACCACTGAAGAAATATATGACTGGTGTGAGGCAAAATCACTCAAAAGAGCGAGCATTGGTGTATCATCAGAAAACCTCACAAATTGGGTAGATGGATCAACACTCCGACAGTCATTTGTACACAAGGTGTACAACAATGGACTCAGAACACAACCCTGATGCGCACCTTTCATAGTCACAGTCGGAGGTAGGAGACAAATCTATCGTTTTACCGTCTAGCACTACGCTAAAATCCGGCGCATCGACAATGCCGTGAATCAATGGCTTGAAAACTGAAATCGAGTTTCATAGATACTTCTTGTTTAGAAATCGGATAAATAGGTTGAATCTCATTAGAAAAGATCAGTATAATGCCAGGCTTAAGTGATATCAAATTCCGGTCTTTTGTTTACGCGCATTTTCCCTTGACAATTCACTGTTAAAACGAACTATTTCAGTATAATTATATGAATTTAAGCAAGGAGAACATTGCCTCTTATCTTCTAAATGAAACTGGTCGCTGTGGTCTCAGCGACACAAGTCTTAGAGATGTGGCAATCGATTATTTCATGCATGACAGTGACGGTTTTTTTAGCACTTTAGTTTTACCGTCTAGCACTACGCTAAAATCTGGCGGTGGTACCTAATTCCCCTCACCACTAAAGATGCAGTACTTAAAGCAATGTAATGTAATTATTAACTTGATAATAATATATTGAGTATGTAATGTATTGACTGGTTTGAATGCCTTAAGGAAAACGCACTGCGTAGAACTTTTAAATACGCCGACTGCTGACACTTCCTATGTTTGCATCTGACCTCTCATGACCTGATCATGCTGCCTATTGTGTTGTATTGGTGCCGTTCATACTAAATTTTAAATATGGGTTGTAAGCTTCAAGCATAGATATACACTATCATAATTATTATGTATTTAAACTGGTCCATCTGGAGCAAAACGTGTCAGCAAGAAGTGAAATCTTCACAAATAAAGGAGTAAAACTTTAAAGCCGTTTTTCTAAAATTACTACATTTTGCATTATCGACATTCAAATAGGTGTATCTCTGGAAATAATGTGACTATAGGGCCTGTAAGTGGGTCATGATACATGGCGAGACTCCGCGCGACTGGAGGTAATTGGGGACTGGACACAAGATTAATATTATAACGACTGATGACAGTTGTAGCTTCCGACTGATAAATACTAGGAATATCAGGTCATAAATATATTGCGTTATGCCTTTCTTACCTTAAATGTCCAATTTAATATTGAGTTTACCACTGTCACAGACACCTAGCGATTTACGTAGCGCAGAGAGTATACACGATTTTGGGCCGTATGTGTCCTTTACGGGATTTGCATTTTACATTGCTGTATACGTTGAGGTTTCACAACAGTTTGATGAGCACATATATCTGACAAGTTGTCTAAATGCACGTAATCATAACACATGTATATATTTGCCCCAAACCACGGTGTACTACGCGAAATACGGCATTCTCCATTACTAGTCAAGATCGCCAAACATAAGTACTAGTACTAGCCAGCGATGCCATGGCAACCACCATAATAATCGATTAAAATGCATGATTTCCGTGATCATTGTTACCGGCAAAGTGTTCCTCTGTTTCTGTTTGTAATTATCCTTCGAACAACATAACTGTGAAACACTATTTGAGGACAGGCCGATTATTACAACCAAAATTAAACAAAGTTCTATATGTCAACATGGAGAATATGGACTTCCTGTCCCCAAATGCCCCCAACCTCGTTTTCGAGCGCGAGACTTACGTGGCCTATAAGTAAAATTCAGGTACAGAGTGTATCATTATTTCCGTCTGAATCAGCTCTATCCAAATATGCAATAAAACTCACTACCATTATTTTCGAGAAGCGTCTCATTTTGGGATGGTGGGCGTCTTATCACCCTCGTTTCTATTTGTAGGCCCCATATTGTTGCCTGCACTGCAACACCCGATTCTCAAGATTCCGTGATTGGCACGGCCACATTAATGAAGGGTGCTGCCAAAGAAAAAGCACAAGCAACAACAACTGCGCAAACCACTTATTGAAGACATAATGGCAAGTTGATCGTAATAGTTTTCAAACACCTGTTTACCAACTTGTATAAGTTATGTGATGAACTTGTCTTTATTTCAGGGATAGCATGTGCCTTTTTGTCTTTAAAGATGTTGATTATGACAATATTAAAGGAGGACTTGTGTTTTATTTCAGCGCAAAGGAAAGACACGCTTAGCCGACGCACCTCCAGTGGGAGATGTACCCGTAGCCCATCCTTCGTCGTAACATGTGTCTTTCGATTATGTTTATTCATTTTTATCTCAAGAGATCATTTCAGGAACAGTATTACATGTTGTATTTCATCTGTATTTTGAGACAATCTTTTCTTTACATATGTTAGCCCAACGCCAATGTCTTCTTGGAGGCCAACACAAGTATAGTATTGAGGCAATGATAATGCACAATCAACTTCGCTGGGCTGGCCAATGCGTTAGAATGTCGGACAACCGCCTTCCCCGACAAGTATTGTTTTCAAACACAACATATGTACTTACAGGTCATCTTCCAAAGCGGTGAGTACCATACGTTTAACATGATGTTGCTATGCATACGTGGACGCGCGCGCGCGCGCGCACACACACACACACACACACACACACACGACACGCATGCGCACGCACGACATGTTAGTTCCCTACGTGGAGAACGTGACCTATGTGACCTACATACTGGACATGGTAGCGATCGTGAACTACAATTTTGTCTGTACGACTTCTCAACGACAAGCACCTCTGACGTTATGTGTGTATGTTGTATTTTGATTCTTTTATTTGTTATTTGTGAAAGGACGACCACAATTACAATTATAAATATAATTTTTTATTATATTATAGATTAGTCTTGTATTTTATTATGATTAATGTTTACATACTGTTTTAATAATGAATTTATCTGTATGTTTATTTCTCTACTCCTGTATTTTATATTTTTATGACGAAAGCGGCAAAATTTATTTCCCGGTTCGGGACAATACAGTTTTATTGTATTGTATTGTAATATGCACGTAGTATTCATGCGACTCGATAATGACGAGAGGTGATCGATTAAAAACAACAATCTCTATAGACCATGGGCGGTGTTCAGTATTGTCCAATGTGCTATTTTCATATACCTTATTACAGAAAATACACATAGTACATTAGTAGGAATCACAAACATGATCCAAACTTATCGGTTTCATGTTCCGTTGGACATTGCATATAGTCCACAAAAAGCTGGAATGCATTTCGACTTCATGTGTCACGAAAACATTCAAATATTCCAGCCGAAAATCATTCAGAGAATAAAGATTAAATTATATTACCGAGCGGAGATATTGAGAATGTACAGCACAGTGATAATTCTCTCATGACGTCACATGAATATGCTGCTGCTGCTTGTTTGATCACTGAATGCCCAGCATGGTTTGTCGGAAAGGGCAATCAAAGAAGTGCTAAACACATCAAGATATTTAGTGACAGAGTACTTACAGGCATACAGAAGAGTATGTATATTCTCCAATATCTAGGACACATTTTGAACTTTCCAAACATAGAAATTAACCTAGTTCAGGATTTGGATTCCAAATCAGGTGTGACACGAATAAGACGTTAGGCTTATGTCGAAAGAAGCCTTAAAAGTCTACATGAAATGCCTGACATATGGCAATGTGTGCGGCGTGCCCACAACAGTTCTGGAGATGTTATACATGATTTATGTGAAGTTACATACATACAGATACACCCTCTGTTTCACAGGAATAATTCAGCTCTTCAAATAATTTTGTATACAGATGAAATTGAGCTAGTGAATCCCATTGGCGCACATGTTAAAAAACCATAAACTGACCATGTTTTATTTCACACTAGGCAATATACAACCTCATTTTAGGTCAACGCTGAGCAACGATTACCTTCTTGGAATGGCAAATCATTTTAGACTTGAAATGTTTTGGCCCAGATAAAATACTGGCTGACTTTATCGAAACAGTCACTCGGTTGAATCAGGGAGGCATTTATATGGACATTTCTTATGTCAGACAAAACATCGAAGGAGCTTTTGTTGCCGTAAATGGAGACACGCCAGCAATTAATTAGTTAGGTGGACTTAGAGAAGGTATTTCCTTTGCTTATAAAGGTTGTAAAACATGTAATGCTAGTACTGACAACATGAAGGTGGCATTTAAACAGACTGACTATCAGCTGAGAGATGAAATAGAGCATAAACAAAGGTGCATAAGTCTGGACACTAACAAACGCAGCTAACGCCTATTGGCGTAAAATGTGGGGAATTAACAGAGCAAGTTGCCCGGCTAGAATACCAGACTTCCACAATGCAACTATTTTAAATGATCCCATGCATGTCCTACTTGGGTGACTGATTCCATACGAGTTGCAGCTCTTCTTGTTCCATGCTATCATAGCAGAGAAGTATTTCACTTTGGATTGGCTAAATGCAGCTATTTGCAGATTTCCCCAAACATATCTGGAAAAATCAATGCCAGAAATGAATAATAAACAATTATCTTCTTAATAGTAAGCTGAAGCAAACGTCGCCAGCAATGCTTACTTTGGTCAGTATGCTACCCTTCGCTCTTGCAGAAGAATCAAATAAAATAAAATCACTTCATTGTCCTTAAAAAGGATATGCATTTTACAACTCATGATCACATCTCAAATATATGGGATGGTCACAACAAAATGCAAATGGATTTCTATTCTAAACACTGACAGCATTTTCATTAAAGACTTTTCATAAATGTGCATGTTAATGGGGCTTTCGTGAAGGTTAAGCGTCCCCTCATGACCAGAAATTAGCTCTCTGATTGGCCAGCAGTAACTGATAATTTCGACAAATCTACCGTACCACATTTCACCAAAGGCCTGGCTCCGGACTCACAGTTCTCGATGGGAAACCACATGATAGAATACAGAGCTGAGGACGCGGCACACTAAGAAACCGATCCCTGCACGTTCAAATGAAATCACTTTATTGTCCTTAAAACCAATATTCATTTTACAACTCATGATCACATCTCAAATATATGGGATGGTCACAACAAAATGCAAATGGATTTCTATTCTAAACCCTGACAGCATTTTCATTAAAGACTTTTCATAAATGTGCATGTTAATGGGGCTTTCGTGAAGGTTAAGCGTCACCTCGTGACCAGAAATTAGCTCTCTGATTGGCCAGCAGTAACTGATAATTTCGACAAAACTACCGTACCACATTTCACCAAAGGCCTGGCTCCGGACTCACAGTTCTCGATGGGAAACCACATGATAGAATACAGAGCTGAGGACGCGGCACACAACGAAACCGTTCCCTGCACGTTCAAATCAAATCACTTTATTGTCTTTAAAACCAATATTCATTTTACAACTCATGATCACATCTCAAATATATGGGATGGTCACAACAAAATGCAAACGGCTTTCTATTCTAAACACTGACAGCATTTTCATTAAAGACTTTTCATAAATGTGCATGTTAATGGGGCTTTCGTGAAGGTTAAGCGTCACCTCGTGACCAGAAATTAGCTCTCTGATTGGCCAGGAGTAACTGATAATTTCGACAAATCTACCGTACCACGTCTAACCAAAGGCCTTATACTACAGAGAAGCATGTACACATGCATCAGACATAGAATAAACTATTAGGAGAAAACAAATCGTATTGAAGAAAAAATTACTATTGAAGTAATAATTACTATACATACGTATATTGAGAGGTTAACTAAATCTATAATTACTACTAGTGGCTCCTGTGATAGAGACTTTTCAGTCTTAACAGGAGTCACTGACCCCCATTTCACTGTTTTAAATTACTGATGTATGACGTTTTGTTTATGTTTCACCTTATGTTTATTGAATTCGTGTACTTATTTTGGGGTAATAAAATAAACATCTTGTATGACGTTTTGTTTATGTTTCACCTTATGATTATTGAATTCATGTACTTATTTTGAGGTAAAAAATAAACATCTTGTATGACGTTTTGTTTATGTTTCACCTTATGATTATTGAATTCATGTACTTATTTTGCGGTTAAAAAATAAACATCTTATATGACGTTTTATTTATGTTTCACCTTATGATTATTGAATTCATGTACTTATTTTGGGGTCAAAAAATAAACATCTTATATGACGTTTTGTTTATGTTTCACCTTATGATTATTGAATTCATGTACTTATTTTGGGGTCAAAAAATAAACATCTCGTTCTTGTTTTTGACTCATTTAGTATTCAACATTCTAATGGCCACAGGCACAAAACTCCTGCTATAGCGAGATGTTTTACATTTTATACAACGGTATCTCCTTTGAGACGGAAGTACATGGAAGAACGTAGAGAGCGGGTGATCAGACTCAGTAGCGACAGCTCGAGCTTTCTTAAACATTGCATGGTCGATTATTTCGGAGAGCTTTGGTGTAGGTAAACCAATGATCTTGGCAGAAACATGTGATATTTTCAGAAGCCTGTTACGGTTTTTCACAGAAAGAGCAGGGTAATAACAAATGCTGCAGTAGATTAAGAGAGGCTCAATTATGCTACGGCAAAGGCATAGAAGAAGTAGTGGATCAACGTAGAAAGCTAGTAACTTTCGAAGAACGTGCAGTCGCTGCTGAGACTTCTTTTGCACGGCTGTAACATGCTCTGTAAATGAAAAAAATTCATCTAACGTAACACCGACGTACTTGAATGAATCAATCTGTTCCACAGGTCCACCGTTGATGACAATAGGACTAATGACAGTTCTATTACGACGGAAGTCGATGCACATTTCTTTCGTTTTGGAAACATTCAGATGCAGAAAATTGTTACTGCACCAACTAGAGAAACGAACCACTGAAGAAAGATATGACTGGTATGAGGCAACATCACTCAAAAGAGCGAGCATGGTACCTCAAAACGATTAGAAGTGGGAAGTGGTGCGACATTTCCGAATAACTAACCCACATGATTGTCAGTTACGATTTACACACATCACACTGTTTAAAAGGGAATATCCCAGTGTCACTCCATAAATGCACTACCTGCTGCATATTCCTGACCAAATGAGACATTTTGGACCTGGCAGACATATCCTAGAGAGCTCTAGGACGAGAGGCGGGGTACTCCGTCGCCTGGACAAGTTGGTGAGGCAGCGGGTAAGATCTTGGCTTAAACTACCGCACGACACAACTATACCGTGTACATACATGCCGATACCGGGGGCCTAGGGCTTCCTTCCCCCAGGATGGCTATACCGTTTATGAAAACCAACAGATTGAAACGCCTGGCGATGATTGTGGACCCAATGATCTCGCACATGGTGTGCCATTCTGGAATGTTTGCAAAGGAGTGCGCAAATTGCTCCAGGCCACATGTGCGACTACGGTCCATAATAGTGAACAGTAACCTAGAGGCCAGGAGGGAAATGGGGCGGCAACTACATACATCCGCCGATGGCTACGGACTGGAGGCTGCACTAATGGGACTGCACTAATGACAGGGGCCTCCTGTATCCATGCCATACAAATAAGAGGAGCTACTGTCGGCACCCGTACTGTCAATCTTGCGCGCTCCGGTGATCCCTGTGGGGATTGCGTATAAGGACGGCTGGGTCATTGATGATTATGTGGGGGCGGACAACGCAAACCTCAATGACGCCCACATGAGCAAATGTACCAGGTACGACACCTCGGCTGATTTGATTTGTCATGTGCATTGATTTATTTGTTGTTACCAGTTTGACAGAACAAATTCAACTTTGATATATTTTAGTATTATTAAGACTAATATTATTTGTTTATATTGAATTTTTTACTGATCTATTTATTTTACAACTACATCTCTAGTGTTTATTTTTAACGTAACCTGTACATTCCTGTAAAGTGTAATGCGCCTCTAGATAGTTTTATTGCTAGATATATGACGTAGACAAATACTGTTATTTATTAATATATTGTAAAGTCTGGCAGATTCAAAAATTGAATCGGCCAGACTTTTTGTACGTTGGTTGATTGCGCAATGTTGCTAATGCACACCGTTTAGCAACACAACAAACCTGTTGTCGTAACAACGAGCCAATCGCATGATGCGCGGTCACTGATGACCGTGACCACCGAATCGACAATAATATGGCGGAGTGGCTAACAAATTAGTGCGAATGTGAACTCATTGAAAGTGTGGCAAGTTCGGCCAGTTCTTTTTGAGGTCGTGACAAAGGGTTATTCCAACCGAAACCGCTCCTTGCTCGTCGTACTCAGGATTGCGTAGCTTAGCCCAGCACCTCACTCTTCTCAGTGTAGCTTGACGTCGGCTTCGATGATGCCTGGGTAAGTTTAGCGTACCCATGGCATTTAGCGCGCGCTTTCTTTTGTTCGACAGCGGTGCTATTTTAATCTGGTTATCGCAATTCACCATCAGAGGCTATGCATGAATTTGGTTTATGCATGCGAAAGGCCATCTCCAGATTGTCAAAGTATGTACATGTCAGAGGCGCCAGATGGTGCATATATGCCACACTACCGCCTGCACGCCATCTGACCACGCCGCAGATAGACATTCGGTACACACAGCGTGATTTTACATATTTACAACTGTTCACATCAAAAACGTAAAAGATACCGAAATAGCTATTCTTGTGTTAGATCTATGATAATTAGCAAATGGAAACATACCAATGGGTATTTCGATTAATGGATTTATTGTTGTTTTGTGTGTTAAGATAAAACAATCTGCGATAATATGAGTTTTTTATTATAAAGTTTGACTGGCTACCGGTTGGGGTAAAACGCACCATGTATGAAGGGGTAGAACGCACACGGAATGACGTCATGCCCCACGGCGTTATTAGTCGGGGCGCACGGGGATCGAAGTGGACACCACGTGCTATTTTTGGTTGCCCTGTTGTTTTCTAAACTTCAAACCTTCCTTAACAATAATCCAGAGAGCAACCCTCTCAAATCAGTGTACAACACTGCGAAAATTGTATTTACATTCAGGCATATAGAATGTCGGAATGGGCGTTTAGTCACAATTGCAATATTTTCTCATAGTTTATTTAGGGCTACGAAGCTAGTTTCTATGGCAAAACATTCGGATTGGAGAGGAGAATAAACACAACAAATATCTTATTGAAATGTATATTTTTAAGGCAACCAAACAGGACAAAGGATTCAGCAATATGTAGAAAAATAACACTTCCATTTCGTCATCGACATCATGTAAAATATACGGTAGTTCCCTAAAATATATATTCAAAATATATGGTTAACATATAAAAATGATCCCATTCATTCCTGTGTTGATCTATTCACATTTTGTTATGTATCTTCATGTATCACATGTTTTTGAAATAACATGTCACCTCCTCATTTTGGATTGACGTAATGTTTTGACACAAAATAGAACTAGTAAAAAGGGAACCTATAGGATCAATGGGGGCGCTGATACGCAACTCAGGCATGTGACGTAATCGCGCTAATTACTTGTACGCGCTGTTTATTTACTTTTTCAGTTTATCTTTGAATTCTTTTAGATTCCAAATGTTATTCATGCAAGGCGTGTGTCAACAAATAATGGCTTCAATGAATGAGTGTGGCGTAAGTGGGGACGTAAGTGAGGACGTTTACGTATTATATATTGTATAATACTAAATCATCGGACTAATTACTGTCACGGATTTTAATTAACAAATATATGTACATATTAATTACGTCCCTGAATAACAAAGTAGTGATATATTATGCCACTGATAGAATATGTTAAGCTAATTATTATTTGTTAAATTCCACTAACGGATGTTATACCGCAATTTGTGAATGACCTATGTGTGCGTGTGCATATATATATATATATATATATTGTCAATTACATTTTCTGGTTTTTAGATTTGATTTGATGAAAGATGGAAGAAATAATCTGCCTTGGCACCTCTGAGCCCATAGGGTTAACGAACTTTGATCGGTGCATTATTTGTCAGGTCACGCCAACAACGTTACAGAGAGTAACATCAGTTACCTCGTTGAGTTTTGCCATTGAGAAAAGGCAAGATAATGTTGCAAAGCGGTTGGAAAAAGACTTTGTGCTAGATGTATTGCAACACATATCTGTGATATGCAGACGTTGGCACACTTTGTGCTAGATGTATTGCAACACATATCTGTGAATGCAGACGTTGGTACACTTTGCATAAGAGCTGTGATTTGGCTTCCAAAACAACGGACAGCTAGTACACTTGCTGAGACCCAGGAGAACGACAAGCAAGATGACGTATTTGTGGCAGCACCTGAATACTTGACAAGATCACAGGGTAGTACATTCGACAATGTGATTCAATGCATCTTTTGTGAAAAGCCATTCTCAAAGCGCAAGAGGGCTAGCATTGCAAATGACTCAAAGTCGTGGACAGTCATTAAAACGAAAAGCAGAGGAATTGAATGATGCCTGATAGAACACATGCTCACCCTGGTACGGGTGTCGATCTAACTGCAATTGATGTAGGATATCATATGCCATGTACGAATGCTTACAAACAAAAGATGTAAAAGAAAACGACTACAAACGCATTTCGGGAACAATGTCACACTTTGGCCACAAGCGGGTGGAAGTGACTATGTCTGTTCCCCGTTTCTTACAGTTGGTGATGCTTTCAAAATGATCGTAAAATTTAAACATCGAGTATGTGATTCGGATAATGATGTTTCAGTCATCCTAGAAGCGGCTAAGCTGTTACACAGATATACAAAATCATGGAAACTTGACCAGCTGACCAAAAGCCAATATGGTGGCAATTTATTCAATATGTCACACGCTTAATCAGCATCTATGATTCTATTTGCATTTATTTTTATTTTGCAGCCACCCTGCTGTGTGGCGAAGACCTTCCAGTAGGGCATGGAGAGAAAGTTTGTTGTGATGATGAACTTGAGGAAAAGGCACATCATCTATCCCAGCACATCCTGTATGCCATATGTAAAATTCCAACACACCTCAGCCTAGGAAGTGCATTCTGTATCTACAATGAAACACGCAGCAAGAACTTAATCACCCTGCTAAATTATACGAACGAAAGTGTCAGTTATGACACTTTCCAACGTTATCTCACATTTATGTGTGAGCAAATGATGGAGGAAGAACGACAAGAATGCATTTTTTCTCCACCAGCGATAGCAAGATGGTCATTCATACACTTTGCCTTCGATAATCCTGACTGGCATGAAAAGACACTTGACGGGTCAACCTTCCATGCAATGACCACTAATGTGTACGGCTACGAAGAGTGCATTAAACAAGAGTGGCGTGATCATAGCCTGTGTACAGGAATATTTGGTGACATACCAAGGCTTTCAACATCAAAGAAAACAAAACGATCATTATGTGGGATCACACCTTCTGCAATTGAGCCACACTACATTTGGGTGCCAGTTTATCGGCTGGCAAAGTTGAGATAGAGCAGAGCATAGATGACTGTAAACTTCATCCCTTTCTGCATGCGCTCTCAGGAAAAGATCTTCATCTATGACATTGGGAAAACCAGAGTACTAAAGATCCGCCATCAGTTGAACCTCAAAGCATTGGCTTCATATGGATATGACGACAACTATGAAGTTAAAAGCGAACTCATCACAGAAACCAGAAACATCCTGATGGCATTATATGGTGGACAGACATTTGAATCTGCCCTTACTGCACATCTGTTCATTAGTGGAGGCAAATCCAAGAATTTAAGAGGATTGCCACCGACGGCTGATGCTTTCAAACATCATCTGATGAGATCCCTTTTGGCCACCCCTACACAGAAACATGCTCATGTCGCTGTTCCAACGTTACCTCCTGCTACCACTTTCGGCTGGAAGATGGGTGCATTACCAGAACTCACGCTATCGCTTACGAGCAGATGTGTTGCCAGCAAATGCACTCGAACTGTTCTTGCGCCAAATTCCATGTGCCATGTTGTGTTGCTTGCATATACGAACGGAAAGGTATCAAATGTGAGCGAGTAATACCTCTTGCGAATCTTTGTTGAAATCAATGGCTCTGGCGAGAATGACACTGATGTCTGATTATAATGTATAAGTTTTTATTTCGAATAATGCATTTCATCATACATTGTCTTAACAAACATGGCATAGTTAATCAGTGTAACGAAAGGAATCAGTAGTAGGTAATGTATTTGATAGTGTCTATTATCCTAAGGAACGCAAAAATGAAATAATGAAAACCACTCCGATTTGCGTCACGTCACGATTGCGCAACACTTGGGGGTGGGTTACATGTTTGGTTCGTGAATACGTACACATTAGCACTGATTTACTACTGCTTTGCACTTTCCAATACATAAATGAATGACCATCACTTTGATATATTACATAAATATATTGATTACATATTAAGGTAACAATGACTATTTCTATGTGCTGTCAACTGCGAAACCGAACCGATTTTTTTGGTATATTGTCCAGTGTTTTGTACCTGGCTTCCTACAAAATATACGTATTAATACGATATCGCCGCCATTATTACTCCTCGCTCTTCCTGATATGTTGATACTACAATTAGGTTTGTTACTCAATAGCTGTATTTTGAAATGTGGAAAGAGAAATAGCAGCAATGCTTGAAATGTGGAAAGAGAAATAACAGCAATGCTGACATTAAGAGACCACATATGAGTAGTATAGTAGGTACAGATCGTGGTATGGTTGGCGCAACGCCGCGCGGGAGCAATGACGTCATAACTAGGTTAAAGGTAATGTATCAAGGTCAAAGGTCATGTAACGCCCCAAGCGGATAGTTGATGAACTGGTGATGCCCCTAGCGGACATGTCACAAACTAGTACGGTCCAAATTCATGCGTCTTATTTTTTAATTAGGTAAAAGGGGGTCACACGTCATGTAGCACCCCCTAGCGGATATAAACTAGGTTAAAGAACAAGTGGACCCATCTGACGGATAGGTCGTGAAATAATACTCCAAAAATACGTCTTATTTTTGAAGTAGGTCTAAAATGACTTTAGTGACACGTTGCCACACTGGTGGAGATGACATCAACTACATAATTGGGTTAAGATCAAACATCAAGATCAAAGTTAAGGTCAAACTTCAACATCACCTGGGTCATGTTTTATCACGTAGGTCACCTGCATATCTTTGCGCATGGTCAGTATTATAAAGATATATATATATATATATATATATATATATATATATATATATATATATATATATATATACTGAGAATAGGTCTAACAATGGCGAATGAAGTGTTGTTCCACCCAGAGTACTGCTGCTACAAACCCGTCATGCAAGATATAAGCGACGAGGACGAGGCAACCATCTCGATCCTCCGCTGCATCGGAGCGAGAGATCGTCAAGGACGGGTTAGAACCACCAGCCCCGGCGACCACAGCACTGGTAAGTCTTTGCAATGACATATTTCTATTGTTTCGTGTTAACGATTTTGGAAAAACGCGAATACGCATATTGTAAATTTCATGACTAAAACTCTCGTTCCTTCTTGTAATCGGAAGTCCCCGCTACAATTCCGGTAGACCACGTCGATCTCCCACCACCACCACCACCATGGCGGAAGAAATTCGAATGTCCCCACTGCGGGACACCGTTCGTGGTCTCCCGGTTATACCCCAACCCCTGCACCAGCTCCAGCCCCTGTAACCCAGTGTACATGGAGAAAGTAAGTTTTCATGTGGCTTTGTAGTGACATAACGACTGAATTATAATTTATTATTACTATGCTGCTAAGAACATGTAAACAACACACAACTTTCAGATACTAGATCTCGTAATGTACTATTCCGCTGTTATTCCAATGTATGTGCGATTTTCGGAGTGAGGTACACTGATCTGAGAGGGTTGCCCTCTGGAATGTTATTAGGTAAGGTTTGAAGTTTAATAAAATACACGACAATCAAAAATAGCACGAGGTGTCCACTACCTCCAAACTTTTGACCCGTGAGACCAGACTATATTATATAAGAATACGTGAAACCATAAAGTCATGATTGATTGAATAATGCTCTTTAATTACTATACATGTGAAAACACACACGCACGTGCGCGTGCGGTCACACACACACCATTGGTCAACATTTGTATTTTTTCAGATGGTGCCTTTTACAAACGCAAAACAACTAGGGGAAACTATGGTGACGAGAAGCTTCGTGCTGCATTACAGGCTGTTGACAAAGGCCAAGGGCAAGGCCTCAATGCGGGGCGTGAACATTTTTGAATTCCACGTTGCACTCTGAGAAGACACCGCTACGGTGTCGTCAGACATCCAGAAACTATAAATATGTGAAGCACCTCGCCTGTGTATTCACATTATACGAAAATGAGCTACCATAAATCATGTATTTATAGCCGCATCCCTAAATAAAGCCGCATCCCGACTTTTGAGATCAACCCTCATTTTCATCCGTGCTGTTTCTTATCGGCAAAACCCTTATTTAAAGCCGCACCCGGACTTTGAGCCAAGACCATTTAATACTGCTGTAGCGCACGCAGTTTGGAAACATTTTAATGTGTTTCATAAAAAGACACAACATTGCAAGTAAGGATCGTAAATGAATCACTGAAAGACTCATTACTGCAATCCATGTATAACTAGACACAGTATGTATTTTCATAGGGAATTTACTACGATTGTTTTTAAAACGGGAAAATGTATACCCGGGGCCAGTTTCATGTAACCTACTTAGCGGCTACGAACGTTTACTTAGTGCTAAGAAGGTTACCATAGCCAATGTTGCGTTTCATGTCCCCTACTTAGACTACGCAATAGACGCTAATCACTACTTAGCCTACACCACCTACCCCCATTGCGTAAATCCACTAAGTACTTCTTAGACACTTTTAAAATGGCGGCATTATGACCTGTACATCGACTGAATAACGAAGCAAGAAGAGGATTACACCGGGAGCGAGTGTTCAGGGGATAGGGCGAAACCCTTCGAAATTTACGACGACGCTGAATTATACATGAGGTACCGTTTTCGTCGTGCTGACATCATGAACCTAGTAGATATGGTCGGTGACAACGTTTCGGTTGCTGAACGAAAAGGTTCACTGACACCAACGCTCCAAGTTCTTATCGCGTTGCGATTCTTTGTGTGTGGAAGTTTCCAGTTGATAGTTTGTGATTTGTTTGGTGTAAGCAAGGCAACCATTTCTAGAACTAAACACCGAGTGGCTGCAGCCTTCGCTCGACTTGTGCCGAGACACGTTCGCTTCCACCCACAACGCGAGACGGAAGCCATGAAAGTCATGTTCCATGCCGTGGCGAACTTTCCGAACGTTATCGGTTGCGTCGATTGCACGCACGTTAAGATCGCTATCCCGGCCGTTAACGAGCACGAATACGTCAACCGGAAAAATGACCACACGATAAACATGCAGCTGATATGTGACGCCGATGCCAGCATCATGAACTGTGTTGTTCGTTGGCCGGGCTAGGTCCATGACGCACACATCATGAGGGAGAGTCCAGTATTTACGATGTTTGAAACGATGCCCTGCCCACTGAAAGGCTTCATCCTGGAAGACAGCGGCTACATGCTGAGAGATGCAAACGCCGAGCAACAGTGCTACAATGATAGCCACTGCGCTACTCGTTGCATCATTGAAAGATGCAACGGAATTTTGAAGAAAAGGTGGCACTGCCTACACACAGGCTTAAGGTACACGTATTCCTTTTATAGTAAACTGTTTACTGTTTCATGGGTTGTATTTTATATTATGCATGTTGTCAGTTTGGGACAAAGAACACACTAAATCGTGCATCAAAGAACTATATTTAATGAAGATGTAAGCATCCACATTATTTCAATTAATATTTTACTTACACTCAGCTACCTTGCTTAATGGAACACTGTCAGTGTCCTTTAAAAAAACGGCTGGACCTGTCTGCACACAGGCCTAAGGCACATGTTTATTCAACAACATGACAATTTATTATACCATCTGTAATGTATGCAACCACAAACATCGTTGTATAAGAATTTCATCATGCTTTCAGAGCACAATATAGTGGCTGAATATCCATACCTCCAAGAATAAAATGTAGGTACATATTTAAGCTATTCAACAGTGTTGACATTATTAAAATGTGTTACGAAGTTTTGGTTTTGTAGCGTTTTATGTATAACCATGCATAATGCGGCGCCTATAAATGCGTGAAACCGGCTACCCATTTTAACCTTGCGCATGACATACTTTCACAGGGCACAACAATTAGGGGCAATTTAATTGGATTCCGTAAATAAATCATTAACTTTGCTAATAATTATCATAAACAAATGAATGATGTGTCGATTCAGGGCTAAAAACAGTCTTTATTGTAATGCAATGATGTTTAATTCAGAACAGTGTGTTAATACTAACGTCTATTCACTAAATATTACGCGGGCTATACGCAGGCTTGTGAGAGGATGCAAGTCACTTCCGAGGCACATTTGCACGGGGCGCGGCTAACTTAGCAAATAAAAATAAAGACACCTTTGTGTCTGATACAACCTAGTGTATTTTTAGACTATGTTCTTTTAATACACTTTCAAATTTGACATAAAATATCAAACACATTACTTTTATGAGTTGATGTATTGTAACATAACACCACAAATAAAAACTGAAAGTTTACAGTACTCTGCAAACAGTTGGGCTGTACTGTGTATATCATTTTCAAAACACAAACAAGAAAGAATCACAATGCATTGTAAAACCCACATATGTCCTAAGATCCTCGGAAGAATAACCCAAGACCACTGTCATACTGAATATGTGATTTTATTTAAATCAAAATAAACCACGTCCACTGGTTCCCTGGTATACCCGTGCGTTAAGTCAGTACTTTTAATGCACTGTTCATATATATATATATATATATATATATATATATATATATATATATCCTCGGGGGATTCCTTCCTTCCTTCGCTTTCTAAAAGGTTATATACTTGACATAACCTCTCGAGTGTTGAGCTAGCAACGCAATGCCGGTGAATGTGTTGCCAATTAATGCGAATCACAGGCGAGCTCATAAATATTGTATATGACATATATATTTTTAGATTGCTTCGTGCAGAGCACTACATTTTGCATGTCGTGGCGATCTTTCCCAATCGTATTTCATAACCATTGTCCACTAAACTACTTGTATCTAAATTTGCAGTCACCTTTCATTTGCAGCTTGGCGATTATGTCCAATAGTGATGCATGTGTTCTTAGGTTCTTAGGTAGTTTCCTCCAAACAGCCCAAACTTGGGCTAACGCAGGAGTTGTCCTTCTCTAGAATTAGTGAGTCCACTACAGGTTACACATTTACCCCTGTATGGGATCTTTGACTTCACCTGGCATAGAAGGCTTTTAGTGTCTCTTCCGAAAGACATAGGCAAATGCCAACCATAAAGTAAATACTGTGATGGAAACGAAATAAAAATAAACGCTATAGACGGTAGCGGGCGAGTAGCCAGACATGCGAAGAAAGAATGCATCTGGTTGGCGAGTGGCCAGACATGTAACGAGAGAGCGCTTATGATTGGCTCACGTGTTCGAGTGGTGACATCGAGCGATCACGTTCGCTACTAGTCCATATGCCATCTAGTGAATCGTCTTACTGCCATGTTGTTTTCGCAACAAATTAAAATAATTCTTTCATCGACGGTTTGCCACTATTGTGCGTGATGTTCATGACACTATCCAAGAACATTAAGTGAAACCCAAGAACAGTCCAGGGTACTCGAACGAAAAATTCAACTTCAAGAACATTTCGGCAATCTGTGGCGACCTGGCCCCAGCAATCTCCGGTTACGTCTACGCCACGGGCACGGCCGCCACGGCCCACGTTACTCGCCGGCAACTTGCTGAAAGTCCACTTCAAAACAGCTCCCAAAGTCAGTCTAACTGCCTGAATTGGTATAATAACTCTACACGTGGCTACTGTAAGACATTTTGGCGATATGTTGACGCAGAAACTTAACATAAGTTCGACTTGTATCATCGAAGCGATACATAAAAACAGCCTGACCGGGTGCGCGGGAAACCCGCAACAACATTGGTTGAACATGACGGAATATATATTGGATAAACCAATCTAACGTTTTTTACTGGTACGACATTTTCCCGATTCCGATCATATGAATGGGAATGTAAATTTCTGACACAAAACATAGTAAAATCAGCCTTAATTATTTGGTCATGTACTATAACGACATGCAGTTTTCTCAGTGGTATGCGTACATGAATTGTAACCTGTGTCCTGATTCGCAGTTCCTAGCTAATAAAAATGCAGTTTACCTTTTAAAAGAACGACTTTCGCGAATGCGGTCTACGGCACGACAGGAATCGACAAAAGCTTAATGTGTTATCAATTTTTGACCAGTTTTACTTAACCCAGTAAAAAATGTTTTTATAACAAACGTAACGCCCCCATATAAGAAAAACGAAAATTCGGATTTGGCCGAATCACAGAAACGACCAAATCGGGTTCACGAATTTCGCGGTTCCGCGGCAGTTTCTCATGCCTGTATAAGTGGTTAACTTCAGTTGTTTTGCCAATGGTGATGACTTCAAAGGCGTTTGGTCGACAGTTGTTAAAGCGACATGAACAGTTCGTTACTTTTTTATTTGTATTTCAAAATCATGTTAATCAGTATAATTTATAACTATTGTAGCGCCCTGACCGCCAATAAATCTTTTAACGAAGCAGAACTGACTTCGTAATGTTAACCGTCGAATGTTTATAAGAATCCCGACGCTGTCACTTAAATCGCCGCGTTGTCACTCAAATTCCGGAAGAGCGAGGTCGTAACCCGACGGAGGCGGACCTATATATGACGCTCGCAATCCATCATGGCGTTTAGGGTAACATAGTTTACCTTGTAAAAGTATAGTGGCATGACTAGTTATGCAGGAGGTAAAAAGCATAAGTTATTAAATAAAAAAATATACCATATAGGCATAACATTTAATTAGTTATATAGACTAAACGGAAGTAAAATCACAAAGTGGGATATTAAGTTAAATTGTTGTCTTTATTGTTATGTCTTTACATGTGGAGTGACACCCACACGTTTGGAGTGATACCCACCCTTTGACCTTTACCAACTGGGAGCCGTGCACCTGGCTCGGGTGTGGCAGTTGGTTTATTAGCTGTTATTGGCTATAAAGGTTTTCTAATAATAGGATGTCTCTTGTCTGGTCTTATGATGTGCACACAACTTATTACTACAAATATATACCATATTTTTATAACAAATGTAACGCCACTGAAGAAGAAAATACCCACCCATACAATTTGCATTCACACATACAAATTGACTTCATACCATTACGAATGACAACAAATAAACGGCACGGCAGCACATGCAACCCCGTCAACTTGTGTTCACATGATACTGCATCAAGTGATCATGCATTTCCTTCCAGGCTTTTAGACACACCTATAACGGTTTCGAAAACGCCTCGTGGTCGATGTATACAGTGAATAACTACTACGTCTATTTCAAAAACCAAAATGGGACATGAAAACATCTTTGTGGCTATAATACGTATAATTTATACCGTATAACATTATTTTGCAATACAAATTAAAAGCCACGAACTTATCATGTCGCTTTAACAATGTATTGAAAATGGTATGCTTAATCGGGAAAATATGTGTTTAATTATGTTGTATTCAAGACTGTCCGTGTGTAATTTGTTGAATAAAATCAATTATATTACATTTGTACCAATTTATTTTCGTATTACTAATTAATGTATTAATGTTTTACATTGTTTTATTATTTATTTACACACATTATTCATTTGAAATGCAAAAACAAACTCGCCACAGACATGTACATTAAACTTACCAAATGACACATACTTTCTCTTCAAAATGGATGTACACAACTATTTCTATCATATATTTATTTCGAATTATAATATCTCTGTTCAGGTCGTTGAGATAAAATGCGCAGAGTATGATCACATATTACAGACTGTAAACATGGAATTCGAAACAACTACGTCTAGGTTTACCAAAATAGTTACGAATACTTGTGTACAATATAAACACAAGCACAACCACGTGGAAACATTGTCACATGTACCGTGTAAACAGAGGGTATCCACGTGGACTAATTCTTAGCCAGGTCAACACAGAAAACAGATATTTTCACGTTTCACTGCTCTATTAGACACAAATCTAACTGGGTGGATTGCATACGAGAGATACAAATACAGTTTAATGTTATAAATGTATTCAAAGATTTATTTTGTGACGTTTTATATTTAGGTCATATACAGTGTAATAAATGTCGGCTGCATCTGTGAAAACGGAGGCGATTTGATCTATTTCGCACAGAGTTGCAGACGTCTACAAGGGCGGGTTAACGAGACCACATGCGTAAGATACCAGGCACTTGGGTAGGATTATAACACACTCAGATGAGCACTTGAAAAGGGGTTGCTTTCATTCTCAGAGGAAGCCTATAAAGATTTGACTGTTATGGTGGGAACTCACTGTTCAAGTTTAAAACATCAAAACTTCAAACCATGTACATAAGCTTCAGAACGATGCAGATAATTGTTACAGTTAAGAGATCATAGGTCTTGCACACTGCTATCAACCCAGGCCCAGCGGTGTCTAACAAGTAAAGCACACTCACCATTACTTGATAAATACACGAAGCAATTACAACACTAGTTAAAACGATGCCACCGAAACGAGCAAGTTATGATGCCACCTTTAAGTTGAGAATCGTAGCGAAAGCGAACGATTTGGGCAGTAACAGAAAGGCAGCGGAACATTTCGGTGTACGTGAAAAACAAGTTTGCGAGTGGCGAAAATCCGTCGACAAACTGCGAACCGTGAAGAAGAGAGCAAAAGGACTAGAAGGTACACGACGTCCGGTCCACTCGACGGGAGGTTGACAGCATGGCTGAAAGAATCACCGGCTGTGGGACATGCCGTTAGCGGGAAAGCACTACAACTCGAGGCACGACGCATAGACGTGACTGCGACATTTAAGGCGTCGAACGACTGGTTTGGCGAACTTCAAGGCACGCCACGGACTCTCCACCAGACAAGGGGCTTCGATTGGGCAGAAGCTGCCCAAGGACGCCGACCAGAAACTTGACATTTTTCAATCAACTACGAACTGCATGACATATGCAACATGGACGAGACGTCAATGAAGTTCGACATGCCGGGTAATGGGACACTTCACTCTGCTGGGAAGAAGACCGTCATGGTCAGCGGATGGATGAAAGCTTCAACCGTTGGTCATCTTCAAGGGTGTACATGACTCAAAAGTGAACATCCGTGGATGCAGAGTAACAGCCCAACGAAAGGGCTAAATCAATTAAATGGGTAAGCTTACACTTGTATTTATTACACCGGTATTATTACGTATTTTTTCTGGTTTTGCCAAAAAAAGCTTTTCAGTTTTAAAACAGTGACGCTATGTTTTTGCCAAATAGTTAATAGACGTAGACTGGGTCGACGTAGACAAGGTATATTGGCCATAATGCCACGGCTGCCTGCTTAACTGCAATACCCTTTGATGTCCAACCTTCCCACGTAGACGCTCATTTAAGCGGACCCTGTTTCAAGTGTTATGTAACGTGTGAAAAGTAGGTGAGTAGAAAACAATGATATCAATGCACAGTCCGTATTTTGTGACAATGGTGAAGATTGAAGTGGATACTTATATTATTGGGATTCCGGGAGGCTTCCGGGAGTCTTAGAATTAGTGCGTTATTTGAGCAGGCATTTTGATTGCGTATTCTCCTGTGGCGTGTCCAGTTTGCAATGTGATACATGACTCATACAGTTACTTGAAATATTGCAACACTCTGGGGCCAGGGTCACATCACAGCAGCACTGAATAGCCTACACTGGCTGCCAGTGATGTGGCATATTAAATGCAAGCTACTCGGGATTGTATTCAACGCCCTTCGTGACAAGACCTACATTGCGTCATTGATCTCAACGTACAGCTTCGCCGCATACTCCAGTCAACTGATCGTGGACTACTAAATGTACTGCTGCACAACCTTGAGACATACAGTGGTCGGTCTTTCTCGTGTATAGAACCGACCCTATGGAATGCGTTGCCGGAAGATCTGCGACTGGTACAGTGCATGAACACATTGAAATCTCCCTTAAAACACGTTACTCTTTTTTAATGTTTAGTTCTCATAATGTTTTTTATTTTAGTTGTTAGATCACACATGTGTTTATTATTTGATTTTTTTATTGAAATGTTACTGTATTATTATAGTCGCATATTTCATATTACGTAATGAATGAATGAATGAATGAATATTTATTTTTTGGAATCGTACAAACAAACAGTATGTATAAACAACAAATGTAACAATCAATTATATCATGTACGATTCCGGGCAGACAGCGGAGCCAATTAAGGTTGTTACCAGTTGGTTTATATAATAATTATTATACGAAACCATTTCTCATAAATTAAACTGGTCGCTGCCAACCCTACCATAGCTGTATAAACAATGATGTTATAATAATACTTTCACGTGTACCACATACTTATAGTTTTTTGCGATTGATCAGGTGTGTAAAACGTAACATTAATATCCAATTAAGAATGTTCAATTGACATGTATAGCAAACGTGTGGTAATACCAACTACCGACAATGACAAGGTTATAAGTACATACATATATGAACAGGTAGTTTATATTGAATAAGCTTCAGCGAGCTCTTCATACTCTTTTACAACAATTGCTTTTAGTGATACAGCAAAACTTTTTATATTGTTTTTTTGCTTGATGGTAAGCGGAATTCTGTTCCATATCAATGGACCTTTACATAAGAAACTGTTAGAAGATTTTACTGTTAGAGAAGTAAAAGGACGTATATGTATATGTGAGGCTTGTCTAGTTTCGTGAATGTGTATGTCATGGGTAAATGTAAAAATATCAGATAAATAATGGGGTAGATTCCTGTGAACATAATTATACATAAATTTTCCAATTTCCAGTTCGTATACATCATTCAATTTAATTAATTTTAAGCACGTAAACAGGGGGTGAGAATGTTCCCAATAACTTCTTTTGAGTATGGAACGAACTATTTTTTTCTGGATAATAAATAATTTTGTTAAGTACATTTTATATGTAGACACCCACAAGATGATTCCATATGTCAAGTAAGGGTAAACTAAAGTGTAATAAATTGTTTTAAGGGCGGACACAGGAAGGTAGCTGTTAACTTTTTTGATTACATATAAAGCACTGGTTAATTTATTTTTGCATTGGTTTATGTGTTCGTGCCAATCAAGTTTTTCATCAATATGAAGACCTAGAAATTGTACACATTTCATTCGCTGGAAGACTGTATTATACATTGTTAAAATGTTTTCTTCATTCTCAGGACGAGGGGATCTACAGAATAACATGCATTTCGTTTTGGAAATATTTAAAGATAATTTATTTGCACGAAACCCGTCAGCTAATATTTGAAGTTCCTTGTTCATATTTTCGTATATATTAGTAACTTGTTTTCCAGTCTTGTATATAGTAGTGTCATCCGCAAATAATATAGTTTTACAATGCTCTACATAAAACGGGAGATCATTTATGTATATTATAAACAGGAGCGGACCAAGTATAAACCCCTGCGGGACGCCGTATGTGATGTCCCGTTGAAGCGAATCGCTATTATTATATTTAACATATTGTTTCCGATTTGACAGATAACTTTTAAACCATTTGAGAGGAGTACCCCTTATTCCATAAAATTCAAGTTTATATAATAAGATTTGGTGATCAATTGTATCGAATGCTTTACTTAAATCTAAGAAAACACTAAGGACCGAGTCTTTATTTTCCAAAGCTTTTATAACATCACTAGTAAGTGCAGTTATTGCATTTATTGTTGAATGTTTTTCACGAAAACCATATTGGTTATTATTTAATATTTTATTAGTTTGAATTAAATGAAGAGTCCTTCTATATACAACTAATCCCAGTATTTTAGAAATTGAAGGTAACAATGATATAGGTCTGTAATTGGAAATGTCGTCTTTAGCGTTTGACTTATGGACAGGTATAATTTTCGCAATTTTCAAATCATCTGGTACTATTCCCTCAGACATTGACATGTTTATCAAAATAGATAAAGGCATAGCTATTTGCTCACCAAATAACTTTATAACAAGCGCACTCAAATTGTCATGACTTGTACTTTTCTTAGGTTGAAGTGACTTTATTATTTCCCTGATCTCACTTGCATCGGTTGGGCTAATGAACATACTACTTGAGTTATGTTTAGGGCAATTCTGAAGATAAGATGTAAATTTTATTTTGGATAGAGGTATTGCAGTGGCGTGGTTTGGACCAACATTTGTAAAGAAATTACAAAATGCATTAGATATTTGATAAGGATCTTTAATTACAGCATTATTATGTTTGAAATGTAAAGGAATGCCAGATTTATCATTGTTTTTTCCAATCATATTCTTTAGTAAATTCCATGTTTTTTAGAGTCATTCTTGAATGTGTTTAATTGATTAGCATAGTAGGTTGTTTTTGCAATTTGTTTTAACTTATTATAGATATTTCTATATTTAACATAACGGATGTGAGCAGGATGTGTCTTAGGTTTGATAACTACCATACAGTTGGTTTATATTTACATTTACTACACTTTTACTACATTTATATATAACATAACTGGGAAGAACAATGTATCTGAATCCCAAGAGAGTTTTTACCACTAACGTAGCCTTGCCATGACAACAGGACATTGTCATGTAGAAATCGTACACTATGTAGGATCGATCGATGAGAGACACGCTACATTGTTAGTGACATTGGATATTATTGACGGATACTGCTGCCACTTTTGGCTATGCTTTGCTATTTCAATGTACATCACGTTATTTATTTTATGTGTTATTTATATTTTATAGAAGTTCATTATGAAAATAAGACGATTACACATGTACAATTCCTTTCTTGTTCTCTTTTTCTATGACATTGTGAATAAAATATCACTACTACTACACCAAGTGTCATACCTGCAGTACAGAACTGTTGGCCGACGCCGCATTTGTACTGCTGCACTGCTCAGTTGTTCAACCCTTTTATAATATTTGATACTTCAAAATCTAACTTCGATTCACTGGTGGTTCCGTCTCAGAAATTACTAGATTTATGCACCTAATGTGAGAATGTGGTATACACAGAATTATATAAAAACGACATGATGAGAAACAACGTCTGCCACCTTCCGAAGGAAGCAATTCATGATCTGGCTTCATTCAAGGAACTTTCTGTATTTGCTATTTTCATGAATGCTCGAATACAGTATGCACTGAAGTTCAGGAAGTTGGAACTGGAGGAATGCCCAAAAACGGAAGTGCAGGAAAGTGCTAATAATTACACACGAATGAACCAATGTGTTGTGTTGGTAAAGCCATGTGCCTCAACCCGTTCACCAAACATGACGAGCAAGAGAATGACACTAGAAATTATGAGGCAGAATTAAGCTGACAGTACAAATGAAATAGAAGAGAAGAATGACGGACAACATTTTTCTATTAGAATGTATTGTGAATGGCATCCTTTTCAGGCAGGGCTCGACATTGGCACTGGCCCGACGGCCCGACGTGTGTTTTAAAGCTGTCGGGCCAGTTCGGGACGCCGGTTTTAAAATTATACTGGCCCGGTGGGCCAGTGGTTTCAATACCCTACTGACCACCGTCGACGTTTCCGTAACCCGACCCTTCACAGAAAAATAGAACGACCTTAATAACATTAGTCTATTTATTAACTTTCGTTTTGTTATATTTTATCTATAACTTATTACACAACTGTGTCGAAAATGTTGTCGTGCGTACACGAAGACTGTCATGCGCTGTGGAAATCATATTTTGTAAGTGCCCGCATGATTGGCGAATGGCGGGAATCAATCATTTTTCACCCAATCAGCGATCTTGTTATATGTTGCCGTTGGCTATGGGTGGTAGGCGATGTCGTTGTTGTCTGCGTGAATGATAAAACGCTAGTGCACATTCCGTAATGGAAAGACATCTACGCAATTTGTTGTACTGACAAACGTTTGACAATGTTGCAAACGACGATTCCTGCAGCGGTGGATTTTGTAAAACAATCTTGGAAGAAAGAGGGCAAATGTTTTGGACATCATTCACACTGTCACTGGCGCACGTCGGCTCTCGGCCTCGCAAACACACGCGATGTTTACATAGTCATAGGCTAGCCTGCCATTAAATAGGGCACGGGTTATCTGCGTTCTAATGCTAATTTATCATGGTATCACGTAGACCTGATTCTGCAGTAACAGTTTTCAAGCATAACCAAAACAAATGTTGTTTTAATGACAGACAGCTATAGTTTCAAGCCCCAATACCTGTCAAAAGAGTCAAAGTCGTCAATTCGACTTCGTTGACTTTGCTTTAATCTCAATGCAATTATGCAAAAACGAACTGTTAATAGAAAGTGTCAATGAGTGAATCAATTGTTAACATTAAGTATGAAAATGTTTGTTTTTATAATGTCCGAGCTCATAAAAAAGCCTACAATGCAGGCTGTAATAAATAATATTGTATTTTTACGTTTTTGTTTTATATAATTTTTTCTAATTTAAACTGACTTTATTATGTGATATGTAGAAGAGACACAACACTGACAGAAGACGTTGACTGTAGTCATTGAGGTTGATATTTACTTACTCGAAATATGTAGTAATCCATGTAATAGTCTATAAATAAATGTGCTAAAATGGTATAGTGTGAAAGTTGCCTGATATTTTATATTAGCAGACCCACACCACGACTAAAACATTTCATTTAACGTCGAGTTTTCTCTTTGTGTATTGCAATCTATATTTGTTTTACTTTTTGGGGGACCAGTACCTTTTCAAATCTACTGGCCCCCCGGGCCAGTGGATACAGAAGCTTAATGTCAAGGCCTGATTATGCAAGGGAAAAACTTCAGCATATAAGCATATATATATATATATATATATATATATATATATATATATATATATATATATATATATATATATTTGTATTTACAGTCCACCAGACGAAGAAACAATGCCCTGCCCGATTTGTAACGGCCACTTTCCCAAAAAATGTGATAGATCTGCATGCATGTGAGTGCTGTGAAAGAAGGTAAGGATAATAACAATAATGGCAATTTACATAGCGCCAGTATCCGCCACGTGGTGGCGCTCATTTAGGATGACTGATTTTCATATGTATTTGAGAGAAGACAGATAATAGAATTTCGATTGATATCTGAATGTATATTTGAGGCACAAATTCTACCAGACTTACTTGGACTAGCGTACTTCTAAATTGAACAGATACAGGTGGTCTGATGTGGCAAAAATAAGTATATATTTGTAAATTAATAACAATAAAAGTGAAATACGTTGTCATTCAGATTTAGTGTTGCAAGAAATAGTAGTGTTTATGAACTCTGAACACGTCTATTACATTTTAAATATGTATGCAATTTGTCAACTGCCCTGTTGCTTTTTTTATTACTGAGTCATGTATCTTAAGTGTCATTTATACACATGTGCTTGACTTGACACTACAGTTGTTACAATAAAAAGTAGTGCACCCTGCACATCATTGTAATAATTATGCATGCAATATCATCAAACTTACAATAAAAAGAAAAGATTTATTTTAAGAGTGTCCTTGTAAACAAAATACTTAGTTACCTTGTATATATTTATGCGTAAGTAACTAATCATCTTTGGGACTATTTTTGAAAAGCTTACAAGTATTTTGTGTTTTGACAGTTCTAGAGGAAATGCTGTCCACTCTCTCACAGAAGAAACACTCGAACACCGGTAAGAAATGTTGTGGCCTCAGATGGTTTACTCCAAACATCCCAAACTTTGGCTAACGCAGAGTTTTCCTTCTCTAGAATTAGTGAGTCCACTAAAGGTTACACGTTTACCCCCTGTGTGGGATCTTTTACTTCCCGTGGCATAGACAGCAGATAGAAGGGACCACCGGCTTTTAGTGTCTCTTCCGAAAGACACAGGCAAGGTGTGAGGTGAACGAAATTGCTAATTTTCAAATCTGCGGTAGGTGGGATTGAACCACCGTGGATTGAACCACCGTCCCCTCGATTGACAATACGGCGCTCTACAACGCGACCACCGCTCCCCACCGATACAAATAAACTGTCACACAGTTAAAGTGGAACTGAAACGCTTGAACAACCATTGCCTGTAAAAAAGAATATAACAATTACAGGATATGTGAAATTGTTAGATTTCATTCCCTAGCCACAGAAAAAAATGTAAGTGACTTCACATGCACGTGACTGTCTTCATTTGAGTTTGACACAAAATAATGACAATTTCAGTAATGACTAATGGAGTGAATTTATTTTGTAATATATGAATACAGGAAAGTCTCCCATATGTATGTAATATGGCACCATATTTGTAAAATTATATTACCATACAACGGTTCGGTGGCATAAAACATGTATCAGTAATGGCACAATGCCAATGGCTACAGCTTCGAACTCTCGACTAAGGGAACTCATGTTCGAACTCTCCACTTTCACCGCGTGGTAGTGAACGACTCAATATTATATACACAAGAGGTAATATTATTATGTTCACCTTGTTAATATAAGCATGATTTATTACTGGCGTTGAGCCGGCGCCGCAGGATGCTAAGCCAAAGTCAAAGGATGGATTGATCCCCCACCACCATCCTGCAGAAAACAACCACCATCCCGTGGGGAATTGGTTGTAACTGATGACTAGTCACGAATTCTCGCCAAACTCTTCGAGCAGGAAACTCACTTCTTCGTCAGTGAAGTTGGCCTTCCTCTCCCTCTTATTTGCAGGGACGCCGGTGTCGCTTCAATAATTCTAGGAGGACTGTGGGAAGGGGAATCCCGGGGGTTGTCCGCATCATGACGGTAATCTTACCACGTGACAGATTTACGGCCGTACATAGTTAAGAAATAGGTTACGTTCGCTACATGAAACCCGCGTTGCATAGTTTTACGCAACTACGCAAGAATTTGAGTTTACGCACTTGCGTAGCTCTAAGTAAACGCGTAGTTTAAGTACGGTTTATGAAACTGGCCACTGATGTGTAAAGTTCGTCTCAGTTCACTCAGTTATTAGAATGAGTACCTGGCTATAGACAGTAGTAGATATTTGTGTACGAACAGTCTTCGCGCATTAATTGCAGGCTTTTCAGTGCATCTGGCTCTTTGCAATAGACGTTGTGATGGTGTTTGATTGAACTTGTCTGTCAGGGAGTAAAGTGTATTTTGTGTTATCTTGAGGATTGGATACCGTGCTACACACGCGCACACTTGTTCGCACACACCAGGCATGAACGGAATTCTGCGGTTCGTGAACCCAATTTGGTCGTGTCAAAATCCGGATTGGCGTTTTTTTTAATATGCGGGCATTGGGGGCAAAACTGGAGAAAAGAAATTACTAAACTTTTGTGTCGGTTCCTGGTGTGGTAGCATTCGTGACCGTCATCCTTTTAAAGTATACCGCATTTTGATTAACTAAAAACTGCAAATCAAGGCACAACTTGCAACTTGTGCACACGCATAATTAGAAAGTTGCATGTCCTTATAGTAGATGACCAAATAATGCCGATTTTATTACGTTTTGCTTACAATAGTTGTGATGCCGTGGTTTAAAATATTTTTTGATTAATGCATGACACAAATGGTGTATGTATAATGTATATTATTGAATGCATATTGCGGATAGTATAGAATGTTTTATTATTTTGAAATTAACAAGAATACGTTGGTGTGTGTTGATGGTAAAAAAGCACTTACATGTATACAATAATTGTATGTATCATTTTTTAGCTGTCTGGATGATTACATCGACAGTCGGAAACTAAACAGAGAAAAAATCACCATCACGATTAAGCGCAAACGAGCCTATGCCCTGGCAATGGCGTTCTTTGAAGACTGGGAGAATGGCGACTGGGAGAACGATCTCCAGATACGCTTCGCCGATGAGGCAGGGGTTGATGCCGGGGGCGTAAGTAGGGAGTTCTTTCCCTCTTCTTCGCAAAATCACCATCACGATTCAGCGCAAACGAGCCTATGCCCTGGCAATGGCGTTCTTTGAAGACTGGGAGAATGGCGACTGGGAGAACGATCTCCAGATTCGCTTCGCCGATGAGGCAGGGGTTGATGCCGGGGGCGTAAGTAGGGAGTTCTTTCCCTCTTCTTCGCAAAATCACCATCACGATTCAGCGCAAACGAGCCTATGCCCTGGCAATGGCGTTCTTTGAAGACTGGGAGAATGGCGACTGGGAGAACGATCTCCAGATACGCTTCGCCGATGAGGCAGGGGTTGATGCCGGGGGCGTAAGTAGGGAGTTCTTTCCCTCTTCTTCGCACAACCTAGTTGAGGGAGGGACACTGACCTACGATGGGATGGTTAATTCTGAGCAGTACATCTTGGGGCGGGTTGCTGCCAAGGCCATCCTGTCGGGTCATGCTGGTGTTGGATCCTTTTTACATCTGGCAGCCACTTACATTGCCAGTGAGGCCACACCAAGATGCCACATGGATACTGACATCATGGATCCTGAGGCGAAACGGGCCATTTTGGAGGTGAGCATATAAAGTGAACTAGTAAACATGACAAAGGGCTTTGCTATTGGCCTATATAATAAAATCCCTTAAGCATTATCTCTCTCAGCATAATACATACATGTGGGGCCCAGAAACACAGCACGGAAAAGTAGGGCACAAATGTCACACAAATTATACTCATAGACTACTAACAACTGTGCGTACACGATTGAAATTTTAGTAGAGGAAAAGCGACAAGCGAAACCTTGTGTTCAAATCAAAACAAGGAAAATCGTCAAAAAATGAAAACGTGAAGTTTCAGTGTGCAACGGTTAGAAAATAAGCGATACTTTTTAAATACAAATTATTACATATGTCTAAGATGTGCTTTAAAATTAATTTTTTAAATTACAAATATTTGTGTAAAGTAATAATAGTTGGTTCACAGCTAGAGAAAATCAAGCTGCAAGTGTTGCGTGTGGGTGATTGTTTGGTAGGGTGACTCAGGGTCACAGTGTTCATATTCTCGGTGTCCAGTTTGACGCTGAGATGACGATGGAGTCGCATATGACTGCTGTATGCAAGTCGGCAATATTCCATCTCCGCAACATCTCGATGATCAGACGGTATGTGACAGCAGCAGCGACAGAGCAAGTCGTACACGCATTTGATACAAGCAGACTCGATGTTGGCAATGCACTGCTATATCGACTGCCTCTGAAGCAAATACAACTGCTTCAGAAAGTGCAGAACTGAGCACCCCGCTTGATCGACGATGCCATAAAATATAGCCATGCTACACCGGTGCTGATGAAGTTGCATTGGCTGCCGACAGCAGTGCGAGTGACATTCAAGATCCTGCTACTCACTCATCGAGCACTGACTGACCATGCACCTGGATACGTTGAACAATGTGCAAGCCAACGCCAGCCGATTAGGTCGCTACGCTCCAGCGAACATTATTGTGTTTGTGCATCTTGGAATGCGCTACCGCAACGTCTGACATTAACTATGTCCACTGCTGCTTTTAAAGTTAAACTAAAGACCTATCTATTTTTAAGAACTTTCTGTACAGCGCTGTGAGCAACGGATGTTGGAACAGCGCTATACAAATTTCACGATTATGATTATAAGATAACACTGTATGCAAAATAGCACGTAAACATTGCGATATTTTTAATATACTTCGACCGTAATGCAGTAGGGAGATCCGAATGTTTGGCAATGCTATCAGAGTATGTAACAACGCATAATTATCTACTTTGTAGCAAAATAAACGGCGTTTGAATGCGTTACATTTAAAAGAAATAAATGTTTGTTTCTCTTCCCCAACAGGTATCGACGTCAAAGCAAGAATTGGCAAAACCAGAACAGCAATGTGTCGTATGCGTAAAGAGTGGCGTGTAGGAAGTAAACATCATAACCACAGGAGTGCCACAAGGGGCAGTCCTTGGACCGCTATTGTTCAATGCAAATATCGCACCACTGACGACACTTTTACAAAAGCACAACATTCGCCACCACCTATACGCAGATGACATTCAACTATACATCACATTCCCATTAATCTATCTATGACGTCACAAGTAGCCAATGTTTGTCACTCCGCCTACTATCATCTGTAGCGAATATCAAAGATACGAGCCTGTTAGCACCACTGTATGTAAGATCTACCCTCATACACGGACTAATGACATCGTGACTCAACTATGGCAATGCGATACTATTCTGTATAAGCAATCTTCACCTGCACCGTCTGGATATAGTACAGCGGTCTGCAGCTTGAACTGTCAAGCAAATCCGGCGGGGCGACCAACAGTCCATGACGACAATAGAGCAGCAAGTACACTGGCTGCCTGTCAGAAAGCGCATCGAATTCAAACTACTTGTACTCGTGCACACTGCACAGCGCTATCTATATATGATGACACGACAGAGTATCTCGCGGCACTGCTACTCCAGCACACACATCCCCGTTCGCTGCGCTACGCAGATGGGTTACTCCTAGAAATGACAAGAGTGAACTTAGAACCTGGAACAAACTCCCAAGTAATATGCTCGACAACGGCAATCAAGTACAATTTAAGAAACAATTAAAGACATTTTTATTGTCTACATAACTAGTTTTACACGACCATTATATTTTAGCTTCACTTTTTATTGTTATTAAATGTATATTAAAATATATATTAATAGAGACGGCTTCGCCTGTGTGGTTGCACCAAGCTCTGGACATTATTATGATTTTCTATAAGTTGTACGTTTATATTTTTTATTATGTGTGATTTGTGAAATACATGCACTACAATTCGTCGGGCAATTTCATACAAGTACACCATATGTGTAATTTTCAGCAATATGCGTCAACAATAACCGATAAACGTCTGCTTCTACTCAGGCCAGGCGTAACACATACGCTGAATCGGTGACCAGAGGCCACAGACAACCGAACAAGCATGGGCGTCCTGCATCGTTGACCACCACCCAGACCGACTCGGTCATGATTCGAGGGAATGGCACGTCATCCAATATTCGCTCCGCTAACCAAAAGAGACGTGCGAGTACATCCAAAGCCAGAAAACAAGTCGGTGTTTTCATCACGCGACTCGCAAGATCTACTATAGTCCCAAAGACCTGGCGACACACGTCAAGCGAGAGACTGGCTTGTCTGTGTCATGCGAAACGTTGAGAACGAAATTTGACACCTACTCGTCTTTCTGCCACCTCGTGATCAACACCTACTGCTAGACTCTAGGGTGTGGCCGACTGGTGTTATGGTCCGTGCTTTCCTTGAATAAGTGCATGTTTGAAACCCAGATTGCACTGTTTCTAGCTAACATTCAATCATACAATACTTAATGGATTGAAACTTGTAACGTTTAACTGTCATGGTTTTAAGTCATCTGTTTATGATATTTTACTTCTTTGTGAACAGTTTGATGTCATAATTTTGTAAGAACTATGGCTCTCCAGTGAAGACATCTCTTTATTGCGTTCTATTCATAAAGCATTTGAAGCATATGCGGTCAGTGCTATGAATGACCAACTCGGTATACGAGTTGGACGCCCATTTGGTGGTATTGGTATTTTATGGAGAAAATCGATTTCACATGCTTGTACAATTTGTGATTTACAAGATAACAGATTACTTGGAATTGACATTGATACAAATGATGGCAAATTGTTTATTCTAAATGTATACCTGCCTTACCAACTTTGAGGAATTTTGTAACTACTTGGGTAAAATTGCGTCTATAATTGAAGAAAAGGACACGTCCAATGTTGTTATCATTGGTGATTTTAATGCTGCTGTTAAAACCCCTTTTTGAATCTGAATTAATTGCTATGTGTGAGAATACTGGTTTGTTATCTCAGATTATGAGATTTTTGGTCGATCTGGCAACACGTATACGTATGTAAGTGATGCTCACAACTCTACCTCGTGGTTAGATCACTTTATCTGCTCTCACAGTGTAAACTCGATGATCACTGATTTATATATATATATTAGATAAATGTCCTAGTTCGGATCACCTCCCTGTAGGACTAATGATCTCTACTGCACTAACAGCAGAAAGATGTGTTACTAACGAGAAACATGCTGACAAAATACCTCCTATCTTTAGATGGTCTAATGCAAAGGATTGTGATATCAAAGAATATGGAAAGTGTAGTGCAGTTCATCTAGACAGAATACACATTTCAGACTCATGTACGTGCACTAATCCTAACTGTTCAAACAGACAACATATAAGTGACATTGACAATTTATTCGATGATATATGTAATGCGCTTCGGGTATCTAGTCTTGAAACGATTACTACATGTAAACAAACATTGTGCCAAGACTACATTGTACCTGGGTGGAATGATTATGTTAAGGAAGCGCACACTGAAGCTAGATATTATTATATTTTATGGCGTGATATGGGAAAACCTAAGCATGGCCCAGTCTGTGAACTAATGCGGAAAACTAGGTTACATTTTAAATATATGCTTAAACAGTGTCAACAACACGAAGATATGGCTCGAGCAGATGCCATGGCTAAATCCATGCAAGCTAAAGATGCAGACAGTTTTTGGAAAAAGGTATCTAAAACATACAAGAAAGGTATACCCAATGCTACAAATGTCAATGGTGCTAATGATCCTACGGCCATATCCGCCACATTAGCGAAAGTGTCCAGATCTGTGTGTGTATCAATCAGAAATATTGGAATGATTCGTAAGCATATCAATCAGCCGGTTACGGAACTACTCACTCACGCGCGCATTACTTCTAAACCGGAAAAGTACAATTCACTGCTTCATGGCCTCAACAAAACGCAACTAAAACGACTCCAGCGATTACAAAACACTGTTGCCAGACTTGTCACCCTCTCCAGGAAATGTACTCACATCACACCTATCCGCAAACAACTATAAGGCTACCAATCGAACAGAGAATTATCTTCAAAATCTCCATGTTTGTGTTCAAGACAATCCACGGTGTCTCACCTACTTACTGTACGAACCTATCCGTGGAAATATGCGCTCTGAAAACAAGCTGCTATTAACAGAACACAAATCTAAAAACTCGCGGAGAGCCCGATCATTCACCGTATCCGCAACAAAGGCCTGGAATACACTTCCAAACAATATCAGAGCCAGCGCAACAGTCGGTGTCTGCAAGACAGCATTGAAGACACATCTTTTAAAGCTTACTTTGAGTGATACATGTGGACTTTCCCTTGGACATGTTCTGGACTGTATACATTTTATGACACTAACAAATCTTTTAAACTATTTTATTATTATTATTATTATATATACAGTTTTAGAAACTTTACTTTACACCGTTTTTATTACTACTATACAAATGGTAATTATATTATTATTTTTGTTGGTCTAAAATGTCGCTTTATTGGCATTAATAGTATTGTTGTAACATGATGTTTTATATGTAAAAGCGCCATCACGTGGCGGATACGGCACTATATATATATATATATATATATATATATATATATATATATATATATATATATATATATATATATTTATTACTGTCACTGCAGTATAGCTGGCATTAGTACTTTGTTTATAATTTCATGTCTAATAATCATTTTAAAGAATATAATTTAATCTGCAAATATATATATGACATAATTTATACAAAGCATATTTTACACGGATTTTATCACAGTGTATCCCTACTTTATATTATTATTACTATCATTATTTAAGCAGTATACGCAATGTCATCATCACAACGTTTAGCTATTTACATGGATGTACACACCCGTGAACGGGATAGCCGTCCCTGATTTGATCGTGTTAAAATAAAGTGTTATTATTATTATTGTTACTGTATTTATGTGTATTCTTATAATACGTATTTATATTTTTCGGTTATTTCAATGGATGTGTTTATATAATTAAGTAAGGTTTGACATGCTGTAATGCGCCACGAACAATATATAATTGGATGTGGCGCTATATGAAATAAATTATCACTATTGTAGGGTCAAAACGCAGTGACAGCACCACCTACCCCTGTGGTACCTGCGACCAACCTGTCACATAGGACCATCGGACGGTGGTTTGCGATACGTATGACCAGTGGTATCACACAGACTGCCAAGACGTCCACTCCAGAATATACACGATCCTTAATGATGACAACGCCATCAGGTGGGACTGCATCGTCTGTACCAATCCCAACTTCAGTACTGTATGTTTCGATCTTCCCTTCATATCTACTGACAATCATTATATAGTATCATTTCAATCTGCAGCGCCAATATACCTAGTCCAGATGTCAATCGCTACATCAAACTGATACACTCCACAACACCAGAGTGTAAGAAACACCACTAAAAGCCGGTGAAAAATACAAAACCCCTCCTCGGCCCTCCGCATCCTAAACATTAACTGCCAGTCCTTCAAGAAGAAGCAAGACAGAATTGAGAACACTATCGATAGCACAAAGCCCGATGTAATCGTGGTTACTGAAATTTGCCTGGACCCATTTACCACCTGACAATCAACCCTCCCCCCAAAAAACCTACAAACTGCGGCTTAAGGCTAGACAATCAGGTACAGGCAGAGGTGTCCTACTAGCCATCACAAACTTCATTATTTCCGATGTACCTGAGCTACAAACGGACTGTCTATTGACACTGTGTAGAGGGATCGATTGTTAGCAATACAGCCGCAGGGTCAAGGTTTAGGGATTAGGCTAGGCTTAGGGTTAGGGAGGGTTAGCTGGAGTTTGGGTTAGCAGAAAACCGGAATTTTGGAAGCTCATTATGTAGCGTCGCCACAACACGATACACTAGTCGTGCGTTATTTAACTGACAATCGTTGCACTTTATGTTTTTATATGTACTATTAAATTTTGGTAAAATAAAAACATTAACCAAAAATATCTGCATACAGCTGTATTGGTCCCAAGCAAAATCAACACATTAATACAGTTGTATTGCCAAGCATAACGTCTTGCCAAGTTATGTAATGATGTCGATACACTGCTGCTTGTGTCTATCAGAGCAGATATGGATGAGGATTTTCACTCAACCAAGTCTCATGCCCCTCTCTGGAATTCGATCCATAGGAGAATGAAGGAAGGTGGCGTACATTGCACTGTGCAACAGGCACAGAATCGCTGGACGAATCTATAAAGAACATTTCTAGCAGCAACAGACAACAACAGCAAGACAGGGGCTAGCCCCAAGACGTGCAAGTTTTTCAATGAATGTAACCAAATCTACGGCACTAAGGCCAGTACTTGCCTTGATGCCACTAGGGAATTGGGGGTGGCCTCTTGCAGCACAAAATATTTAAAGAAGCAATAACACAATAACTAAGCATCAATCACCATTCCATAAGACAAATGGATCCCACGAAAAAAAATTGTATCTCTCGAGCTGTCGAACATCACAAGAGAATTTCCCGTGATCGATAAATACAGATTTTTAATTTTGATTTGAAAAAATCTGTTTTCATCCAGAGGGCATCATCATCCAACAGTCGGTGCAACCTAACCCACGCACCCGGTCTGAACCACATCCAGTGAGCGATTTCATTGGCTGAGCTTAAATTCAGAGTTTTGTTAAGGGATCAGCCAAGAATAATGCTGGCTAACATTGACGTAATCTACAACAGCGACCTCTGCATGCGAGGATGGGTAGAAGTACAAATAGAAGCATTTACGAAGTGGCAATCTCTAAACCCCATAGTAACAAAGTCCTGTAGCATCAGGAGCCACGTGTCCACTGAAAACAACAACGCCGACATAACTACAGAACTGAAACACACCTTGACATCCCAATTAGCAGCAGTGAACTGTTCCCTCAATTAAGCAGTCATTCGGAGAAAAAACCCAGAGACTTTCACAACTCAAAAGGAAGGGTCCTAATAGTAATAGCACTAAAGACTGATACCACAGGAACACACAGAATGGATCTCGACAGCAATTGTTTAATTATCTGGATCAACGTTAACACACAAGGAATAAAGATAACACCTTAATGCATTCTACATATCAAACGTTCAAACAAAGAACAGGTATGGCTTGGAGGTGAATTTAACTGTTCTGACATAAACTGCATCTACACCAATGTATCTAACTTCTATCAACGCCCTGTCATTTGTGCACCAATCGGCCTCTCTGATCACAAGGTGGTTGTTTGCATCCCATCCACATCGTCGAAATATACATCACCGGTGGTTTCCTGTACACCATCTCGCAGCCATAAACCACGTGATCGTGCCCGTTTCGAAGGAGCACTTCAAATCACCTCATGGGAAACACTTTTCAGTCTCCCAACTTGCGAAGAGCAACTGGATTTCTTCAATTCTACTAAAAGAACATTACTTGATGTGCATCTTCCTGAGCGCCAAATCAGACGTTGCTCAAATGACAGACCTTGGGTAGATGATAACTTTCGCCATTTAATTCGTCGACGTCCGAGAGCACTTCTGGGTGGAGATCGTACATTGTACAACCAATACAGGAATAAAGTTAACCGTGAACGCTCCAACGGAGATACTACGAACGTAAGATCCAAGCTCTGGAGAAAGATCACCCGAAACGTTGCAATCTGTCACGACTGACTTTACCCCTTTGTCACCGGACGATACCTTACTCCCGCTAGGAGCAGTTACCTCCGTCCCAGATACCTACATCATCAGTGTCGCAGAAGTAACTGATTCTCTATCACGGATTAAAACAAACAAAGCTGCCGGCCCGGACGAAATACCCAACTGGATTCTACGTGATTACGCCACCACACTCGCTCCTCCCGTGTGCGCAATCTTCAACAGCAGCCTAAGGGAAGGGATTGTACCACAGCTATGGAAATGCGCCGACATAAGACCTCTCTCCAAAGTGCAACCACCGAAGCTTATTCACAAAGACCTGCGGCCAATATCACTCACGCCGGTATTGTCAAAGTGCTTGGAGCATTTCATTTGCGCTTGGCCATCGCCGGCGACCAAATTGACCACCAACAATTTGGGTCAGTCAAGGGAACGTCCACTTTGCATGCACTTATCGAAATAGTGCACAGGTGGAAAGCTGCGTTCGATTCCAGCGGTACCATGATCCGTATACTACACGTCGACTTCAGCAAAGCCTTTGACAGAGTGAACCACCATATTTTGCTGACTAAATGTGCGTCACTTGGATTGCCAAATGTTATAACCAAATGGCTAACATCTTTCTTATGCCAGCGCAAACAGCGAGTAAAGATCGGCAGTGTAAAGTCTAAGTTCACTACCATCAACGCAGGTGTGCCATAAGGAACAATCTTCGGTCCCACTGGTTTTGTACATCATATAAACGACTTGTGAACAAACTGTGATCACGTCAAATATGTAGACGACTGCACAATTTGGGAATCACGTGCACCTTCGTGTGTTAACAGTTCACTCCAAACAGCGGCAGACGAAGTGGCACAATGGACAACCACCAACATCATGGCACTGAAATATGACAAAACAAAACAAATGCGCATATGCTTCAAAACTGAAACGCCAGACATCCCACCGATAACTATTAACGACATCCAGATTGAACAAGTTCACAGCACTCAACTACTAGGTACCACCATTTCACAAGATCTTACGTGGCAACTCCATATCGACAATATCACAACAAAAGCTTCACGACGACTATACTTCATCATTCTACTCAAGCGTGCTGGAAGAGAACCGCATCATCTCGTCAAAATATATACCACAATTATCCGATCTGTCATCGAATACGCCTGCCACGTGTGGCATACCAGTCTGACAATAAGACAAACAAACCTGCTCGAAAACATTCAGAAAAGGGCCATGCGCATTATGTTTGTGGAATGCGTTATAACGACGCCATCGCTACTGCGAGAATACCAGAAACTGGTGAGATATCAACGCTGTGTTGTTAATTCTCAAACGGTGATGGCCACATTGTCAACGCTGACCAAACGCCACGCCACTTACGTTTGATACCCCGTTAACCCAAACAATGGCTCGAAAAGGTGAGAAATCGATTACTCTGGAATCGAAATGAAATGAAAAGAATCGATTCACAGTCATTGTTGGGGGGAGTATGACGACGGTATGAAGACTCCTCCGTACATAAGCTGGAGACTGCAAAAAAATGTGACATGGCCTGCAGGATTTATTGTCCGTCAGCAAGAGAAAGTGAGGATGGATGAAACATTGACAAAGGACTGGTTAAAGCACGTGTGGCTCAAATTCGTGAATCAGCATCGCAGGATGCTTGTCTTGCATTTCGCTGTTACCACTTGGTATGTGTGAAAGTCATCATTGACGACAATGCCGCTGACCTTGTCATTATCCCTGGAGGCTCGAGAGGGCAGCTACAAGTCACAGACGTCAGTTGCAACCGGCCATTTAAACAGCAGTTGCGGTAAAAGTGGCATGTGTGGACGTTTTCGGGTGTCCACTCGGCAGGCGGGTCAAGGAGATTTGGGATGCGATCGACCTAGCAATCATTCAGAAATGCTGCCTGACAAATGTCATGAATGGCACTGAAGATGACATCCTGTGGAACGATGACATGGAAATATGCCAATTGCCGAAATGCTTGCAGATGACGAGGCCTTGGAAGCATGATGACCAATATCAAATCTCAGACAATCAGATGCGTCAAATATTCCTTGCATACAGTGACAGCGACTTCGACGGGCTTGATGATAATGACACGTGAACGATGTTAGTGTTATCTTGAGGACATTAACACACCATCTTTTTTGCATTCTGATCAATAAATTAATTGAAATTGTATTCCACTGAATTGTTCATTGCTAGATGTACATTACCTGGGTAAATCATGATATCACCATATCCCGTTTTACGTCTCTAGGGCTGGTTTCAGACAGCGATCGATCGTATATTATGCAATGATGTAGCGTCATGCGTTCGTGTAAACACCTGTAATCGCTTATTAAGAAAACAAGGTAGACATGCTTCTTAGCCGCTACGTACGCTAGACTTGTTTGACAACGGGACGCTCACCGGTCTCGTGCGTGTCCCGCTCATTTGTGTTATTCGCGATGGACTCAAGTCTGCAATTTCTCGCCCCCATACTTCACGCATTGTCAAATCTTGAGCCATGACGATGAAAAAAGAAGAAAAGTATGGGAAACTAATGCTAAACGTGTGGATTGGAAGGCAAAGCCAGGAAGTTCGAAATTATGCGAGGTAGGTGGCGACATAACTTAATATACTAGTAACTTAGCATCCAATAATAATCATTCACAATTTTTGCGTACGCAATAATAAAGCTCGTCTAAATTCAGCAGTCATTTCAGCGTCGCAGAACGACAATGGCACAAAGATGGCATTTTTTACAGAACGGACAAAACATAGTGACATCGTCATCTAGCATTATAGACTATAAACAAGGAAGTCGAAACAGCTGCATCTTGTTTTAACAAAATGGTTACCAATATTTGTTTTCACCACGTGTACGATGTAAACACTGCAATAAACGTTAACTATTTTAAACTCATTGTACACACGACGGCGCGTAAGAGACGTCACTATGTACTTTAAAATTCATCACGGACTAACATGCATCAGCTTGCCTGTCATCATTACCACAACAGATGCCCGCACCAGACGCCAATACAAGCACAAACTACGAACTCTGTCAGCCACTTTCCCGACCTACCAGCAGTCATTTTATGTACGCTGTATCCCACTGTGGAACGCACTTAGCGATGAAGCAGTCATCACTTCTACTGCAGAATTGTTCCAGAGAGCCGCCCTCCCAGTCATTCAGTCATTGACATTATAGTAGCTCGTTTCAGTACTAACCATGAAGTGCATGTTTTTTATTTAATGTGCTATTAATTTTAGTGAGCTATTTATTATTTTATCTTATTAACTTAGTTATTATTTTAGCTCAGTGACGTTTTTACACTGCAGGACAGTGAAATTTAGTGTATAATCTATTTATTATATTTATTTTATTAACTTATTTATCATTTTAGTCAGCAGTGAAGTAACAAACTGCAGGACAGGGACACTAAAATTAATTGTATTTGTGTATTTTTGTCATATTTACTTTATTAACTTATGTATTACTTTAGCACACAATGACGTTACTAAGCGCGGGATATTTAAATATCACTTGTTTTATATTCTTGAAGACGTGAAGAACAGACAGAACGGGTCAGAACCACGTGGTCACGTGTACCGTGTAAACAGTGCCTGTCCACGTGGACACATGCCCTTTACTCTTTCGCCGTAAAATGTCCCATTGCGGAACCCACCTGGTGAGTCAAAACGTGCGGCTCCGGCTATAAATGGTACTTATGTTTCGTTGCGGACTGGTATAAATGTGTTACGATGTTCGTGTTTGTTTTCGTCTGGAGTTCTAGCAGAATTAAGGCCAGTTGCCACTATATTTCTATTCGTTATATGTTAAAACCTATATTATTTTTAATTACTTATTACATTTTCTTTCTAAATTATTGCATACATTTCTTTTCAAGAAACTTGCAACACAATTTCAATAAAACAACTATTCAAGATAAGGCATTGCTTCACCTAATGGCAACATCAGTTGCGCGTTAAGACTGTAACTTGTCTTAAACAATTACGATCTTACGCTGTGCAAATCACTATTTTACAGACTGTCGTAAGATAATTAATTTACTGACAAGACGTATATTTTCGCGTTGGTTTCTTTCATTTTATAAAACAAAAACATGGAGCTATCACGTTTTAACCAAAGTTGACAAAGATATGTCGCGTTTTGATAACAAATGACATATTGTATCTGATTTTTCCTTAAAAACATTGCATTACAGATTTCAATTCTTGTTATAAATCTCTCTGATTATGTTTTTAAGATATTTCAATATAATGCACGTTTACACCTACCCTCTGAGGGTGAAACACAAAAATGAGTCTTGTATGTAATTAACAGATAACGTATGTAGCCTAACGCATGGATCCCTACAATCTCGTAGAGCCGAGATGATGCAACATCAAAAGGCGTTGCTGATGTTTACCTTAAGTATTGCTAAATAAGCTATGCTGTGTTATTTTACATTCTCTACAATAGATGGAATAAAACATAGCACTAACTATTGATAAATTAACTCATTAAAATTAATGACATATTATTCACTAAATTATACAACCCGCCAGCACTGATACGAAAAAACAATACATATGGTGTTGCACACTTCGAATCATACGTCTAGTCATATCTGACGGAGTAACACGGGCATCTGCATGGTGACATCTCTGATTACGCCAACAAACTTGAAAACTTGTTTCATCACCAGACGGCAATGTCTGGCACCAACAACGCCAACGGTAGATACAGTGTTTTCATTAGCACGATGAACGTATGAATGTAGCCGGGTATTTAACTGTACACAAATAATATATTCGATAATATATTCTGACATCATGTTTACGATGTCTGCGAAGTTCGCTTTTGTTTGGCATTGCTGCGAAGAAAGTAAGCAACCTCGTGCTATAGAACATACTTTATCATGTCAGACCTCATCCGCCCAGTAGAAGTATTGACGACGATGATACCCACTTCCGACTGGAGACTGTCAGTTGTGGTGTGATCAGACCCAGAGATGTTGACTGATGTATGTGTGTGCTTGATTCCACAGTCATTAAAGGAGTTAAGGTCGAGCGAGTGGCGACAAGTACCAATGCCTGTCATTGATCATGTTTTAAGCTGGATATAAAACACAAAGACCGTCATAAAAACACGCACTCGACTTAACTGTTAGAGATAACTTAACGTCAGTCTAGGATTGGGCAAGGATTTTTCACTCAAATTAACCATATTTCTGCGTGACTTTATTGATATAATTATTATACTGATAGATAACGAAGGTGGCATCTACCTTAATATATGAGTATAAGCCATGTTTTATTAATCATTTGTTATCATATGTGTGGGAATATAAATTATTTTTTATTATTAACAGTCGACGTAACTGTGAAGTTATCATATTTTTCCCTGCGGTAAATTAAGGTAATCGGGGAAAATAAATAAAAAGGCATATAAAATACAAACAAAATAACATACCTGAATAAAACTTGTTTTAATGTCCAAATGTCAGGTTTATCTTCCACACGTATATATTTTTATTGCTTTTAGTTAGGTTTTTCTATTTTGAGCTTGTCCCTTGTCAAGCGCTAAATTGCCAAATTAACACATTTCTACATTTTCAAGATGAAATATCTCTGGAAGTATCATTCACGTCTCCATAAGAATTGGTGGCATTTTATAATATATGCCTTGCCCAAGCCTAGTAAGTCCTTTATATTATAGATGTTTGTTTTTTATTTATGCGATTTCCAGTGTATTTACTGTTGGCTTGGTCTGCTGGGGAAGAATTTTATCACAACAGGCATAACATATTTGACGTTATGTACACATTGCCAGGATCGACTGACCTACAAACTGGCAGACCTACTTCATGGCGACAAAGACGGACTTTGACAACATATGGAATATAGAATGACTCAACGCTGCAGACCTCTTAGTGTGTCCAGGCCTAGCACAACATGATATGCTGGTTCTTTTGTGCCTCTGGTGATTAGCTTTTTAATAACAAGAGAGGAAGCACTGGGAATAACAAATAATTAACGAATTATGATGTTGGGACATGTGGGTGTTGTGTAATGTTTATACATGTACTTCTGTGCAATGTTTAATAGCCCGGGGACTATTCGACCGGATACGGTCGAATAACTTAGTGCGGCTCCCAGACTTTTAGTCCGGACAAACACATTTCGCGCGGATTATTCTAACTCGCACAATTGAGATGGACGAACTGGCGGTCAGACGTATGTTCGCAGACTTCGAAAGTTTATCGGCAGCAGTGGTCAATTTTGAGAGCATAACGTTCATACACTTTTTAGGCGTGGTAGTTGGACAGTCGATGCAGATATCAAATGAAACGCCCGCATGTCGTACAACGCATCCATGTGAAAACCTCGCCTCAGCCTGTAGCTACTAGTCACTAGTCGTCCAATGACAACGTTTCCTCAGCTGAGTACTAGTCATCAAGTAGACGACAAAGGCATTGGTACAACTGATGGCAAGAAGGTATTTCATTAAACAATTGTTGGATTTTCAATAAGCCAAAGGATTCCTTTTCCACATACCGTCTGGAACGTTTAGCCTGTCTTCTTAACATTCTTACTAAAACGCTGATCAATTTAAATGATGCATCTTAATAATAATAATAATAATATTAAAGGTTGCCTACAATAGGCATGGCATACAGAAACCCAGAGGGAGATGTTTAGTTTGTGTTTCAGGTGAGGACCACCTGAGGATTGCCTCCAAAAGGACTGCCTTTAGAAGGATCACCTCCAGAAGGACCACACGAGGACTGCTTCCAGAAGGACCACCTTGCAGCCTGCATCCGCTTATCAGGGTTTGGTCCTGCACCAAGGGAGGTCAACTGTGGTTTCCTTGTTCGCTAATGTTACCAAAGAAACTCAAACCACTTAATCAAATGCAACAAGGACAGATGATACATTTGTGGTAACTTTGCATGACCAAACAAACCAGGATTACCTACTTGTAATTTTCAAATAGTGCTCAATACATATGTTTATACTCCAGTTCTTCCCCCGTGTGTAATATTCAAGGGAAAGGTTAAATATACTTAAGAATAAGCCATTTTGAAGTAATATTGTTTTTTGGAGCGTGCCCCCAGATCCCGCTTCACGACGTTGGCACTAGCCTATGCCAACTCACCCCCCATTTTACCCACAGGAAACACTGCTGTGAATATAGAACTCTGAACAATTCTAGAAAACTACGTTGACCAACAAGGGTCCAATAACCATGATCATCCAGTCGTGATTATCCTTCCTAAAGTTTTGTCTGAAAGAAAACCGGCCTTGTGTTGATCGAGTCTATTATGAAAGTCTGTCTTCAATGGGTGTATGTTGTCACGACCAGAGTGTCTCACATGAATCATGTAATAAAACAGGTCGACAGCGTAAGAACGTGATTTGACAGACTCAATTGTTTTGATCTGGCACAACTTTTCAGGTCGTAACATTCATGGCTTTGGAAGGTTTCGCATTTGGTCACTCATATTAATCATAAATATTATACTGGCGTGGGCAATAATCATGTGTCAAACATGTTATGGCAATGTCAGTTTTATTAAAACATAATCAAATATATCCGTAAGACAACACATATGCTTTCCTGTTTTTTGAAACGAACTGTTGCTTACGGTTGTTTTGAGCAAAGTACTTACAAAAAATTATTTACCTGTCTTGAGAGAAACTGTATTGATGAGTGGTCCAAATATTTTGACCGCTTCCCATAGGCATAACCTTCATCAGACTTTACTGTTGTGTCAGTCACATGATCTCAGTCATGTTACCTAAGTCATGTGACACTAGCTGGAGTAAGACTGGAGGGAGCTCCAGGCCATCATCAGCATTCTATAAGGGTTTCACTCTGTGAATGTTGTGTCTTCTTTATCTTCCTCCTGTGCTGGTTCTCCTCATGCTGTCGTTGGCTAGTATTTTTCTCATCTTTCATTGAACACTGATGACCTGTGTTTACTTTGTGTTCACTTAGTTAAGATAAATATTCTTAAATGTTTGTGTTCCCATCACAATTCTTGTGGTAATTATGTGTGATAACAATAATCACCAAGAAACTGGATCATATTTATCCATTCACGACACTAAAATTACTGGTGAAATCCAAATCTCGTCAAAGATGCATAGACCAAAATGTGTGTGACAGTGTCCTAGCTATCAACACTGTGGGTAATTATAGTTCGCATGTCATGTGAAACAGTGCGATACCACGCAATGTATTAAAATATGTCAAGAGAGTTAGAACACACAAATTTGTACCTGCCCCATACATGATTCGGCTTCTGCGTTATGCAAGAATAATATGAAGTTTTCACCAACATTTAAAAAATCATTCAGCAATGTATAAAAACAATAGTATGAATCAAAACCATTTATTTCATCAACTGCATCCCAAAAATAAGTTGTGTTTTGTATGAAAATATCTACATTTCGCGCACCAAATGGATCAACAAGGTTTCCACCTGATTGTCTACAAAATAATTATTATGTGATAAAATGCAATGCATTCGACTCTGTGATACTACGAGCTATTTGTTAACTTTCCTGTGACCCAGTGATCATTGTGAATAGTTGCTTATAATTTTGTCTGATAAATTGAAATATTGCGGTTGTTCACATGACTGGAACACATGGCAGTGCAGTCACATGATCTGCATTTGCCATCAAAATGTGTCTCAAAAATCTGTTTGCCTTGTTTTAATTGAAGACAAATAACTTTGTTGCATGTTTATTGACGTCCTTTTGTCATACTGTCCAAGAAAGATGGGAGATAAACCAAGAAGTTGACCACATTCTTAGTTCAGACATAGTCATACATATACTGGCTAGCCTGCCAGCCAAACACTCATAACAAAACATGTTTTTTTTACCATAATATCGAAGAAACATTTGGAATGTAGACCAATATTCAAAACCTGTAACACTTATTTAATTCTGATTGTGCAAACGAATGGTTAAGAAGGTACATTCTGGCAAAATACTTACGAAATATACACCACAAGATGAAGTCACGCGAACAAATTTCTGAAGTTGCGAGCTATAGATGGCAAGTGGACAATGAAGCTTTCGCACAATAGAAACAACCCAGCACATCAGCCATTCTGAGGTATTCGTTGATGTTGTTTTTAAACACGCCACATGGACCATTACACCATGTGAACCAATGATTATTTCATGCAATTATAAACTAAACTATTTTTTTCATCAAGATCATCTTCATCCCTGTCACTTAATGTGCCAGCTGCATGTGGCAGCCAGAATCACCTCGATTATTCGGTACATTTGCAGTTTAGGTCTGTACCTCAAAAAAAAATTCACCTACGGTGACCAAACTTTACATGGTTTATCTACTACCCTTATATTACGTGATCACAAAATATTAATGAATGCCTAAAATTTATCAAAATGTACAAGAAAAGAATTGCGTTTTCCACCTTGAGCCAGTACATCCACAGTGAACTCCACCAGGTGCCGCTACCTGTTGCTGTTAAACAATAGGGTCACACCATAATTTTTCTGTAATATCATCGCAGTTTATATGAAATACGCCTGTTAGATTTTACTTAGCAACAATTGATGGCATTTAATATAGTGATTTTAAAATGGGCAAAGTCATGTCAATTGCATATGTGCAGATATGTTTAAATTTTAAATGGCTGGTCGGTAGAAGACATGAGTGCATACCGCTGTAGTTATTTAACATTAATTTTTCTGTATTTTATTCAACCAGGAAATAACCTTTATTAAAAAACCATTCTTGTTGAAATGACCAAAACGATGTTATGCTACTGCATGTTCAAACACCAAACCGTTGACTTTTTTTTGCCCTTTAAATATTACGTTTGATTATATATATATATATATATATATATATATATATATATATATATATATATATATATATATTATAATATATATATATATATTATAATATATATATATTATAATATATATATATAATATATATATATATATAATATATAATATATATATATATATATACCAGGTAAAAAAACATCTGTGGTTTACTCAGAAAGTGGTCGTAAAGTGGAAAAATCTAGCAAAACCACCGACATCATGAATGGGTCCATTACGGTCGATACAACCAATCAAAACCCACCTTTTATTTGCGCTTTAGAAAATAATATGTCACATTGTCGACTGCTGGTTCAGCTCTCATAACAAAGGATAGCCAGGCAGTTCGTTAGTGTTTTACATTGATTTGCAAAAAAATTGGGACAGCAATATTCAACACTGTTTTTCTCAGACAGTTGTAGCAATAGTAGTCAGGCATATGTGATACCACGGTAAATTAATTAACATTTGAACGTAGATAACATGTGCACCATTTAATGACGACTATGTAAACATCGCGTCTGTGTGCGAGGCCGAGGGCCCATGTGTGCCGGTGACAGTGTAAACGCTGTCCAAAACACTTGCCCTCTTTCTTCCAATACTATTTTATCGCTGCAGGAATGGTCTTTTTGGAATAGTATCAAATGTTTCACAGTATAACAAATTGCGTAGGTGTCTTTCCACTATGGTATGTGCACTAGTGTTTTATCACACTGACAACAACTATATTGCTTACCATCCATAGTCAACGGCTTATGATTCCCGCCATTCGCCAATCGCGTGGTCGTTTACAAAATACGAGTTCCACAGAGCGCGACATTTTAGACACAGTTATGTAATAAGTTATAAAGAAAATGTAACAAAACGACCACTAATAAATAGACTAATGTTATTAAGGTCATCCTATTTTTCTGTGAAGGGTCGGGTTAAGGAAATGTCGATGGTGATCAGTAGGGGACTGAAATCACTGGCCCAATGGGCCAGTAGCATTTAAAACCCAGTGGCCCGACAGCTTTAAGACATTCGTCAGGCCATCAGGACAATACCAATATCGAACCCTGAAGCAGCATGCCGAGGCCTTCGCCCAACCATGGGACACTATAGCTGCACAATAATGACGTTGATGATATTCATGTATGTATGAAATAATAATTGTTGTAAATATTAAAATAACAAAAGTTTTCAAGGCTAATGATTACCGATATTTGAATTTCCAGTAACATAACATCGCTTTGAACATTTCACCAAGACAATTCTTTTTAATAATGGTTATTTCCTGGTAAAATAAAATGATACTAAATAAATATGCACCTATATATTTTACTAACTGCATGGTCAGCTGTTTGAACACACATCATGTATGTGCACATAAACAATTACTGTTTGCTCATTTCGTTTAAACAATATATCAAATGCTATCAGCTGTATCTAAGTCAAAAATCTAAAATTCATATTTCATGTAATGTATGACTATATTACAGAAACAAATTGGTGTGACCTAGCCTTAATTAGCCAGGCTCCATAAGGTGGCAGCACTTTTAAGCCCACCACATCCACCTAGGAAAGTTATTATCTGCATTTGTAACGCCAGGGTGGCCTTACCCCAGAATATTTAAGGTAGATATGCTGATTGGCTCCCAGGCCAAATTCGAGCTAAAACATTAAATGAGGATACCCATTTTATTAGAATAATTATAAAACTACTCAAAATTAAACTTATACTGAAATATGTCATACAATTTTTTTTAATGTTTCGTTATTAATTTTTCATCTCAATTTTTATTTTTCACTTTGTGTTTTTTGCATAGATATTGTATAACTTAGTTTTATTATCAAAAGCATACAATAGTCATACTATAGGGTCATTCCATGTCAAATCAATCACTCAAAACATCACCCGACTCCAATTTTTATGAAATTTAGTACAGCTGTTGGCTCATGCGAGAATATCAAAATAAAAAATAAAATAAAAATCTAGGTCAAGCATCATTGAAGATATAGGTCACTGAACTTTGACCCAAATCGCATACTGACCGCTACATTAATGCCTGTAACTCTGCTATTAATAAAGCTAGAGAAATAATAAATATATCATTGGAAAGCCAATAAACATGCGCATAAAACAATAGTGTAAATAAGAATGTTGTAAGTTTTGAAATTTGACTTTTGACCTCAGATACCCAAAAAATGTATCCTGATTTTGCTAATATTTTGTAGACAGTATCCTATTCTATTGCAGAAGAGTCTCTGAAAATATTGGAGACCAAGAGAACAATTATCTAGTGACCAAGAGAACAATTATCTAGTGACCCATCCTGTTAATCAGAATGTTTAAGTAGATGCCATTCCATGTGACATGTTTCACGCATTCTGTGAAACCTAGTGGTAATTATTAGCGTCATATTTAAATGTTTGACTGGCGAGTGTGTTCGAGTTTGATAGACTGCCACTGGGGGCAGTAGGAGTATGCGAGTGAGTCATACCTGGGCCAGGGCTTAGTCATATTATAGTCAATGACTCTGCCAGTCAAACATGCTCATGAGTCAAATACTTAAATATATTGATTGCTAGTAATTACTGCCAGATGTAAGATGCACAAAACATTTGGATTATATTTCGCATCTTCACAAACAATATATCTGACTGATAAAGATGTAAAATGAAGTTTGTGAACATGCATTTTGAAAAATAACTTATATTGCATGAAATACCCATTGCGTAATGGTAGCGTGTACAGTGCAGTGCGCCAATGTACAAGTGTTGATCAGTTTAAAGTTGCACTCAAGATGCATCTTTTTACAACTTATTTTCATATTCGACGATAATAGTTAATTAGTCAACTATTCATCCTATTTTAATTTATTATTTTAATTAATATATTGTTATTACTTTGATATTCTGTATAGTTAATCGTGTTTATTTGTGTATGTATTTTAACGGAATATAATCGTTTTTATTTGCATGAATGATTGCATATTTCATAAAAACAGTATTGTATAAGCGTATATTTTATATCATTTTAATTCAGTCGGAATAACCATTATAAAACACCCCAGAAGTATAAAAAGCATAATATGATAACTTAAGTACAGATGTAGTTCAGAACTATTTTTCTTTTACTACTTATTTAAAAACAACATCTACAAATATCTCAGAAGGGCAGATATGGGTTGGACTCTCAAAATGCCAAAGGGTTCCTTGTCCACTTGCCATGTGGAGGTCACTCTCAGATGGCAAACTTGTTAAACTTCAATCTTGTAATTATTAGTATTTCCACCACCACGTTACCATTTAAATTTGCAGCATAGACAATGTATTCGCGCGACTGTTTTTTTAAGGACGAGACTATTCGCAGAGTAGCTCTGCGAATAAGGTCACATTCGCTACTATTCGCAGAGCAGCTCTGGGAATAAGGTCACATTCGCCACTATTCGCAGAGCAGTGATGTCACTGCTCTGGGAATACTGGCACACAGGTTTCCTAATTCGCAGAGCAGGTAAGAAAGACTTGCGATGCGTGCATGTTGTTATAATAATAATAATCTTTTTAGACATTAAAATCTAATTATGTAAAACTCTGTTCAATAGTGTATATATTATTAAAGTATATATATTAAAATTACAATTAAAACATATAGCTAAATCATTGTTGTACGGAACTGAACTAGAGAAAATTAAATTAAATCAAGGGTGGCATTGTTGTAATTTATATTATGCATTAATTAAGTACCTGTAATATAATTATATATATATATTATATATATATATATATATATATATACGCATATTAGCAATTACATATATATATATATATATATATATATATATATATATATATATACATATATATATATAGTAGTTAATTAATAATAAATGATTACAACAATAAGTATTAGTGTCAATTGTAATAAATCATAAATTAATACATGTAAATAGAAAATATTAATCAATCAATAATTGCTATTAGCAATTACAATATATATATATATATATATATATATATATATATATATATATATATATATATTGTAATTTAATATAATTATTATTGAAATATTTATTTACATGTATTAATTTATGATTTATTACAATTGACACTAATACTGTATTGCTGTAATCATTTAATTTTAATTAACTATATATATATATATGTATATATATATATATATATATATATATATATATATATATATTGTAATTATATATATGCTATTATATATATATATAATATATATATATAATTATATTACATATAATATAATATAATATAAATTACAACAATTACACTATTAATTTAATTTCTCTATTCATATTTATTAGAAAGTTAATATAGTATATATAAATATATATATATAATATATATATGTATATAATATGTAACATAAAAATAAAGTAAATAAATATTAATCAATCAATAATTTCTGCATATTACAATTACAATATATATATATATATATATATATATTAATTGTAATTGCTAATATGCAATTATTATTAATATTTCTATTTAATGTATTAATTAAACGTTACATATATGTTATATATATATATATATATATATATATATATATATATATATATATTATATATATATGTAACATTAGCAATAAATGCTAACGATGATGTATCAGCGAACTTGATTTCGAGAAACACTGCATAAACATGCAACAATGAATTTCGACGATTTTGACTTTTTGTCATCAAAGTATACTTTGGTATCTTTTTTGTCAATTGGTAATGCTTATTTCTCGTTTATATTATTATTTAGTACATTTCATAGCCTTTTTAGACACACTACGTAACATTTCACGCATGAATTTCGTAAAACAGAACCGATAAATCGCACTAGTTCATGTCGCATTCTTTGGGGTTTCCCTCAACGCATGGCGGACTTATTTGGTACTACAGGAAAGCCCTGGATGCCTCTTTCGGATTCTTGTAGTAGAAATCCCCACTGACGTCAGTGTAAGCCAATAGCAGCGCTTAATGCGAGATGCCTATCTGTGAACAAACGTCACTAGATGCCGTGAGGAACTGACAGCGGGGCCCTGATTGGCTTAGAGCTGTGCGCGCAGGCGCAGTGCGCTCTCGCTAGCCGTAAACAACGTGGAATTGATCGGGTCGCTGCTACAAAACATTGCTAAACTCGGATTATGTTGTAATAATTTCAGTAAACAGTTAGCATGATATATCTTCGACAGCGAACATGCCTTGGGAGTTTATTTCGAATGCATCAAATGGAGTAATAGAAGCAAAACGTACACACATATATATATATATATATATATAAAACAAATGAGTCGTATGTCAAAAAAATTAAAATTGAGTTAGTTTATTATTAATTATACTATATATATATATATATATATATATATATATATATATAGTAGTTAATTAATAATAAATGATTACAACAATACAGTATTTGTGTCAATTGTATTAAATCATAAATTAATACATGTAAATAGAAAATATTAATGAGAAATAATTAAATTAAATTATTATGCTAGCTGATCTAGTTAAAAATATAAAAGAGTGAAAGGTTATAGTATACATAAATGCATACTATGAATTTTAATATATCTATTGACATGTGAGATATTTGTTATTAACTACTACACGGTGGTATATATATATATATATATATATATATATATATATATGTTATATATTTATATATATTATATATATTTATATATATTATATATATATATTATATATATATATTATAAAATTTCAAGCCTGTCATTAATTTGCAGAGCAGTGACGTCACTGCTCTGCGAATTATGGAAACAGTTGCAGTATTCGCAGAGCAGGTACGTAGGAGAGAATCTTTGACTAGTTGCTATGCATGTTGTTAAAATAATAATAAACTTTATATAGAGTAAATCTCTGTTCAGTAGTGTCGACTGTAGTAGTTAAGTTATAAGAAATAAATATAATGAAAGAACAAGTAAAACAATGAATAGCTAAATCATTGATTCAGTTTCATCTCCTGTAGTTCAGTTCCGTACGGCAAATGTGGCAGTGTTGTATTTTATATCATTTATCAATGTAGTCAAGAAATTGAATATATAAAATACGAGCATAGCAATTGCAAATTTTTTTTTAATATAACTGCCGTGACTGGGAATTGAACACGGGCCATCGGCGTGACAGGCAGAATGGTAACCACTACACAACCCATGCCGCTTATCTGCGGCGCTCGCCTTGTCATTGTTAGGACGGAATACTATTTAGAAAAAACTTTTATTACTATGATATAGACCTGGACAAAAATAGATTTACCATGTTTATGACGGTCAATTGTATGTATAATAGGTAACAATATACCGTTTACATAATTTAAATATCTTCATGCAGTCAAACATTATGGCCATTTTAACTTTCAGAACATGATACAACATTTGTGACTACTGCACAGCCTGTTGTGTAGCATATGTTCATACCAGGTCTGGATCACTGAACTGAAATGCAGTTGCAAACTGCTTTAACCTTATAGTTTATCAAATATATTTGTAAAAACAATTTTTTGACCTCAATATAGTGTGACATTGAGATGGGTATGACTTTGAAATAGCACTTTATATCCAATATATTTATTACCTTATTTGGTCAATTTTCCGGATGATTTGTCGGACTTTTAGCAACTTTTTTCTATTTAACTGTCTTCAGGGCCCAGTAAATTGCTATGCACCCACGATGGAAGCTAGTGTACCCTTAACATAATTTACTATTTTCTTGTGAGACTTTTCAGTAACGTATTTTATGTAAGTTAACTGACTCAGTACAAAAACCGTTTTGCAACAGGTTTCAATAACCTTTACATATGCTTTATTAGCAGTATTACATATAGTACATATTTCTATAGCAGTTTGTCAACCTTAACATGTCTCTTGGCGATGTTTCTGTGTAAATAAATTTACAACGAACCAATCACTATAAGCAGGGTATTGATTAGCATCTAGGAATCTCACTATGCCAATACTTAGTGATATAGGATGCTCAAATAAACACATACATTTGAAATATTAACCTCAACAGAAATATTATATATTTAGATATTTACCCGGTATTCACACCTAAATAGTTTTTTATATTATCATATTCAAAGATGCAGTTAGATTAGATATTATATTACTCCAAGATGGCCGTCATTGCATCAGCGCAATCCTGAAGAAATGGGCGAACATTTAAAAACAACTTAGCTACAATGCGCTACATGCGATTTGTATGAAATTTTCAGAGTCTTCTTATTAACCCATTTTATCCTGAACCTAGTGCAGACGAGTGGCAGTCAGTTCCTGATCATTTCCTCAAACCAATCTGTCAGCATTAAAAAATGACAGGCCTTCATTTAAAATGGACATAACTTTATTATTTCTCAATCAATTTGTAAATGTGATATACCTTTAGAAAGTAGATAAAATAAACTATCAAGTCACATCGACAAACTCGTAGTTTTAAAATAAATATTATATGTGGCATATGGCAAAACATGCCCAATAAATTCAAACCTATGTTGAGGTTTGTCACATTACTTTTCACCTGACATTTTCGCCATGAAGGAGGCAACATGTCAACGAGCAAGTTGAGTTTATTTTATGCATTAGTCTCTGCTGAAAATAAAGGTATACAACTTGTCCACACATCTTGGATAATAATCTCATTATGTAAAAAAATTTGTAATACCCCCATGTCAGTGGATTGAATCGCCAACGTGTGGCGCCGCTGAGCAGACTTATGCAAATTTGTGAAATATTTTCTGTTAATGATATATAATTGTGTGGCTCATATCTTATAACTAATAAAGAAGTACTCTAAAGTAACAACTTTGGTCAACATTTCAACTTCACTTTATTTATGAATTGGTTACCGTCATTGGAAATAATCTTAACTTTGTTGGCGCCAAAAAATATGGCGTGGTGCGAGGTGGGTGAAAATGGATGCCGTTGTCGGTTGACCCCACTTCGATGGCTTCAAAGTATGTCTTCACGGACAAATGTCGCATTAAATATCTTATATCGTCTATCCACTTGTCTGCCTTCTTGTCATCACCAGTATGAAGTAAATTAGCAGAGGTATCCTTCAAAATACGTCAACATTTAACGGTCTTTGCGACTCGACGCCATCTTTGATTTCGCTTTAGCTTGTACTACAAATACCCAAAGAACGGCACTGATTGGTTGAAAAATATGGGTTTCCTAGTGATCCCGATATACTGACGTCATTCAGTGTTAACCAGCCAATGGGATTCCAAAACGTCAGAGTGCGGGGAAGGCGTGTCAAGTGCAAACTACGACTAGAATCGTATTCCAGATAAAAAGAGTAACTACGACTAGAATCGTATTCCGGATAAAATGGGTTATATATTTATCTAACTAATTTATCTAACTCATCAATATCTAAATTAAATAACTCACCTAAAATTTTACAATTCACACGTTGGCATTCTCTAACATCTTGTGTCTCAGAAAAATGTGGTTTCATCGTCATACGATTAATACGAGGTTCTTAAAGGGGAACTGAAACACAGCTGTAACATTCCATATACCTAAATGTATACTATATAAGTATACATTAATGGTGACAGAAGCATATTCACTTATCAGACAAACTGGGAAAAAAAATATTTTCAGTGCTTAAATCGTCGTCATAGAACACTGCGTATCGCCATCTTTATTCCAAGCCGAGTGGTTTGATTACCTCCTATCTAGCCCATGTAAAATTTTGGTTTCTTTCGGTTTTCTTCGTTATTAGACATTTCTGCGCAAAAACAAAGATATGGTACCTTATTATACACGAAAGGGGTCCTATGTGTCAACAAATAATATTTATTTGCATTCGTAATAAAAAGGTTAAATTAAATACCGAAGATTTTTAACCAATGGATAAATTCGAAACGTGACACTTCCCGAGAGCAGATTTTGACAGGCTTCAAGGGGCGGGCCTACCGAAAGGAAGGTCAGTCCGGACTATTTTCTGTTGTTTACAAATGTCGGAAGTGTTTTACGTTAGCGAGGAGCTACGCTATTTGCTAGTGGTCTTGGATAAATCACAGTAGAAAATGGATCCGACAGAGGAAGCATTTGTAGCACAAGTGAGAGAAGCATCTATAGCACAAGTGACACACGTAAAGCCATTAATTCTTGCTTAACCCAGCGTGCGAGCCGAGGTGCGAGGCGTCAATTAAACCCCGCCGAGAGTCGACGAGACGGCGAGAAAAGATCGCAATTTGTATGGAATCGAGGATGTTTGATTTTGGGAACAATGTGAATGTGGCATGGTGTTTGTGTGGATACTGCGTCCCAATGTCGACGCACATCGAATTTGTATGTTGTCTGGAGAAAGCTGGGTTGCTCGACCGTGCTGACAGATGCCTGCATGAGCTATGTCAATGACTGACGAAGACATCTGTCAATGACAATGTTGGGAATATCGGTCTGTTGTCTATGTGCGATTTGCGTGCGACTCGTTCGTTCGAGGTAAGTAATATGTAGTTCAACAGGTATCGAAAAATTATTTTGCAATTCAAACCTAAACAGAGCAATTATACTTGTATGGCCACACAATGACACATATTAAATAAAAAATTCATTCTATCTTCGAATTCGTAACATAAATCTTTGTTACAAACTTATTTTCTTTTTGACAGGATGTTACATGATGTGTGCATCCTTTTAATATAATTATTTAATTTCCATTTTAAAATGTTAATACAATTTGTTTAATTTATGTAAATAATGTTATTTAGATATGCGTGTTGCCATGCAATTTATAATATAGTCTGAATAATAAATAGATGTGTAATAAGGACATTGTGCAATTCACATGAGAATATTGAATTGGAGTTTTAATGTATTGTATACAGTATATTGGATATGTGCGGGTGTATATGTTATCAAGACCACATCATGACAATCATAAATTCATGTGTTTGCAAAATGCTGTAACAATTTTACATAAAAATTAATTGTTTGTGAAATGCTGTGATAATTTTATTAAAGTATTTCACAAACAAATCAACCAATGTGCTGACTTCATGATGTGATATTGATGAATTACACAGTTTTGCCAATTACTAATAATCATTATAAGATAATGATTGTTTACTATAAATCAAATGTCAGAATGTATCGGTTAGCTGCATATCATCACTGCATGTTCAATGGGATGCTTCCAACAGGCAGCAGGCATAGTATACTAGCCTGGTTTTTTGCAGGCAGAAAGGGAAATTAGTTTTTTTTTGTGTAAACAACATTTTCTCTGTTTCTCATTAGTGTCAGAACTGCTTGAGTCATCATCAATGATATCGATACATCCGCTACCACAGATTCCAGATCACTGTCTTCAGAATTTTCCTTCTGACTGTTGCAGACAGAATGATCTGAAGATGGAGACAGTGAGACTGGGACATCCAAAGTGTCATCCACATTGACTGGACTGCCATGGTCAGTTGAAGAAGGCATGCAGGACTGCGACGACAACTTTGCATACCCATGGTCATGATGAATATTCAATGGAACAACAATATCATCTGTATTAATTGCTGCATTGATAAAGTATCGCATTGGTGACATGATCACTGGCTCTGTTTGAGTTTGACACTACAAGTTAAAGGCTTTGCAATGTGAAATCCATACTGCCATGAGGGACAATGTCATCTGGTGCACAGGATCCTTTGAAAGGTGTGCTTGGTATTTGTGAATCCTTCATCTGAAAGAATGATACATATGTAAGATGGTATGTATCTTCTGTGATATACATATAAATAACAATGTTTTGTCATCTTTTGTTTTCTCATTGCAGTACCTATGTCATAAAAAAAACCACAGAATAAATCAACTTATAATTGACATTTCGGAAAGTGTTCAGGATCTAATTTTTTGTAGATGCATCTGTGGATATTGTAACGTACTATGCACGAGAAATCTAAATTTGATTGAATTATTCCACAGGCCCCATAGGGTCCCCCAGAGTATTTTTCCACAATTGTTAAACAAATCTACTTTTGCATGGCTGTTGCATGTGGTGGTGCTACTGTACACAAGAAATCTGTATTTTATTGCATCATTCTAAGGGCCCCCAAAACACAAAGTAATACTGGTGATTTGGTTTTTGAGAAGATCCCTTGAAATGACCCCCATATCAGTTTTGTGTATTGGGTATCTGCTTGCTGGCTTGTCTGCTACTGCTAGCCAGGGTCACTAGTCAACTCTGTCTCAATGAGACCAGTGGACAGTGGGCTGAGCAGGGTGTTGTGGTTCAACCAGGGAACATTCCTGCAATAAATAGAACATTACCTTTTCTGTGCGAATCCCATTATATGACTAACCTTCCTGGCATATTTTAATTAATATGTATGTGTTCTGAGTCATTCAGACATCATTACAAACAAACAAAACCCACTCCTACATAAGCAGCTCACATAAATTACATAGTAAACCAATTATACAAGCCCACTTGCACATATAAGGAAATAAAATGTTTAAGTTAGTTAGGTGCAATCAATGTCCTCCTTGTTCCAATCAGAGAGACCTATTTGGCCATAATCAAAGTCATACTTGTATTTTCCAAAAATACAAATGTAAGCTTTATTCTAAATACTAATATTTTGTTTTTAATTTAAGAATATTTTTACATTGGGGTTTATACATAAGTTTCATTTGTGGGTGGGGGGGGGTTTACCCAACTGAGTCTTTTCCGAGATATATAAGTTTTTTATTGCATTGTATAAGGTTTTCTAAATAAACTTCTTGGCCATTTTCCTAATAAATACTTTTGGGAAGTGATTATGGACACCTTCCAGTTATCAAACACTAACTGCACTAACTGAACAATGCTGATGTCTGCGGTACTATTGAAAGCAGAATACATGCCTTATTAAAATATAATTTTCCTACTTTATATTCTTATTTTATAGTCTTATTTTATACACAGTAACACTATTCATTTCCGATTCAATATACTAGTCATGTTGGTTGATAATAATTCTCCAACAGCCATTAGTACCAACAAATTTGAAGATTTATTTAAACACTCAAAGTTAGCAACATTTAAAGCTGACCTCTGTTGCAGTGGTTTGTCTTTTCATCATGCCCTAACATAAAATTATGACTGTGAACTGGTAAGAAATGCAAGTGCACTAGAGAGATGATGGGGCTTCATCCAGGCAGTGATGTTTGCATTGGGTATGGATAGTCTTTTCACTCTTGCTAGGAAACACAGGACACTACTAAGATTGTGATCTTATTGCCTAATTTGCACTAGGCTGTTAACTGCAATTACTAACAGCAGTCCTCTGTTGTACTTTGATCATGATGTTTACAACCCTTGCAGGTAACAATGCAGGCTATGGGCCAATGTAAGGTTCTAAATGTTTTTCACTCATGTAACTATTAATTTTAATCACGGGATCAGTGATATTACTACCTGCTGTCAGGAGACTATTCTGACGCCCAACTAAAACAAATATATGTGTGCCTGTTTGTCATTTGCAAAGCAAAACTGCAAATTCTTAAAGGTGAGATCCACATTTGGGTACATCATGTTTTGGGGGATAAAAAAAACGTTGTCGGTTATTTAGAAATTTATTAATCTCAATTTTTTAATATCGGACACTAGTGACTTATTATGTATGTCAAAACAATTGCTTGTAAAAGATTGATTGTATATTGTATATTTTGACCATGCATATTCTACAGCAATAACAGCAGGGGCATACATGAAGTTATAAAATATTCTACGGATATTTTATGATGACACTCTTAATATGCCTAAATAAAAATACTAAATGTGTTCCCAGGTAATATTGCCAATTGACTTGGGTTATGATGGGCAATGTCATTGGATAGACACATTAACATACTTAATAGTGACACTGTGTTAAGTGTGATTGATTCTGTAGCATGTTTTATTGTTGTTATACTCATTATTTCATAGAAAGTTGTGCGATGCACACATGTACAGATGTTACCAGAAACAAATAAATGATACCATACTCATAATGACAATAATATTTTACTAACCTGCATGGCTGCTTCTCACCGTTTCCTACTTGTCGTTCTGGTCTCTGGCTTCGATGATAAATGCATATAAACAGCACATCCTCAGCTTGCATAATGTCAAAAACAGTGTCCTCATGTAATGGCCAAGATTAACTTGTAAGCAGTAACAGACAGTATTCATAAGTCAACAGCTATGTCTCCAATTCTCTGCTGTGATGTTAAAACCTTGGGCAATTGTTTTTCACTCTACATTGCTCCATTGTAAAAATGAGTACCTGCATGGCTATAGATAGTGGTGGATATGTATACGAGCTTCGCACATTAATTATAGCATATCGCTGGATGCTTCCCAGAGAAGTTGAGATGGTATATCTGATTGAACAGGTCTGCCAGGGTAAAGTGTAAAGCGCTTTCAGCAATCCTGAGGATTGGTTATACTGCGCTAAATAAGATCTTCCCTTTATAAATCAGCAATTAATAAAACCAGAGGTTTTTTTCTTGAATGATTTAAATCGGTTGATTTATGGGTTAAATCAATTTATTTAAATTTAAGAGCATGTGTCAACCTGGTTATTACTATTATGCCTATAACCAATTATATTATATACGGTAGTGTTTTATTGAATGCAGTTAACAGTCTAATTTAAATAATAACATAAATTTGTATTTTGTTGTTTCTGTTAATTAATTCCACAATGCCTGTAATATGACTGACAGTTCTTGACTGTTGTTGACAAATTAGCGAGTCACTCTAATTTGCATATGACGACGAGTATTGTTTAAAACAAACGTCATACGCATGTATGGTCGTAGCTGTCATTTCTGTTTATGTCATTATCTTGAAGAAGGTTATTCCACCACCGGCGACTGTCTATGTCAGAAACAAAAAGTTTACTTGTACCTAGAGACTCGAGCTATTTTTAGCAACCAACGAACCGGCTAGGTCTAGGTACAGCTCGCCGGCGAACTGTTGACCTAAATCCGTGGATTATATAAACAATCTTTATTTCACATTAAATAATACTATCCACACATATTTTTACTTTATTACATTCATATTTCTTATTACATTTAAACTTTGCTTAGGTCACATTCATATATTATACAGACGATGAAATACAACTGTGGAACTAAATTGTAGTCGTAACGATACACGTTGGTACTCGTAAGTGCCGAGTCGGCTTGGCAACAACAAGCTGGTTTCGGCATGTAATTTCCTACGCGCGCTTCACCTTCCAAATAAGGAAATCGTGTCCGGTTTTCCCTCTCAGTTCACCAAACATTACTTTGTCGCTGCGTACTTATATGCAAACAAATCGGCCAAAGATGCACCTGTGGCTTTGATCGAGACTTATGTTTTTATGTTCAGTGTCTCTTTGTGCTCGTCACGTTTGTAATTAGGTTTGCAATCGGCGTTTGAAAGTGACCACCGCAGACTCTTGTCGAACTTTCCGCCGGCGGACACGCCAACTTCATCATCTCTAACCTGTTTTTTCGGCAGAAATCCTTTCGTGGAAGTATGTGAAAAGTTGCTTACTAACAATCATAGTATATCTATTAACTATACAGTGCATTAAATTGTTTAATTATGTTTGTTTTATCGTCATTCAAGCTTTTATGAGCTATGCTAAGGTTGCCTATCGACTATGCTTCCCGAAATGTACCAAGCTCCAATCAAACCAGACAACCCAGTGGGCAAAAGTGGTATATTTTGACGTCTAAAAGACGTCTTTTTTTGACATCTAATGGCGGTCAAAATCACGCAGCATATGAAAGACTAAATGACGTCAATGATTAGACGTCAATCTTGAGACATCTTTTAGATGTCAAAATTTAGACGTCAAAAAGATGTCCTATTTTTGATATCTAAAAGACGTCAAAAATCATGTCAATGATTAGACGTCAATCTTGAGACATCTTTTAGATGTCAAAAATTAGACGTCGAAAAGATGTCCTATTTTTGATATCTAAAAGATGTCCAAAGTCAAGCAACATTTTAACGTCAATCTTGAGACATCTTTTACATGTCAAAAATTAAACGTCGAAAAATCATGCAGTATATGAAAGACTAAATGATGTCAATATTTTTATGTCAATCATGAGACATCATTTATATGTAAAAATAGGTCTTTTTATATTTAAAAGACATCAAATTCAGGAAGCCAATGAAAGTCTAAATTGAGTCAATTTGTTTACGTCAATCTTAAGATGTCTTTTATATGTTAAAAATAGATGTTAAAAATATGGATTTTGTCAACATCAAATTTAGGTAGCCAGTTAGTCTACACAATGTCAATGTCTTTTAGATGCATTTACGTAAGGCACCAACACAACACAACGTTTAATGAAAATGGTCAGGATTTATTTATGATATTTGAAACACCCAATCAATCAATTAAAAATTTAAACATGTGCATGAAATCAGGTACTAAGAAGCAAACTTGTAAACTATACGTAAATATTGGCATTAATCATTATCACCATACATAGCAAACATGTACGTGTATATATATACAAACAATCACCACATAACAGTGCAAATTCCCTAATCTATAAGTCAGACTACATACTAACTACCATCTACACAATACATGTATACAATAACTAACTACAAATATATGTCAGTGTTTCCCCTGAGTAAAATGATGGGCAAGGTGGTAGGGAGGGCTGAGCGAGCACCGAAGGCATAATGCGACACTAAATATATGTATCCGGGGGCACTCCCACCCAGAATTTTTTTAAGACGATCTTTAAAATGGTGCATTCTGAAGGGTGTTTAGCCTACTACCTGGGAAATGAAGAGGAAACAAATGCATAACTACAAGGTAACATCATGTAAGCATGTTTATCGCAAGATATAGCTACGAGGTGGCAATTTTAGCATATTTTGAGCGAGGTAGCTTAGAAAAACAGTGAGGTGGCCCACCTCATTCATTATATAGCAGGGGAAACACTGTAAGTAATACAATAATAGGTACCAAGTCTTGTACTCACTAGCATGATAACAGAATCATTATGTACACGGTAGTCAATAATTCAACTCAGTTATGCTTTAGGCATTTTTGAAATTCTTACTAAACATGCTGGCACAAGATGTGAACAAATTTACAACATTCAAAGAAATTCCACTATAATCAATTTAAATGTATAAAACTAATCTTGATCAATAACATTAACATTTTCAGAAAGGTTTACTACTTAAGATCTGGTGTATGCGTAACGCAGAAACTTCGCGATTTTGGTCCTGACTTCGGTTATCGTGGTCTGATGACTTGCAACGACACTCTCTGTGATATGAAAACAAAGTGGTAACAAATATTTATAATATATCTTCCAATTATCACTAGCAAACATTGGTATAAATAACATTTCATATTTTATGTTGCATTGTCACA